>JAUMHE010000071.1:5005308-5017516 GCA_032359235.1 Enteromius mattozi | reverse complement strand
TACACTGTGGTTACATACTACATACACATCTAGTTACTATGTAAGTACACAGGTATTAGGGACACTTAATATAAAGTTGGACCAAATCGGTTAAATAGTGAAGGCACCTAGTTTACTTTAAATTGGTAAACAAAATGGTATGATGTCTTTTCGAAAACAAAATTGGGCCAAATCAAAGTTTAGGATTTCATAACTGATTGAACTACTATTGGTCTGTAGCAATTACATAATTGTAGTTTCAACTGAAAGCGAAACTGAGACTGACACTGACACTTTTTCAGTATTTTACGGTAAATCGGCTTGCACTTAAACTATTGTATGCAATATGTAAGTGCTTTAAATAAATGTGACCGACTTGATTTGACTTGAGTATTGAATAGCAGAGCTGGTGCAAACATATTCAAGCAATACAATGCTTTCTTATATGCTGTTTTTTTTTTTACTGTTTTCATTTATTTGTCTATTGTGCTCTAAAGAGAATAGTTCACAGCACATATTTGCTCGCTAACAGTATACTGCTGCTGCTGAAAGCATATTTCACAGTGAGTAAATCATGGGTTTTATGTGTCTTGACCTATTCTATACTCTGTTTCCGGAAAGTGTCTGGCCATTAGAATTCAATTAACAATTGTATAGAGTGTGCAAACAACAGACATTTAGATATGCGTATAATCAGTGTTCTCATAGAGCTGTTCAAATTTTAGGGATCAGATGAGGAGGTCTCCGATCTATGACTTGTGCTTGGCTATGCAGTTTGTTCCACAAGAGTTTGCCAACTTGCAAGTGACCAAAGAAGAGTTTCTGTGCATGAAGGCCTTGATGCTCCTCAACACTGGTAATAAATCCTTTCTGACCCATAAAACATGTACCAGTCTGACTCTCTACAGGTCAGATGAGTGTTCCAGAATGGGATATTAACAATCTGGACAATTTTAAACCAATGGCCCAATGCCAGTCGGCATGGATCAACAGAGATACGTATTTGGCAAACTGTGAGGCCTTGAAAAGTCCAACTAAGTTTCAATTCCAAGCCGAGATTTTTTAAATAAGAACAGCAGTAATGCTAAAGCAGTTTTCCAATTGAGCTTACTACAACATTATTTTACTGATAGAATGTTCCAGTCGACAATATAAGTAACTGTGTAACTAAGTTAAAAAGTAATATCAAAGCTATTGAGATCTGTGTTTAGATGGTAAACCTCATTCTGTAAAACTAGTAATGTAGGACGCTGTCAGTCTTCAGCGATTTATGGAAGGAACCTTTAATTTATCTACAACACTAGTGCTGCGGTAAACTCTGATATGAACTTTGGCAGCTGTATGATTTAATATGATATATTTGTGACAGTTCCTCTGGAAGGCTTGAAGAGTCAAACACAGTTTGATGAAATGAGACAGAACTACATCTGTGAGTTGACGAAAGCCATCCAGCTGAAGGAGAAAGGAGTGGTGGCCAGCTCTCAGAGATTCTACCACCTAACCAAACTCATGGATGCCATGCATGAGGTACAGCACAAATAACAAAAATGCAAAGGGGGGATATAGACATGGGTCATTTTTTTTTATAGAAAATGCTTTAAAGGATTACAAAAATCATTTGAAAAGGTAACTTTTTCAAGAAATCATATTTTCCTACCTCAATGTAAATTCTTTCTTCTTTCCAGATGAACACAGACAGAGTTTTTTTTAAATTAATCCTGGCTTTTCCAAGCTTACTAATGATGGTGGATAGTGGCCATTGTTTTGAAGCTCCGTAAATCATATATATCCATCGTAAAACTAACCTATACACCTCCAGGGGATTAAGACATGTCTTCCGAAGCAGATCAATAGAATTTGTGATAAATATTTATATTTTTAGAATTATAACTCAAATCATTAACTTCCGGCATCGGCTGTATGAGCATTCGCAAGAGAGTCGAGTTCTGACTTCTTGGCTGACCTCTGACTCAACGTATGACGCAAGCCACATTAATAACGTAAGCTCAGAATGGAATAGACAAACGAGGATAGAGCAATACTAAATACCAGTAATGAAGGAAGTTAAAAAATATGTCAGTGGATTTCACTATAAGATCGAATGCAGTTTATGTCATACGTCAAATTACAGTTAAAAAACTCTGTGTTCGTCTGAAAGAAGAAAGTCATCATATACACCTAGGATGGCTTGGAGGTCAGTAAATTATGGGGTAATTTTAATTTTTGGGTGCGACTTTAAGTTGCAAACATTATTTCCATATGTATAGTTATTTATTGATGAGCATGGTAATGTCGATCCATTGTATCTTATAAATATTATATTACATTTAACAACACAATTGCAACATTTTATTTGATAAGTGTTTTCATTTCTAAAAATGTAAAAAAAAAAAAAGACCTTTTGGGGTTACTCCACCTCAAAATGAAAATGTTGTCATTAATCATTAATCTTTACTCTCATGTCGTTCCAAAGCTGTAAGAACTTTGTTCGTCTTCAGAACACAATGTAAGATAATTTGGATGAAAACCAGGAGGCTTGTGACTGTCCCATTGACTGCCAAGTAGTGAACTGTTAAGGCCCAGAAAAGTATGAAAGATATGGTTAAAAAAGTCCATCTGTCATCAGTGGTTCAACAGTAACATTATGAAGCGTCAAGAATACTTTTTGTACGAAAAAAAAACAAACAATAAAACAACTTTATTCAATAAATGTGTCACCGTAGTGCCATTTTTGGTAGAATTACAACACAAGGATATGTGTATTTACACTTTGATTTAAATGAAAACAGCCCATGGCTGACACAGAACGGCATAGGTTATTTGTGTGCAGCGATACTCTCTAAAATGATGATACAGTGATGCCAGGATGCCGAATTTATGCATAAGTCATTATTTTTGTTGGATCTTGACAGTATAATTTACTTGGCAGTCAATGTGACAGTCACAAGTCTTCCAGTTTTCATCCAAAATATCTTAAATTGTGTTTCGAAGACAAACGAAGCTTTTACAGGTTTGGAACGACATGGGTGTAACTGATTAATGACAAAATTTAAATTTTGGGATGGAGTAATCCTTTAAGAAGCGTCACATTACTGTGTGTAAATATCATAGTAGTTGTGGTGTGGATTTTCATATTCTCTAAGAATGAGAACGATTAATAAACCTTTATAGTTCCAGCTATGTTCCTTGGCATGCACAACCCTTTAATCTGTTGTTTTAGAACACATTGTAATAAGCTGTGATGTCAATGTGAAAAAACCCCATCAAATTCATGATTTTTCTTGTATCAAATCTTTCATACGAAATAGGTCACATCCCTAACAAAGCGGCTTTAATTACGTCATCACTTGTTAGATATCAGAATGCACAAACCATGATAGAGAAGCCTGATTTGTGACGTTGACTTTATCTTTGTGTAGATTGTAAAGAAGGTCAATCTCTACTGTCTGAGCACTTACATCCAGGCGGAGGCCATGAAGGTGGAATTTCCAGAGATGATGTCAGAGGTCATTGCATCACAGCTGCCGAAAGTGCTGGCGGGAATGGTCAGACCCCTCATGTTTCACAAGTGATCCAGATAGGATGCTTGGGTCTGTGCTGATTTACATCTCTGATGTAGTGTGCCACATATAAATGACGTGCATCTTTCCATATCCAATCATCCCCTTACAATAGTCACAAGTTCTGATCTAATGTGGTAGTTTAAAATCCACAATATTTCAAAGTGGAGAGAGAACTAGAATCTGCAGATGACATGTAATCACGCTGTATTATTAAACCAGCTATTGCCTTTTACAAAACATTACACAGAACATAACTTAAGCAGTCTGTGCTAAAATGTGATGTATGGATTTTTCAAGGCCTTTCTATTTTTCAAATGATTCCTTAAATATTACTAAAACGTTAACATATTTGACTCTAATTTATGGTTAAATTATGAACTTTTTAAATCCTAGATTTTCAGGAATGTGTGTCTGAGTGTGATGAAAAGGAAATGCTTATATCTCACTCTGATAAGTGTCAAGCGGACAGTTTCCATGGTCAAGGTTTAACAAATTCTACACAGTATCTGCTCACATCATGTCAAATGAAAAGTACATAATTATGAAGTATCTAATAAAAAACACTGATTGCATTCAGAAACAATGTTTGAAAGACAAAGAGCTTAATTGTACATTGGCTCAGCATACACTGTATAATTGATGGATCACTGTATAATTTGATACAGTCTGATGCTTATTTTTAAAGAAGAATATAAAATGTTTTATCAGAAGTCGAGCATAAATTTTTAAAGAAAAAAAAAAATCGTTTTTTTTTTTTGGATCATCTGTCATTTGCTTCCTGTGGCCTTGATGGTTTAGTACGCTGAAGGGAGTATCAGACCAACATCAGCAGTCAAGGGCACAGAGCGTTCTCATGTATTTAATTGGGAAAGAACACTGGGATCTTGGCAATTGCCTCCTTTCCAAATACTTCTGATGTTGTTTCTCCTCAGATCTCCGCCGGAATAAAGTGACTGATATCAGAGATTTATTTCTGATGATTTAGCTTTGCTTAAATAGAAGACAAGAAGTGGATCTCATTTTATAAACAAATTTATTGGCAGAACAATTAAGAAGAATAAAGAAAAATAACAAAATAATTATCCATATATAAACTTCTGTTCTCATATTCAAAATACAATATCGGGATATTTCATTATGGAGACAATAAGTCGTACCATATTGGTGTTGCTGACGATGACATTTGGTGTCATCTTAAACTCCAGAAGGAATAATGCTCCTGAACATCATGTATAACAAAGCTGTTAACTAGACTTGATTCATTAGGATTTGTAAAGACTGAATTTTGACATTCTGCAGTGACCTAGATGCAAAACTGAGACATGATTCAATGCTCATTCATTGATCTCATTCTCTAAACCAGAGATTTTCCAAACAGGATCAGGACTAAATGTGTATTAGAAAATAGTAGACATTTCAATTATAAATAACTGGAACATTCAGTTGCATTCCACTGATGTGCATAAAACTGATTCACTGTCCACCAAACACTTGTGCCAAAATGACTAATTTCAGTACTGCATGTACAATTCTATTTGTCAATAACATACACAGAAAAACTTTTTATTTTATTAACAGCATAATGTGATTAATATGAATATTATAACTGAAAATATGTAAATATATATTTAGTTTGTCCCTTTAATCTCAGCAGCACTCAAGCTGCACAACTAAACCTGATGATCATGTTCTCCAGCGTGATTTAAAGATGCTCCAAAGAGCATCTTGAGCTTCAGTGTTAAGCTAGAAATTGGAACACGTGGTAAATGTCACAATTTACTTGAAAACCTAACCATAGTTGATTAGTTGCCTAGAAATATTTTTTTTTCTGTTTAAAATGTTCAAAAATTGTGGTTTCAGACTTTTGAACAGTAAAATGACAGTAAAAGTAAGTACATTCATGATGAAATAAACCACACACACACAGCAGAGTATGAGTACTGCTGAACTGAGTTAAACATGACAGTGATTCACAGCTCAAATAGTTACTGCTGAAGTTTAACATTCTTCTTCATTTCAAGGCAGTAAGCACTGAGCTAAATAAAAAAGCTTGTTTTAGTTGATTTTTCTTAACAGAATTACAGTATTCCACCACATAGTAGACCTAAAAGGAGCATTTAGTGCAGTCCATCACACCTCCTGATCTCAGTGTATGTGAATTTGGTGTATCTGGACTCGAGCAGCACATAACGTCAATTTCAACATTTTTTTGAAACCCATTTATCTAGCATTACAGCTGCAATTCAGACAATAATCACCCTCATGCTGGTTTGTGTACCGTCCATGATCTCTTAATATTAAACGTCATATTAATGGCGCAGTCCACTTGCACAGCCGTCTACGTTTTTTTATATATTTAAAGCCCTCGGTCTAAAGTTGTTGTTGCCATGGATACCATGAAATGCTTGGCCCCTCCTGGTTGGACGGTTGTCAGAGGAACACCACGTAATTTTCAGGAACGAGGCCTGTTTTGCCCTCAAATGTTGCCTGGAGCCAGCCCGGTTCCACTGAAGGATACACTACACAGAGGAAAATGAGAAAGTTTAGTGGGGAAGACGTGGCAATGAAAACATATAGTTTTATTACTCGTACTTAGGGGCACAACGATGAATATGTGGCTTAAGACCTTTTTGGAAAGTGTGACTGAACAGCATTGGGTCAATACAGCGTATGTTTGTTGATCTTGAACATGCCTTGTAGATTTAGCAATATTAAACTGAATGTTGTTTGTTTATTTGATGTCACCAAAAATGTCTTATTTTTTAGAAACATTAATATGACTGTTGGAAATTACAAATAAATCAGTAATGTTTCAGCAAATTCCAGAAAAGGACTGTTTCTATTACTGACTCTATGAGCAATATCACATGAGTAGCAATGAGATATGGCTCTTATATCAGCATGGCTGTGATTCAGCTGTTGGCACAAGGCCACAGGATGTTGTGTGTGTTTGTGATGATGATTTTACTTATATTATTCCGTACCAACTTTATGAGCGAATCAGCAGTAAAGACTTTTATTTTGACAGAGACTGGTTGTAAACAAGGAAGTTATCACCCTTAACAGATGAAAGGATAGTACGACAAAGAAATTGTTTTCAGTGGATGTTAAAAAAATGTTTTACTGTGAATATGAGACTGAAGAGTGAATGCTGTATCAGTTGCATGTAATCACACTCGTAATCAAATAATACAGCAAACTTTTATTTCAATAAGTAACTTTGCAACTACATGTCAACTAGCAGTCATTTGAGTAGGCTATTAGTTGACTGTGTGCTTAATAATGTCTATCACTTTATTTTAATGGGTCATAAAACATACTGAATTTAAGAAACTTTGCAAGTACATGTAAACCTATTCTGAGAGTTAGTAGACATGTAGGTGCAAATTAATGAAAATTAGTTGACATGTAGTTACAGAGTTAGTATAATGTCTATAAATACCAGTAGAAATTGGATTATCGAAATAAAGTATAACCATTTAAATTAATTAATGTTTGCTAATTTGATTTTGCCAGTGTAATGTTATGTCATACATTAGCTTAAATAGCAATAATGTATTAATCTTGGAAGCATTAACATTTTTTATTTAACTTTATTTAAAAGTCTTTTTCATGACACAAAAAAACAGACAAAAATGACTTTGTTTTGATGGGGTCAGTAAAACTGTAAGCAAGGCAAGCAAATATCCCTATTGTTGAGCCCACAAACCCTAAGCATTAAATTTGGCATTTACTAAGTTGTTCCACCTGTTAAGTACAGACTTGAATATTACCTCAAATCATGCGGCTTATTGAGGTGTGCTATTATTTTTCTAGGTCGTCTAATCTGATTTTGGTAAATTGACCATTTAACCTCATCTCAGACAAACACAGCATGTGTAGACGTCCTAAATAAACTTGAAGCACATGAGCCATTATGTTTAAAGTGATTCATTTGAGCATTATCTTCACAAAACAATAGTAACCTCAGGAAAGGTGGGCATCAGTGAACTGCTGTTTAAATTCATGACGGATTAAGTCAGGTCAGTATGCTCTGATAAATGACCCCCATAAAGCTTTCAAAGGACCACACAAATGACTCACCCTGTAATGACGCATTTCAACGTACTTTGAACTATCAAAGCATCTGTTTAGACCGTAAAGCATTAGGCAGATGAGATTGGAAAATAAAGAGGTTTTTTTTAAGCAGAGCTCTCAAAAGTCAACACAGTGAGAAGGTTGATGGGAAAAAGGAGGTTTATGTTGTGCTGAGTGTTTGCTAAGCTTTAGAGAGGAGAAGACGCTGCCTTCACCAGGTTACTGTGACCTGTTTCAATGCCCTGGTGTCCAGCCAAGTTTGTTTCTTGCAGAAAATACATCCAGCTATAAAATCCCAGTCCTGACATGTACGAAGAACAACAGCAGATGGTCGTTCCACAGAGAAGGCACAGGAATGCATCATTTTCTATCAATATTAATGCCCTGGCATGCAGCAATATGTATCAGTCAGTCATAGTTCATTCTCTTTCTGAGATTTGTAGTCATCACTGCAAGTCACAAAAGACGTACATATTCTACCATCCCTCAAAAGTCAGTTCATTCAAAGGTCACTCGTAGATAGATAGATAGACAGCTAGATAGATAGATAGATAAATAGTTAGTAGGGGTAGGAATCTTTAGGCACTTCATGATCCGATCCAAAAAAGGTCCACTGAAGTGCCTTGAAACATGCAGCATTATTCTATATGGTGATGTAATTTGAAACTGGAACTGGAAGACAGAGCGGGACATTTCGAGCAGCCCCACCCCTTTTAAAATAGCCAATACAGGGCTGTATGTTAACTTTTTTTGCACGTAGCACTGGTGCTACAGAAGTTAAAAAATTGTAGCACAGGCCAAACAGTTATAGCACAAGTTAAGGGTTGACAATATGGCAAAAATATCATTTTATTCAGGAATATCATGATTTTATCATGATTCTTTGTCAAATTGGTTTTACTATTTTGCAAGTTGCCTGAGCAATACAGCCAATCTAATTCCCTATTGTAAAAAAAAAAAAAAAAAGCCTTTCAAGGTATAAAATATAAAAAGAACAGCAGATAAAAGTTTTAGACCAAAGTGTGTGAAGATAAAAAAAAAATTAAGTTGGCTTGAGAAAGCCAATTTATTGATATCTGACTTAAACTTATTATTATTCTATATCAAAATGATCAGCTCTAACTCCTCCTAGAGCTTTAACTCTACAGACTCCAAACTCAGACCAGATCTTCATACTGATCTGAAGTTAGTTGCTATATCTTTTCTTACTGATCCGAAAAATCTGCCAAAAAATCCCATAGACTTAACATTACGGTAAACTTTGACGGATCGTAGCTCCGAGTGAGAATTTCGTAAAAACCTGTGAATCACCACATTTGAAGAGATTATCAAGCTGTGCAAAAACATACCCCGCATCTTGCTATGCCACACCTGTAAGGTGGA
Source organism: Enteromius mattozi (assembly GCA_032359235.1). Classification (NCBI taxonomy): domain Eukaryota; kingdom Metazoa; phylum Chordata; class Actinopteri; order Cypriniformes; family Cyprinidae; genus Enteromius; species Enteromius mattozi. The sequence continues at coordinate 5,008,514 of JAUMHE010000071.1, read as the reverse complement.
TGAATTATCTCGGCAAAGGAGAAGTGCCCACTAAAACAGATTTAGACAGACTTGTGTACAGTGTTTGAGAGAAATAGGCCTTTTGTGTACATAGAAAAAGTCTTAGATCTTTGAGTTCAGCTCATGAAAAATGGGGGCAAAAAAAGTGTTGAATTTATAATTTTGTTCAGTGTACATAGATAAGATAGACAGATAGATAAATAGACAGATAGACTCACCGTTGGAGAAGTGAGCACCCTGTGGGAAGCTCAGCTCATTGCTGTGTTCTGCTTCACATGAATATATGGCTTTGGCATCTCTGTGGATTAAAATCAGAAATGATTTCATACACTGCGTTTTAAAAGAGATATTTGTTGGGTTTATTTTTTATGACGTTTGCCATCAAATGTGAAACAGTGATGTTTTTTAAAAGCTGTGTCCATCATACCTTCCCAAGGGAGGAGCTTTTACAGCTGATGGGTTCTCAAAAAGCAGCGCTCTGGCAGCCACGCTGGAACACACAATCAAGCAAAATGTTAGGATGGTTGTCAGCTTCAAGCTCTGACGTCACAAGAATTAGGCTGAATAACAAACCTTTTTCAGATAAAGCAGGTAGCAACAATTTGACCCTTACAATTACAGTAAAAACATTGGTGTGAGCTGGTAAATTACTGGGAAAATTTACAGTGTGGATATATAATAAGCATAGTATAAGATGTGCGCATCATCTCTTTATAGCAGTGATTCATGTACACTAGTAACATACAAATTCACAGGTCAAACACTTTTCAAATCAACATGTTGCTATCACTCCTGACTGTACAGCTTATATAAGCAAATAAACATTTTCTGAATTTTCTGAATTGAGTCCTCTTAAGTGAGTTGTGATGTTTCTTTTCTTCTCTGTCATGACAAGTAAAATTATATATCCTTCCCTGAAGAGAGTGTTTAAAAAACAGCGCTAGGTCACAGCAACCCTTTCAGCAGCATAATTAAAACTCCTGCCAACCATGAACAACTGCCATCAATCTCTATTCAGCAGCTTCCTCTCCAAGACAGGATCTGCACTACAAAAATACTACACAATGTTTCCTATGCACACTGCATAATGTTTTTACATTTCTCATAAAGTAGTGTTTTAAATGCAGACAAAAATTTGAATGTGCACCTTACATGATCTATTATGTTTGAAGAAATAAATCATTTGCACCGAGATTGCAGTTCATTTATTTGTTCAGAAATATCCAGTGGCGGCTTTGAACTGTGAGTTTATATCAAGCAATTTTGAGTTATAAAGAAAGAATTATCAGATATAAACTCACAATGGTAAGAAATTGTAAGAAAATAAGCCTTTTTTTCTCCTCAGAATTGGACTTTATGAGAAAAGAAGTCAAAATTGCAAGATATACTTGCAATTACACCAAAAATTGCGCATTCATATCATGTAATTCTGAGACAAAATTTCTCCTGATATTATCACTCACAATTGTGAGTTTATTTCATGCAATTCTGAGGAATAAAGTTTAGAATTAATTTATTCAGTGGCTAAAACTGGCTTCTGTAATATATATAGCTAGTACATACAGTACGTTTAACAAGAATGCAAAAGATAAGATTTTTAAGAACATGGCTTTGTTTTAAAATTGTAACTTTTTTTCCCCGTCATCTTCATCCTCAAATGTTGACAGGGATCTATCATTGAATCATAAACTTTTGATTGACACAGGGTAGGCATGTTGCCCCAACATACCACGTTTCTAACTTCTAACAAAACTTCTTATCTGAGAATGAGTACTTGAGGAACAGACAGAGCTACAGTAGCATCAGTGGGCTGGATACTGATTACAGAGTTTCACTTACACTGATCCTGGTCTCTGATAGCCATTGGTAGAGCTGTTGTTGTCCAGCTTTCGGCGCAGGGCCATTTTAGGTGGCAGATCGTGGTAGGGTGTGGATTTGATGCCGTCTTTATGTACCGCACATGCTAGATTCTGTACAGACCCCACACAGCTCTTACGACCTACAGAGAGCCCAAAACACAACAGAACAAAATAAGTAAACTGGTTTCATTTGTGTAGATCAGGAACCATCATTAAAATATAATAAAATAAAGTAAAGTAAATAAATTTAAACGCATAAAACTTAGTAAAACCAGTAATGCATGATATTGGCCCCTACCTTCTGTGACGTGTAAAGATCTTAGAGACGGGGCACTTGAGCGGTTAAGCTGTGCTGATTTGATTCCTACTTCAGAGTGAGGAGCCTTTGTGGGTGCTGGTGAAGATCTGGCAGCTGCTGAGCCTGAGTTCATCCTACAGGAGTCGTCCCAGTCCACACGGGCAGTGTCCTCTCTGGAGCTGGAGTCTGGACTGCTGGTGCAGGTGGGGCCCTGGGGTTCGCTGGAGGACAGGGAGGAAGGGGTCTGCCGCAGGCCGGGGAAGGGGGGCTTGTCTTTGGGCTTTGGAGAGGAGCAGGTTTTGGAGGAGCTGTTCTGTTCTGAGGAGTGGGAGGAGAGGGAGTCCATGCTGCCGATTGGAGTGCTGCCTGAACTGCTGCTGAACGTGTCGCCTGCAGGAGCAGAACGAACATGTGCTTTGAAGGCATATAACAGCTGAAAATTATCTTCAATTCATTCACTATAGCCACATCTTGTGAAATTGTCACAATGTCCTGGTCACACCGCACCTCAAAATGAAAATGAAAAATGAAGGCTGTTTTTTGTATTATATAACATCACTTATCAGTATTCCGGTGTTTCTGTGTTTTATTGATTCCTATTATTCTCAAAGGTGATTAGGCTATATTATCAAAATTTTCAAAGGGAATGCTAACATATTGTAAATAATATTTTCACACAGTACAGTAACAAAATCTATCTTTGGGCCCTTGGAATCATCCCAAACTTCCCTCTCCCTTATGGCAACCCTGTTTATTCCAGTAATTAGTCAACTACTTCTTTCTATTTATCCCTAATTAGGCTTATTATCTTGCACTTAGGCTCATTTTGAGCCAAGTATGTGATTTCTGCAAATGTAATTGTTTAATTGATTAGATTTATTATTAATTTTATTATTATAATTTTTTTAGTAATACATAATTGAGTGTACTTAGACCTACACTACACTATCAAAAGTTTTAGAACAGTAAGAAATTTAATGGTTTTTAAAGATGTTTCTTCTGCTCATCAAGGCTGCATTTATTAGATTAAAAATCCAGAAAAAACTGTA
>JAUMHE010000071.1:4969975-4998713 GCA_032359235.1 Enteromius mattozi | reverse complement strand
ATATATATATATATATATATATATATATATATAAATAATGCTGTAGTGCTTTCTGTGTGGAGGAAACATGCAAAAATGGCTTTTAGGCCATTTCATTGGATAACGCCTTAAAAGTCTTTCTAGATAGGCAGCTCACAATTCTCATAAACTGGTCATGTAGATATAATAATCATAAATATGTCCTAATTTTATCACTGGATGTTTCCTCTCCATCTTGGCTAACTAGCCTGGTGTAGCCACAGCTAATGTTGATTAGATGTTGTGATGTTTGTTCCATGATGTCAAGTGATAATGTGATTTCCAGATCAAAAATCACTCAGCCAGTTAAATCAAATCAAACTGTTATCCCACCAATTATAGGTGCAGGGAATGTGTTGGATTTTCATCATGCAATCCTTTAAAACCATCAGAGTGAGAAATGAGCTTTGATCAGCGTGAGATTTCGAATGCATGAGATCACAAGCAGCACACATGCGCTTCAACATGCTTCTGGACTGGTCACATACCGGGCTTTATAGAAAAATTGCAGTGGTCTGAAAAGAGATCCACGATAGATGGTATTTCTAGATTGAAATAAACACAGAGAAGGGACAGGGGAAATGGGCACATACAGCACAAGGTAAACGGTCAGAAAAACAACAGTGCAACCTTACACTAGGTGGCAAAGTACACGACCACACAAAATGTTACATTTGCTACACACAGATCTGATAGACTGAGCGTTAGTAGAATGTGCACGTATGAATATGTGTGCACAAATGCTTACAGTACATACATATAAATACATATTTGCCACCTAATATCGTAAGACTGTGCCACGATGGCAGATGTAAGTAAAAAAGGAGAAAATCATCCAGTTACACAGAATAAGACAGATAACATAGTGTGAAATAAAAGACACAAGAAGCATGCAGAAAATAATAATTCAGGCCACTCGTAAAACAAGAAGGAAAACTTCATATTTGACAAACAAAAGCTATTGCACATGTTAAAAAGAGGTAGGAATTAATCCAAAAATGAACATTTGGTATTCATTTACTCTCCCTCAAGTAGTTACAAACTGGTGACTTGTAAAACACAAAAGGTGATATTACGAAGATTGTTCACGCAGTTCTTTTCCATACACATGAAATAAATGTTCAAAAAAAAAAAAACTCATTAAAATAAAAATATAAAATTAATACAGTAGCCAGAATAACTTGCGTGCTATATTTCTTTTGAATATATATATATATATATATATATATATATATACACACACATTGATGTAAAACAATGTATGGAAAAAGGAGCATGGACATTCTTTTAAATTTATCCTTCTGTGCTCCATGGAAGACAGACAGTCACACGAGTTCACAACAACATTAGGGTGAATAACAGATGACAATATGTCTATTTTTGGGTGAAATACTTTTTTAAGGAGTGTTAAAGATTTAAAAAACCTGTGCTGTGTCGTCAGCGCAGACACCCACCTTTCAACCACCTCAATATCAAAACAGAAGCGCTTATCAATCGAGTCAGTCTTCCTCCTGATACAGGACTTCAGTCTGAACTTCTCTGCGGGATTTGACATGACACCGTTCTGAGAGACAGAGAGAGACAGACAGACAATGAGGATCTGATTTAAACAGCAGCTCTGTTCCTTCAGATGACTGAAACATGAGCATCTTTTATACCTGTTTAGCTGTGGGTTTTGCCTCGGTGTTGCACATGCTGAAGGCATTGCTGCCTTTTTCGTATGTACAATAATGACGTGTCCATGCGCAACCCAAGGGCCCTGAAACACGCACAAGATGTGCATAAGGCATAAGTGATATTCTTGCTGGCAAAACATTTGCAGCTCCCATGCTCTAAATTTTGAACAAATAAATAAATATTTGTATGTATACACTACGAGTCAAACGTTTGGAAACAGTAAGATTTTTTATATTTTTTTCAAGATGTTTCTTATGTTCATCGAGGCTGCATTAATTTGATCAAAAATACAGGAAAAAAGTCATATTGTGAAATATTATTGTGATGCAAATGAACAGTTTTCTATTTTAATATACATTAAAATCCAATTTATTCCTGTGATGCGCAGCTGAATTTTCAGCATCATTACTTTCAGTGTCACATGATCCTTCAGAAATCATTCTAATATTCTGATTTATTATCAGTGCTGGAAATTTTTGTGCTGCTTAATATTTTTTTGGAACCTGTGATATTTTTTTTAGGATTCTTGAATGAATAAAACGTTAAAAAGAAGAGCATTTATTTTAAATAAAAATCCTTTCAAACTTTTATCCTTTTATTTGTGTGTTAAATTGATAAGAAGTGATAGCAAAGATTTATACTGTTAGAAAAGATTTATATTTTTAATAAATGCTGTTCTGTCTAACTTTTTTGTTCATCAAATAATCCTGAAAAAAAAGTATTGCAGCTTCCAAAAAAATATTTGGCGTCACAACTTTGCCAACATTGATAATTCTAATAATAAATCAGCATATTAGACTGGAGTAATGACTGATGAAAATTCAGCATCACAGAAATAAATTATATTTTAGAGTATATCAAAATAGAAACCCATTATTTTAAATGGTAAAAATATTTCAGAATATTACTTTTTTCCCCTGTATTTTGTACAATTAGCTTTATTTTTAAATACATTTATAGAATAATTTAGAATATTATTTCAGATGTTTAAAAAAAACATGTGTATATATGTATTTATACCTTTAATTCCTTTCTTGTGATCATCTAATATATTTGGATTTTAAAATCTGTTGTTTTAAAATTATATTATACAATTAGTTTGAACTAACTGTGTATAGTGTATCCATCCACCAGAGGGCAATGTTATCCTTTCCTAGACCAGGTTATTCACCGTCTTATCTGAAATTCTATAATCTAATGCTAAGAATATAATCTGTTTACATGTAGACAGCAATTTCATTCTGGCATTTCCTCTGCAGTATGAACGAACAGGAAAAACACTGGATAACACCAAAGTGAGGACACTTAAGGAAGATAAAAATGAAGACGCATGAAAACCAAATGATAAAAGCGTCTGGTATAGAAGGCCATAGACTGTCTGTCCTTCTGTTTGCTCACTCTCAGTGTCTGAAAGACTGTAACACTCACGTTTCTCCTGGACATACAGGTAGCCTTCCATTGTCCACTGGCTGGGGGGCTTCTGGTCTTGATCTGCAGAGCGAACTCTGTTCATCAGCTTTTCTACTTCTTGTTTGGTGCTCAGAAAGTTGTTTCTTGTCTTCATCCAACAAAAACAAAAACACATGTACACAAACAGATCATAGGAATAACAACTGCCATTTTAGAATAGCCAACTATATTTAATCTGACCGATACAAATACAATTAAAAACCAGACATGAGATGAAAATAAGTATATAGAATAAACATCTAGCATAGCTACAGACATGCATAGGAAAGAGATGCTCTGCTTTTGATTTGACCATAGTGCACGATTTATAATAAATTTTTTCAATCTTTCTTCGCATTGATAGTGAACACTGATGAGGAAAAATAAGTGTGTGTGTGTTCAAAGGTACTTCATAAAATACCACAGTAATACTAAAACCATTGTAAGAACGTCACCATTTTTAGTATATTTTTGTTGGTGTCCTCAAACGAACGACATTCTGAGTCAGCTGTAATACTTTTAGCATGCTCTTCAAAACAAAAGCTCATCAAAATTGAACAGTTTTAGGTAGTTGTGAGAAAAGAAATCATCTTTTTTATTTGCCATAAATTACACCATTTCCAGAAAATGGCCTGAAAACATATTAGAGTAATGCAGCTGCCATCTAACAGAGGACAATGCTTTTAAAATCACATAGAGACAGAAAAGCATTTGCCTCAGACAGATTGCTATCGCTTGTGTTGGTTTAAATGTGTATTCTCTCCAAACAAAAAGTCGTCATTACAGGGTTACAAGCCATGAACCAAACAGCTACAAAGTGAATCAACTTTGAAGCAAAAATAGATTTGAAAATCAGACAAAAAGACACAGATGATTGTGAACACAACGAAACATTCAGGAGCACAGAGACTGGTGGTCAACACTGCCCTGTGCCTGTATTGAATGAAACAGCTTCACTACTGAAAAACTACACTTCACTTCTCAGGCGATAATGTTGATGTTTGCATACATCAGTGTAGCTTTCATTGTACCATTATACCATTTCTGGAATACTTGATTCTGATTGGCCAGTCACACCATTAATGGTTGCTGATAATCATCATTATCAAAGCTGTATAAAAGACATCTGAAGCTGGCTCTTCTTTTATCTCATATAACATAGAGACACGTTATCCCTTGTGCCATTCAAATTCAATTGTGCCATTTTGTGTGCTATTTACCATTTGTATTGGAAATTAAATCAGCCATAATAGTACTGCAGTACTGTCATAGTGCTCTTAAAGTTGCCAGAATTATTGTTTTGTATATTTTGTACAAAGAATTGAAACCATTTTCAACTCCAAATCAGTATTTCACATCTAAGTAATTATTTATTTGGTCAAAAGTCATGAATTAAGTAGTTTGTTGTGGCTCAAAGAAACTGTTTTGTTTGTGGAAGCTTTACAAATGAGCTAATAAAATATTTCAACTCAAATCAATATTTCGTGTCCAATTATTTACTTGTATGGCAACTAGCTGCATAATAAGCTGGATAATATACACCCAACTGGTTGCCAAATAAACACCTCGGGGTGATAAAAGACCTGTCCTGATCACCCTGTCCTCGTTTATTTTTCAATAACAACTAGTTGAATATGCTTTATCCCTTACTTAAGGCACACCTAGCCATGAGATATCCTATATATATTCATTTATGTACATACCAAGTGCATTCAAACTGACTTTCACAGTTTGTTGGAAAGAAATGAAAAGAAATGGCTTCCTATCCTTCTTTTGTCCTCTAGAGTACTTACATCTCAGCCAAATTCATCACTGTGAATTATCAATGCCACTCCTACAATATTAAAGGTGATTGTCCTCCGGTAGTGAATTACTTTAAGGGTAATGTCTCAAGCTTTCACAGCAGCGTTATTTCAGCATATGTACGCCGCAGTACTGGCACAGGGTCTTTTGTGCTTTAGAACAAGCTTAAATTTTGTGACACCACATCAGCTTTGAGTTTACAGTGACAGTTAGAGGTCAAAGGTCACAGGACCCAGACACAGTGATGCTGACTAGTGGCAGGAAGTAGTTTATTATAGGCAATATTGATCAAAGACACACAGGGCAGGTCGAAAACAGAGCAAAATGGATGCAAAACTTTTTTTTATATGTGCCAGGCATAACATCATGTGGCTTTATAAATGTTTAAAAAATAACACTCTTTTGGTCAAAAGGAGGGTACGGTAAGTGAAAAAGTGAAAGAGAAGCTGGATGACTCATAAGAGATGTGTACTTACATTCTGCAGGTTAAACTGTAGCTGTTGTTTGTAGGGCTCAAATTCGTGGGCCAGCTCATAACCCTCATGATAGAAAGTGAACAGACCCTGTAGGAAGGCCAAGAGCTGCAACCCCAAATAAGATATAAATACAGCAAGATGTAAATAACAAGTTTCCATCATGTGCTTGTTGCAAAACATATCCATCTCTTCCTCTTTCTCAGTGAAAACATGGAGTTTCTAAATTCTGTTTGTTTTCACATAATGGCTCAATCGAAAGCCTGGTCATATGTCAAAATGTACCTGGGGGCACTTTTTAGCCAGATGTAAAATATGTACCAATAAGTACATATCACTGCAATTTCCAAAAGAAATGAACACTAGAGGCAGTAAAACTCTGACACCTTTTATTATTTTTTACACAGTTTCGATCAATAAAGTATAATTTTTGCAACAATTACTTGAAGAATAGAATGTTATGACAATTTTAATATGCTGCGAGACTTGAAAACTGATACTTTTGAATGTTAGCATTACATATCAATGGGTTTTCATAGACGGTTGGTTCAGTAGTTCACAGTGTACTATAAAACGTAATAAAAACACAATACCCACCTATAACATAATAAAAGCATGCCAGGGTTCATGTTTAGCGCCACTCAGTGGACATTTCTCTTTGAAACATGCAGTAATGTACGTAAAGCAGTGTTGCAGAAAATGTATTTCTTTTAACAAGACTGGGTTGTCAAAAGCCTGACAGGACTTGTTCAACACACAAAGTTCAGTGCAACATTCTTTACAATGTTCTCTGAAACAAATGTGTTAAAATACAAGTATTATTCCTAATTAATTTTCGACAAAAATAAATAAATAGTACTTTTTTGAAATGTGCAAAAATTATGTTATATATATATTATGTGATATAAAGACTGTAATCATCAGTAGCCCAATAATAATAAAAAAAACCCTGTTTATTCATTTTATTTTATTTATTTAAACACATTGTTCAATTTTACATAGTGTGGGTCGCCTCATGGGGGCAGCCATGTTAAGATCACATGACCAAATACTTCTTGCTTTATCTCTGTAAATCTTCCAGTTATTGGATATTTTTGCTGACAAACCTAAATTAATCGTGGCTTCTAGTGAATAGTCCATTTCTACAGTAGCATTGCTAACTGAAAACATTTACTTTTGGATGTTTCTGCACCACAGCAATAGGTGTCAGTACAAGTCAGGGAAGCAAAGAAACGATACGATTTGATTTTAGAAAAAGAAATTCCACCCCATACAACCTCAAGTTAGTAGGAAGACATTTACTTGATTTACTAAATGAATCATTCAATTATTGACTAACACTGTAAGGAACAATTTGTATGCAAAAATAGTTTTTACTAGAAAAAATACCAGTCCTTCGATTTCAAAATTTCATGCGTAAATCAATTTACTTTAAAAAAATGTTTTAAATGATTTCTGACATTTAATAGCAATTTCTAAATGAAAACTGTTTCAAAGTCATTTTCTTCAGTGTATGGTAAGTGCATAAATGTTCCATTTATTAATCATTACAGTTATCCCAGCTCGCTTATACTCGAGGCCTGTGCAAAGATTAGATTTTCTGATAGTGACTTTAGCAGAAGACTTCAAAGATGCTGATGTCACCCCCTGAAACTCAAGAGCAGTCCAGACTGCGGTGCTTCTGGGAGATTAACAGCATCGTTTTTTCCCATGCCGGGTGATAAACACTGGATGCTCCTCTAAATCTATACAGCACATTCTCTGGCTCACTTCACCGCTCACACTTATGCATATAAATATGCTTAATGCAGAAATGAGTCATGCAAATTTTGTCCACTGTTGTAATATGTGAGGTCCAGCTGTTGTGTATTTCACACGAGCTGTCTGCTGAGTGGAGATTTAGATGCTAAACATGAAAAAGGGCTGGAAAAAAAGAACAGCCTACCTCTCAAACTATGTTTGAAAGTTTAGTTCACCCCAAAATGAAATTTATGTCATTAATTACTCACCCTTGTGTCGTTCCAAACCTGTAAGATCTTTGCTCATCTTCAGAGCACAAATTAAGATATTTTTGATGACATTGGAAAGCTATCTGACCCTCCATAGACAGCAACACAACTCAAATGTTCCCAGGTCCAAAACAGTCCATGTGACATCAGTGACTTAAGTCAACTTCACTCAACAGCATTTTGGAGATTACTTAAGAACATATTTGTCGTAATCAACAATGTTTACGCTCAGGGAGAAAACAATCACATGAACGTAATAAGTGTTGTTCATGCTTAGGGCAAAGCATGTGTATGCACATGATACTCTCTAAAATGGCAGAAGGTGTAACTCGGGGGAGAAGAATGGTTAAGTAAATTGTTATTTTTGTTTTCTTTGCAAAAAAAAAAAAAAAAGAAGTATTCTCCTAGCATCGCAAAACTGAAGTTGAGGCACTGATGTCACATGGACTGTTTTACTGATGTATTTACTAGCGTTACGTTTCTGGACATGGTGTTGCTGAGGGTCAGATGGCTCTCTGATTTCATCAAAAATATCTTAAAAAAGGTCTTACTGGGTTTGGAATGACATGAGGGTGAGTAATTAATGACATAATTTTCATTTTGGGGTAACTTCCCCTTTAACTGCCGACAACTTTCAGTTGTTGTTTTACTTTAAGAGGAAGAACCACGTTTGCTTCAGTTGTTCCTTGTAAAGATTCAACAGAACTGACATCGTGGATACTGTAGCAGTTCACATCATTTGGTACTGGACGAGTTTGTGTGAATTTTGGTTGCAGTTACTGTATTTTGTCAAATATGAGCACAGTTTAAGACTCTTCTGAAACTCCAGAGGAGACAGATTTGAAAATAATGGAATCTAATTCTGCTAAAATTTGATATTTTAATTTCAAATTAGCCATTTTAATTTAAATTGCCATTTTTACTGACCAGTGCATGTTAGGTCCATCCAAAAATGAAAAGTCATCATTCTGTCATCATTCCCTTACACTCATGTTCTTCCAAACATTCTCTTTTCTGTGGAAGTTATTTTAAGAAACGTCTCATTTTTTTGCCCAAAATTCAATAGAAACCAAAACTGTTTGGTTAGCAACATTCTTCAAAATTACTTGCCTTCCACAGATGAAGAAAAGTCATACACGTTTGGAACCATATGATGGTGAATTTTTGGGTGAACTGTACCTTTAATAGCTCAGGGGTATTGTGTGACAGGAAATGAGAGCTGAGGTTTGAAATTTGGCATGATAAGACAGTGAGATTATGACTCCAGTAGTCATAAACTGTCCAGCTTCTTCCTGTTGGCTACAAAACCATTACTGACCAGATGGCTTGATTCTCATTGCAGTACACTGCACGATGGGCATCTGATTTCTTTTGCAAGATACACATTTGACTATATGTTTCTGTGGTTGTATGCATAAGTATGCGTATTTGTGTGTAAATACAAGGAAACTGCATGTATCACAAAGACCTTACCGGCTCAACAAACTCAAATTTCTTCTTCTCTTGAACCTCCTGGATTTTGAAGACGTATTCTAGAGAGGAGTCATAAAAGAGTTGCCTTTCCTTATCAATCTGAGAGTCAGCCTGCAAACGAACAAAGAGCGCTGTTACCCTAGAGACGGACAGAAAGTTATGGCTGCCAGGCTTGTTCGCTCATTTAGACGTGTTTGGGCTTTGGTTAATGGTTACATGTGAGAATTTCTGGCTCAGCTTTGTGAGAATCTGTGTAACAACAAGCTAAACAAATGCAACCCAACAGCACAAAAAAAAAAAAAAAACAGGAACTAAAGCTTTTAAATGCTTATGTTTTTAAAAGGATTAGTCATCCAGAAATGGAAATGCTATCATTATTTACTCATCCCCATGTTGTTCCAAACCCATATGACTTACTTTCTTCTGTAAAACACAAAAGGAAAAATTCAAGCTTTCAAGTTGCAGAAACAACACTAAGGACTATAAAAGTAGTTCATGTCTTGTGTGTTATTAATTCATTCCCAGTCATTATAACTGCATAGAAAGAACAGCATATACAATATTAAAATTTTCTTTTCATGTTTAACAAGAAAACAAGTCATACAAGTGGAATGGCATGAGGGTGAGTAAATGTTGGTTTTAATTTTAAGTGAACTATCCCTTAAATGATTACATCACTATCACCACCAGTGTTGACATCAAAAAATACATTTCTGTTTTGCATGTACTATTTGTTTCTGTTTTCAAGAATATTAATCAGTATTGTGATTTATTTGTCTTTCTTGCATACATTTAACCATTAATACTTACTTGTTGATTGTCTGCGAGTCTAGTGCACAGCAGACAGAAGTCATGATGCAAAGACACTTCTAATACAGCTGAGTCTACTATATTTCTTTTGATGCCATGTAGCATTGTTTTTTTTTTTTCTTTGGAAAATGCAAATCTAGCCGTATTTGTGGAATGATTCACCTCTTGGAGAGACGATTCTTTTTTTCTGGATGACAGGTTGAGATGTTTTTCCAGTGAGGAGTAGTATTTTTCTGCCTCCTTGTCAAATTTCTTCTTCCCGTCCTACGGAAAACAAATTGTTACTGGCATTATATTAGCATTATTAAAGAAGATCAAAGTCTGCTAAGTGAACTGTAAAATTACCAGAGCTGTCAATTATCCAAAACTAATAATAATAATAATAATAAAGTACAAGGCCTTTCTAAGAATAGACTTTTTAGTCATTCTGGCAAATAAATTCAGTTACTACCAGATAATCACAATAACTATGAACATGTCACACTAACTTGGCAACAAAGTGCACCTGTGATCTGCCTGTCACGCCAGTAGGTGGCACTCTAATGCTCTAACACACTCCTGTCTCCCAATGAGATATGCAATTACTGCTATAGAAACAGTTTAGCCCATAATTGATATATTGCAAGAAAATAAATATATTGTCAAGGCAATAAAATGACATAAACCAAGCGTAAAGATGATTGTATACTTAATCATACGTAGTTACAAGATAAGATTAATCTCTTTCTGTTCTCAGCAGACAGAGAAGAGCAAGTCACACAAAACTCTTTTGCAAATATCCACAATCACATTCAATGGCATTTGAATGGAGCCCTAAAATATCATCTAAAATCTGTGGGTCAGCATTTACACATTACCTGACAGATCTATCTGTCGGATTTGCATTAGTATAATTTCTAACTCAATAATGGCACAGGTATGTAATCTTTGACGGACAGATTTCTGTGGAAATGCACAAAAACTGTTTGTTTAAGCATGTGAGGGGAAAAAAAGGGTAACACTATATTTAAATAGTCTATTTTAGACATTCTACTAACTGTAAGTAACTTTGCAACTACATGAGTATTAGTAGACTGTCTGCTTAATATCTTCTAACACTTTATTTTGATGGGTTCACAACATACTGACTTTCAAAAACTTTGCAAGTATACATCAACTTATTCTACTAACCCTAAACCTACCCTAACAGTCTACTCTGAGAGTTGGTAGACATGTAGAGAGTTAGTAGACATGTAGAGAATTAGTTGACATGTAGTTACAGAGCTACTTATAGTTAGCAGAACGTCTAAAGTGTACTATCAAAAAATAAAATAAAATAAAGTTTTCACAATTTCAGCCAAGAGAATCAAATTACAGAAACACAAACTCACAAAGTATGCTCAATGTCATGGGTATTAAAACCAAGATGGTAGTTGTGGTTTTGTCATAATAAAGTGAGACTTCTGAAAGGCCTTCAATGCAGAAATGCTGTTTTGGCAGTACAATAGTACAATTACACCACTGACCAACAGGGACCAACTGGACCATGCTACCCTGCCAAACCCTGACCACTTGGCTGTGTCCAAAAGCTGAAAAATGCTGCCTCAGCATGTAGCATATGCACATCCAAATCTGATGATAATGTGACATGCGGTTTATGTAAATGTATTAATTAAATATTCACTTAGTTATCACCAAAACTCTCTCTATGTTGTTGTAGACCATAAAGAAACCGCACAAGTGTTGTCTCGGACTTTATATTGACAATCAATTGGTGTGGAGGCACCACTGCACAAAACTACCTAAAAAAGTTACCTGGTGCATATTTTATAAGCTAGCTTTAGATGAAAAGAGAGATTGCAGAGTAACAGAAGTGAATGAGGAAGAGGAGAATTCAGAATTTAAAATCCAGACATCCATCTGTTTCTTCCATTCCCTGTCACAACTCTCAAGATAACTGTCTTCACGAGAGGAGATTTCCACACAAGAGAATCCACAACACTGAACCCTTCAAAAGGCCCTGACTCCATTCAGTCTGTTTTCACACCTGAGTTGTCTTGCCTGAGGCCTTTCATGCAGCGATGCAATACGTGGATTCTACAGTTATCGCTATATTCAAAGGTCATATGTAAATTTGAAAGTGCTCTATTTCTTTGCAGTAACTCAAGTGCTGTTCTGAGAGGGAGCATGGGAGATGACAGAGGGTTTGTTTGGACCACTGTCAAAAGCAGCAAGCTGGTTTGTTTGAGGGCCAGGGTTAATGCAGGGCCTGGCTGGTTAATGCATGAGCTCCATATATGTTATCCGAATCATTTTAAGCACCTCCATACTAATTCTATTTACCATTTCTAATATGAAATATATGTAAGTATATTTTCTAAAGAAAGATATACAGATGAGCATGGTTTACATACAGCTAAAACCACATATTCTGAAAACAGCTATAGTTGTAGTCACGCAGTGAAAGGAAACAGCCAGTAAAACTTGAGCTTCTGTGTGTATTTTCATTCTCATGGCCCCTCCATTAACCCTTGACTCCATATAACGGCTACTGATATGACGTAGCTAAACAATCTCACCACCACACAACCGCAGTAATGAAATAATAGCAGTCCTACATCCGCCGTGTTTCCAAATCCTTGACAACAATCAATAAATAATTTCAAGATTGTGTCTTTAGACGCTTCCTCTACTATGTCCAGAAAAAAACTGTAGTGTCTATATCTGAGTCCTATGGGATATGAGTTAAATAATAAAACAGACAAATAAATGAATAATTACATTAGATAGTGTCTTGACAGCCAATAAATTTCCCCTCTGGTTTGCTTTATATGAGAGGATGACAGAGGAATACAATATACTGGATCTTTTAGCTTGTTGACATTTTTTTGTGATACGAATACTGCAAAAACTTGACGGAAGGTAACACATATTCTCTATCTCCAACACAAAGATGCTAAGAGAAGGCTAATCAGAGACAGAGGAAAATAGGAAAATTAACAAGCTTGAAATGTATTGGGATTGCCCCGTTACTGTCTTAAATCAATGGGATAATTCACTATAACTCCTCACGCAAGAAGCTAAAAAGCTTCAAAACAACCCAAAGAAATAAGCCAGAGGCTTAATCATAACCAGGCCCACACAAAATCTCTACAGAATTCATTCGTGTTTGTTTATTCCTACAATAATGGAAAATTTGATAAGAATTTATGCCATAAAGTCTACAAATAACTTCAGAGCTTGTTTGTAAGTAGGTCCATGCAGTATCTGCTCTCAGAATCTAGATGAAAAAGTGGAAGTCTGCAATTTCTGAAAAACTGATTTAAATAGAGTGACATGCGAAATATAGAGCACACTGCAAAAATTGGTTATTTGCAGTTATTATGTTAATTACTAGATACTGCTACCTGGTTTAACCCATATAAAATAGTTTTGCTTGTGTAAATTAATGCATTTAATTTGATTTAGCTATATTAGCTAATATTTTTGACTTGAATAAATTTTTAACAGTGTACCAAAGGAAACTACTGTATAAATACATCATCTTACACATTACAATTACATTACAGTGTATTTTAAACATTTTAATGATGTGTAGTCACATGAGATGAACAATCATAACAGCGACCTAAAAAAGGTTTATTTTTACCAGCAGTAGGTCATGGGGCAGCCATGTTGACATCACATGATGATTTCTACTAATAATTCAACAATAATGCAACAACAGCAATAGATAGAACAAAGGATAAAATGACTGACAGACTGATAGACAGATAGACAGATAGATAGATAGATAGATAGATAGATAGTCTTTGATCCACCAGAAAGACCAGTGTATGAAAGGGGAAATACATTCTGCAAACAACAGTTCCTGTTGATGCAAAGAAACAAACCACACTTACCCGTAGATCCCAAGCCACATATAAGGATAAATGTCATGACCTCAAGGGCCATCCACAAACACACAACAGCCACCACACCAAGAAATGCCTCAGTAGTCCAACACACAGCTACTCCATTCACAACCACTACACTGAGTTATGAGGACAAACTGGCAACCAAACCGGCTCCAAACCAGCAGGAAACAAAATAATGTCCAAAAAATGAGTCAAAAAATGTACATTTTATTGTTTTGTGTAGTAGAGGTCAAAACGAAACAACAAAAGGACAAAATAAAAGAAAAACTGCATGCATGCCTTTCTCTTGAGTGTTACAAGCTGTTAGTGCAAAGATCCCTAAATTTGCAGATATTCTTTATAAAAGTTAAGACTCAGCGGTGCCTCGTTTAAACACGCCCCCATATGTCTACAT
Organism: Enteromius mattozi; assembly: GCA_032359235.1. Classification (NCBI taxonomy): domain Eukaryota; kingdom Metazoa; phylum Chordata; class Actinopteri; order Cypriniformes; family Cyprinidae; genus Enteromius; species Enteromius mattozi. The sequence goes on along the minus strand of JAUMHE010000071.1, from coordinate 4,984,711 downwards.
CACGGTCTGGGTTTATTTTCATAACACCTCCCTAATGTTTCCAGTAACTATTCTCGCTGTATTGTTGCCGTCAGCGCAAAGTTCTGGAGATGCTGTGTTTCATTGTGAAAGTGAAACTACTGTGTTTGTGCTTCCTGAAAGAGGACACCACTAGAAATCAGTGGTTAAGTTTTTACAACACTGTTCCAGAACAGTTCAACACAAATATTAGAGTGTGTTCAGCACATTCTTCCGAAGGACTATTTCCTAAATCTGGAGAGTAGTCTATGCTGGTTGTGCACAAAGGCCGTTTCTATAAAGTGAGGCAATTCCAACTTCGCAAGGACAGTCTGGCGCTTCTGCACATCACAGTCTGCAAGTACCTATGTTTGCATAATTAAAGGATTTGCCGCTGACTATTCAAATGCAAGTTTTAAGCAGTATAGGGTAGTGGTTATTATTTGTTGTTTCTCCGATCACAAATGCAGACATAGTGTTATATTTACGAGGCGCAATGTAACGCGACGCGTAAGAGGACAGTACCAAGTCATTATAATTAGTAATTATGTCCCCACTGGATGTAACAAATGCCTTGTTTTTAATGTGTTTTATTGTTTGTGTGTCACCACGCAGGGTCAGAGCCCCACAATACGGTAAGGGCCGTAACATTTTTGTCACACGCTTGAGGCATTCGACCAATCACAACGCACTGGATAGCTTACCAATCAGAGCACACCTCGCTCGCAGTATCATTAATGCAATAATAAAACAATACATATAGTCATTGTGTATCTTAAACCACATTTAATTATTTTTTGTCAGTTAAGGTTAAAAATGTTTATTAGACATTTGATGACCTCCATGAACACACTCACACAGTCTTCATACATCATACTGTACATCATCAATAGCGACTGACTTCTGACATTTAGTGCAGTTTCATTTAAGTCAGTAGCAAACTCTGGTATGGTTGTACAGTAGGTCAACAACCAAGTTGTAAAGCCTGTAAAAAAAAAAAAAACAATAACAATGCTTATCATCCCAAAGAACCAAACTGTGTCAATGAACATGGATGTGAAACAAAAGTGGACCAAAATATTAGTATGAAAACATTTCACACAAAATAGGGGATAAATAGAACTTATTCATACTAGCTAAATTCATTTTTAATATCTCTGGAAATTTGGTGCTTCTACATGACAGAATCAATGCAGGGCTACCCATAAGGCACTGAGATGTGCTACCCAGTGTAATCCTGTTCTGTTGTTCCAGCAGGGTCTCCGCTGACCATCAGGGCTTTGTTTCAGACTTTCAACAATTTACTGCCATCCTCTACTGGGCTGACCTCACGTGACCTCTTGCTCACGGGGGCAGTGTGAACTGCAGCCAGGTTAAAGACCGCTGTGCAACGGATGGGGCTCTGCATGACAGACAGACTTCAGACACCCCACGGAGTGACAAAAAAGCCAGGCAGACAAACATATGTGCATGAGCGCACACACACACATACTCACAGAGAATCCTGGAGCCTGCGGAGCCACCTGGCCAGACGGCACCGATTTTGAGCGATCACTGCCTCAGATGCTGACAGCTCCAAGGGAAAACAAACCGACACCCCCATGGGTGCATGGCACAAACAGCCCAGGCTCTTACTCTTTATTCTTTTTCTCTTCTGCTTTTAAAAGACATTAGCCAATATTCAAATTTCCGAGCTTGGTGCCAAATTTAAACAACTGTGATGGAATGTCCTGCCATTGTTTATTACACTTTGATATGAGTTCAGGGAATAAATATGATAGGATCAACTTACTAAGTACCAGAAGAGGAGAGAAGAGAGAGAAAGGACTGAGACAAGATGAGAGGAAAGGACAATATGAAGTGAAGAAGACAAGAAAACAAGAGGAGATAAGAAGAAGGGCGGAAACTAGAGTAGAGAAAATGAGATGAGATGAGTAAAGAAAATGACAAACTAAGAACAAAGGAGAGGAGATACTGTATTATGAGATGATTAAAGAAAATACAAACTAAGACAATATGAGCAGGGACAACATAATGAGATGAAGAGAAGAGAGAAGATGACAAGATGAGAGAAGACAAGAGCAGGGAGGAGGAGACAAAATAACATAAGATGAAAAGAGACAAAGGAGAAGACAAAATGAGGAGACAACTAAGAAAAGATAAAGACGAGAAAGGCAAAAAACAGAGAAGAGGATTCAATTCAAAATGAGAGAGGAAAAGAGAAAAGAAACTGAGATGAGATAAGAAGTGAAAACAACACGAGACACAGAGCAAAGAGAAGATGAGACGAAGAATAGAGGAGAAGAGATAAACTAAGATGAGATGAGAAAAGAAAAGAAAAGAAAGAAGAGCCAAACACAAGACAAAGACAAGGAAAGAGTAGAGGACACAACACAAAAAGAGAGAGAGGACAAGAGAAAAGAGCTGAAATTGGAGAAGAGAAGAGAGATAAGATTAGACAATGTGAAAGAACACTTTAAAAATAAAGGTTCCAAAAGGAGGTTTTCACAGTAATGCCATAGAAGAACCAGTTTTGTTTCCCCAAAGAACGTCTTGGTTATGCATGTAACCCTAATTCCCTCGTTACCGACGTGACTTGGAGTGACCAACTGAAAGGGAACTATTCAGTGAACAGCTCTTAAAAGAACCAATTTTTTTTCTTTCTGTGAAGAACATCTTAATAATCTAAAAAAAAAAGCTGCATTTTCTGGGATGAAAAGGTTCCATGGTTGTTAAAGATTCTTTGTGGAACTGTTGATGCCAATAAAGAACCTTTACTTTTAAGACTGAATAAGAGAGGACAAGATAAGACAAGAGAAGAATGAAAGAGAAGAGAAGAGAAGAGAAGAGAAGAGGTTTAACACAAAGTTATTAAATACAATTTTTCTTCAGTTCATCAATACTAGTTCACTGATTCCTCAGTCTTGACATTATTCCTTGATCTTTTAGTAAAATATGAACCAAAGACATTCTTCCAAAAACAATCATTAGAGAAAAAGACATTCAGACATTCATTCTTTTTAAAAAAAAAAAAATAAGAACAAGCTGTTCTTCATAAATCCAACATAAAATTTCCCCTACACACCACTTTTCTCTGAAAGTTATTAAATCTCCCACCAAATCGTAATAAGCAAATTCAATTTTTAATCTATTTGCAATTAAACCCTTCAACATTTTCACTGGGTCTACTCCACCCATACCCAGCATTTTATTCTTTCTGGTCTTCCAGATTGTCAATTTTGCTGTACCTATAACATAATTTAAAAGACAAAATGTCTGTACTTTACACCTCCTATAAAAACACATTCTGAAAAACATTCACCAAAACATCTAAACCATTTATTCAAAACTTTAAAAAGCTCTACCAGTCGTTTACAATTTAAAAACAAGTGTTCCACAGCCTCTTCTTCACCACAAAACTCACACCCTTCCCTTACCGCTGGATTAAGGTGAGCCACATGTCTGTTTGTAGCTATTGCACTGTAAATAAGTCTCCACAGCAAATCTCCGGACCTCTTCTCTAGTGGAAACTTATACAGGGATCTCCACTGATCTCTCAAGGGGAAATCTGGCCTAAACGACCTTCAAAGGTAGCCGCTCATTTAATGCCTCTTTATGAACAGTCTTAACAACCTTTTAAGACATTTCCTATGTCTTCCAAAATACTGGTGTCAGTTGAAAAAATTAAAGATCACAGTCCCGTGAAGAACATTATCTCTTCCACAGACTTCCATCAATCTGGGTTGACCAAGTGCCTTAACTTTGTACAGTTTCTTTTCACCATACTATCCTGCACACTTGTTGAAGACATCAGTTTTCCATTGACTACTGGATTGTGAAAGAGAGGCTTCTCTAACACCCAGGATTTAGGAACATCAAAGTCTCTTTTAACTTTGACAGTTTTTGCCCATGCTTGTAAAACAGATTTATTAAAAGATGTTATCTCTGTTAAATCCATGTCTTGAATTTGTATCCAGAAAAGATGTAAATCATAGTTTAACCCTTCTACTCTTCGCAAGATTGCCCCCCTGCCGTACGAGTCCATACCAAGTATTTTTCGACACAAACATTTTTGGGCTGAAAGTAGTCTGAAGGCTTGAATTCTGCTCTTAATGTCTATCAATCCTTGACCTCCTTCATAAGAGGGCAAATGAAGTTGTGCAGCACGAATCCAGTGTTTACCATTCCAGAAGAAATCAACTAGTCTCTTTTGTATAGAGTTCACCAATTCTTCTGGTGGTTCAACCACCATTAGTCTAAGCCACAGAGTGGACGCAACCAAATTGTTAATGACCAAAACTCTCCCCTTGTAAGACGTTTGTGGTAATAGCCATCGCCATCTAGACAATCGGGCCTCCACCTTCTCCAGCAGTCCCCTCCAATTTTTTTCCTTGAAACCTAGAAGAGCCCAAAAAAAAAAAAAACCACCCAAAGCTTTAAAACCTTCCCTTCCCCACTTGAAACCCCGGTAAATCTGGAAACCTTTTATTTATCCATTGACCTACTGCATATCCTTCACTCTTACTCCAGTTTACTTTTGCAGTGGATGCCTTTTCATACACCTGTATACTTTTTGTAAGATTAATGACATCATCTTGACCATTTATAAAAACTGTTACATCATCAGCATAAGCAGATAACACTATTTTTTCACAATCAAAACCCTTTAAGGTCTCTTCTTATTCTTCTTAATAACGGTTCAATAGCAATACTATATAATTGTTCAGAGAGTGGACACCCTTGCCTAATTCCTCTTTTTACAGGGACTGAGGCACTCAACCCTCCTCTCACCTTGAGTAAGACAGAAACATCTTGATATACCTGTAACACTTTTACCCAAGATACAAATCTTTCACCAAATCCAAAATAACTCAAAATATTAAAAAGATATCCATGGTCAACCCTATCGAAGGCTTTTTCTTGATCTATTGCTAAAAAAAACATATTAATATTCTTCTTACAATTCAAATCAAATCAAATAAAAGAAAAAAGATTATCCATAATGCATCTTTCAGGTACACAATATGTCTGATCACTATGAATAATTGTTTCCAAATAATATTTCAACCTGTTTGCTAAACATTTTGCAATAATTTTATTATCTGTACATAAAAATGAAATGGGTCTCCAATTCTTCAAAAGTCCTAAGTCCCCTTTTATTTAGGTAACAGGGATAATACTGCTCTTCGACAACTACTTGGAAGAAAGCCATTTTCAAAACACTCTTTTGCTACTTCATAGAAGTCTTTTCCCAAAATGTTCCAGAAATATTGATAAAAGTCTGTAGTTAGTCCATCAATCCCAGGCGAACATCCCAATGAAAGTTGCTTAACATATCCTTAATAGTACAAAACGTGATCTTATTAAAGCACTTTTAACAAATTCTTGTAACAAATGTTTTAAATCTAACTTCTTATTTAAAACATCACTTTTGTTAATCCCTTCTTCATCACTCAACATCTTTTTTTCCATTTCTTCTATTTCACATTGCAATTTTTGACTGCATCTTTAACTTTAAACGATAACTGAGACTCACAACTTTGACAGAACATTTTAACATGCACCTTTCCAACTTCCCACCACTGACTTTTGGTTTCATAATTATGTTTCTGTAACCTCCATTTTTCCCAAAGATGAGTAAAGTTCTCACAAAATTATTAAAATCCCAATAATGCTGCAATCCAGAAGTTATTTTATTATTTTTATCTATAGTTACCATATGGTGATCTGAAAAACCACTAGGAATAATGGCAGCAACCATCACTCCATTATTAAAAGAATTACTCACATAAAACCTATCTAATCTAGCCCCCTTAACTTCATTATTACTTTTTTTCTTTTTAAATCCCTTTATTTCTATTCCTCCAAACATCACTTAAATCATATTCTTGGACAACTTTAGACAGTGCTATACCAGACTGAAAATGAGGTTCTTCACTGTTCCTATCAACCTTAAAATCTTCAGTGCAATTCCAATCTCCAGCCATAACTACAGTATGCAAGAATTCTTATTGTATTGTGAAATGTGATTCTTTATATTTGAAAATAACTCAATTCGTTCTGAACCAACATTTGGTGCATAAACCTGAAAAAATAAAAATATGACTCCTTCAACTTCTGCATGAACAAATAAAACCCTTCCAATTACTACTTCTTTAATTTTTAAAACATAATAATGTCAGCATTCCTAATTCTTATCAATTTTGATAACACAGCTCTTTTATTTTGATCTCTGGCTCCATTTATATTAAGAGAACCTATTCTCATAAGCCCCATATTAATAAAAGAGAAAAAGACAGCAAAGAGCAAGAAAACACCCAGTGCATTCACCTCATTTTCCTACTTTTTTAAATACAAGCCTTTACGCTTTCTCAATTTTATAAGCAGTTTTCTCAATCAAAATCTCTTTTTTTCATTCAACTCCTCTAATCCAACAGTACACTGCAATTTAACCACCGACTTCACAAATTTATCAGTATCCGGAAAAAAAAAACGTATTTCTACTGCTCTTCCAAATGTCTCGTCCAGAAAATCAATATATTCTTTTGTAGAGAATAAAGATTTCCATTGTCCATTTGAGGCCGTGTATCAGAAAAACCCAACATTTGAGAGAACGTATCCTCATCCCTCATTTCTACTTTACTTTTATTCACTAACAGGCCTTCTACAGTAACGCGACTATCCGTTTTCTGATTGAGCAACACAACTCCGCTAGTACTGTACTTGCAATCTCAGAATCCAAACCAGTCTCATCCACAACCTCTTGTACAACTACAGACTGACTTTCATCTTGAACATTCACATTTTCCTGAACCTCAATTCCTTCATTATTACTCTCTTGCACTTCAACTATAGCCTGTTCATTTAACGTTACCGTTTCTACTCAGTTTGAATATTCTCTCCAACCGGCTCATTCACATCGCGTACTACCCTGTCCACATTATTCTCCTCATTCATGTTCACTTGAACTTTATGAGGACAAGCAAACTGTTTGTGACCAATGTCACCGCATTCAAAACACTTCAATCCAGCAGTAGAAGTGTAAATCATAAACAACTTACCTTCACCCATGACCCGAAACGATATGTCCAGCATTGGCTCTTTTAGAAACATGAAAACTTGTCGTTAAACGACATCACATGTTTCAATTCTAAACTTTTACAACCAAGTGATATAGCTTTTATTGGGCTCGCGATTCTTCCAAACCTGGTAAGTTCCCTCTCAATGACTTCACTAGAGATGAGCAGCGGCAGTTTTGAGATTATTAGACGTTAAAGAAGCTAAAGGAAAAATTGGACAAAAACTTCCATCAATCACAACGCCACTCTCAATAAATAGCGCGACAAACTGTTCTTCTTTAAGAAAGACAACTACCCCTTTGTTCATCCTAGATGCCGAAGATGTATGTCAAATTATGATGCCTCTTGTTGAAATCAATACTAATTCTAACCCCACCCCTAACCCTAACCCGTCCCCCACACCTAACCCTAACCCGTCCCCCACACCTAGCACTAAACCTACCAAAACTAGGGGAGTCATAATCTGGCAGGGGTCAAAATTCAGCACTACACCGGCACACACCTAACGCTCACCTGGGAGTGACGCCATTCTCACACTTGCCAATGAACTTAACAACGATTAGACCACAATCAAATAAAAACAAAATGTTATATAACTTAAACAAAAATCAAAAAATAATAAAACGAAAAAAAAAAAAAAGGAAAAAAGTTTTAAGCGGACAGTTGAAAACGAAACGTTCTTCCCCACTGCACTCTCCACCACTCTCCTATATCTCGCGAGAAGAGAAGAGGTGAAATAAAGAAATAAAACAAGGTCATACGGGATATGAAGAGCCCAGATGAGATGAGACATGATGAGAAGATAAATGATAACAAAAGACATGACAAGAAGAGATAAGACCAGACCCGGTGCAAGGCACAGCAAAGCACGGTGAGATGAAGCATGAGAAGAAGACACAAAAGGTGTCTGTAAATGCAGAAAACGGAGCAGATGAAGCGAAACAAAAAAATTGACACAAGAGGTACTGTATAATACTAGCACTGCCGCTCTGTTCTGATAACTCTCTTTTGTTACTACTAACAACAGTCACAAGTGTCATTAATAAACCAACTACATGTTACTATTAAAAAAAGCCTTTCAATTTCTCACACATTCTTTCCCAGAAATGTTCACTCTGTAAGCTTGCTTGTGCATTTGTCTTTTCTTCATTCCTCCAATGAGGGAACCTCATGCTGTACTGTATAGACCATATGCCATATATGTACTAGCTATTTTTGTCCCTAAACTCACGCCATTGGCTACGTCAATGCTGCTGTTCAAGATGTGCAAACAAATAGAATATTTGGAACAGTAATGCAAGACCTGTACATTCTTAATTGATGAGTTTTATTTATTAATGAAAACTTACGTTCGTGAAAGGTTGAAGACCTGCTGCGGGTCACCGCTTTGTATCTGGTAGGTGATGGGATCCAGTTCACGATCTGTAGCCTGTGGAAATGCATCAATTCACACTCACTTTACACTAGTAGTTCAGACAAGTACTGGCTGGTGAAACATAAAATCAATGTAACAAAATCAATTGCAGGATAACAATACACTTAAATGAATTGGCCAAGTCTGTTCGAAGGACATGATGAAAAAATGTAGAATCGGTGACATTTTACAACACATATAAATTTATAAGCCCACACCTTTTTCCTGGATACTTGCTGATATTGATTATGCTGTTTTCTTAGTTTGACAGCTCAATTTGTCTGTGCACTAAAAATATTCTGTAATAAATGTAATAATTAAAAAATGCAAAAAAGAAATATGAATAAAGAAATGACTGTATAGATGTGGCTATGGCTACACACTCTACTTCAGCTGTATCTTTACTGTGCATTCAGTAGTATGCTAATTTTTTGCATGCACAGAATACCCAGATGACCTACTACATTTATCAAAATGTGCAGTATACAAAAGGGCATACTGCGTGGGATACTGCATCCCACAATGCAGTGCATTCAACTTGACCTTCTATTTCCAGTGTATCTGCACACATCTCTTTTTTTTGGCTCATAGTTTGATCAGACTTCAAAAGCTTAAGACCAGGCTTCCAACACCTATTGACCCATGCATTTTCAAGACTTCCTCAGTCACTCGTGATTACTGGATGAGAATTTCTGCAAATCATTTAATAGCGATGACACACACAAATAAATTAAAAGTCAGATTAGGGCATTAATAATTCTATATTTTTTATTATCATAAATAAATCTAAAATAAATAAATATAAAATATTAAAAATGATTAATTATTATATTATTTATATTATATACTATATATTTTATATATCTGTATTATTATTTATTAATTAATACAATTAATATATTAATATATTTATAATTACATTCATTATTAAAATGCCATTTTCATGTTTTGCATAAACATTTTTACATACTTTTTAAAAAGTTGGCCGTGTTTAGAGTATACAGTATGCAGTAAACAATATTCCATTTCTGTGTGTGTACCTGCAGATTCAGAAGTATGGCTCCTATTCTCATGGCCTCACTGATCTCCAGGTTGTAGGTCTGTAGGGGGAATCGTGGTGGACTCTGATTGTTGGGTGGCAGGACCTCTATGTAGACTGTAGTTATGGAGCTCCTATACGCAGAGGGACAAAGAAAATAAAAGACCAAAGACACAAGCAAGCACTCAGAGATGTAACTGAAGTCACATCTGACCTCCTCTCTGTGTCAGGAGCGTTGTCTGATGCTCTGACGGTCAGTGCGTAGGAACGGCCGACGGTCAGCGTTACTCCTGGTGCTAACGTGATTCGTCCTGTGCGGTTGTTGATGATGAAATCACCTTGATCTCCAGCCAGGATGGCATATGTGATGAGGCCGTTTAAACCAGCGTCAGCGTCCTGAGCCGTCAGCTGGCAGAACAAACAGAGAAAGTATTATTTTAAGCTACATTCATTTTACACACTGAAATTCATTAAATTTAAGTGCTATGGTAATGTACTCGGATTTGAATATATTTAGTTTTTTAATGTTTTTTAATATGTTTGTGTTAATTACATTTAAAGAGAATGAATTGGACACACAAACAGCAATTTCAAATATTTTTTTTTTAGAAAAACTAAAATTATTGTATTATATAAAACAATATATTACACACAGTACACATTTTATAATTAAATATATAAATATATCAACATTACATATGCGTAAATATATTTGTAGAATTGTATTAGTCTGTGCTGACTCATAATTCGATCAGGATACCAAGAGTTAAGACTAAGGATCTCATTCAAATCATTTAATTAAAAGTCAATGTATAGAGATTTTAAAGAATTAAAAAAAGGATAATAATAATTATATATGATCAATTTAATCTAGAAATATTATAACATATTACCATATCATTTTTCAATGGCTTTTTCAGGAAAAATTTATGTCCTTTTCTTCATTCATTCACTCACTCATTCACTCACTAATTTATTTTTAATTTCAGGCATTAAATCTTTTTGGTAGTACACTTTATTGAATACCATGGTACTCCTACAATGCACGGCTTAAAAATCATGTTGGTACCGTGGTACCATGCTTTAAATATTTAATATTTAAATAGTGTTTTCTCATAATATTTACAGATGAGGTCTTAGTTCTACTCGCTGAACGTTTTCTTTCTTTAAACTCAACACTCATTACTTTAAATCAACCATAACAGAAAATCCATCCATCCATCCTTATTAAAATGCAGATTAGACTCTCCGTATTAATGAGGTTTAAAAGCAGCATAATATGATTATTCAGGATAAATTCTCAAACACAAAGGTACAGATCAAAGACTAAACACTTTTGATTAGGTTCAAAGACGCGCATTTAGATGTAAACACTTAACTCCGAACGTTATCATCTTTAAAAGCACCGGGGTAATAAATACACCCTAAGGGTAATTAATTCAAAGTCCTGCTAATAAGAAAGCGCCACCTCCATCCACGGCTCTCATTATTGAGAAAACTCTCCAGAAGCACTGATCCGTACCGCCGTGCCTTTAGCTGCTTGGAGTGCTGAGGTAAGGAAAAAAATTCTCTCTCACACACACACACTCACTCACTCGAGGGCACCAAATATGGCTTATAAAACACATCCAAGTGGCCCGGCTGGCCTAGCTGTGACCTGTGACCTCATTTCAGTGGGATCCGCATGGCTTGTTATTTCAAGAGAAACTACAGGCCTTTATGTGACTGATTTTCCTTCGAATCGTGACCCAGCCATGACGGAATGAGACAAACACAGGCGGAGCAGAACATGAGCAGAGTGCCAAAATAAAGCTGAGAGAATCGTTACTGAGAGAGAGTGAATATGCCATAGCCTGAGGGACAGAAAAGCACACATTATGTTCACTTTATATCATTTTGCCCCACTTTTTGTCAGCCCACCGTGTCTACGCAAGCCACTTTCACAATACAGACGGATATCGTTGTCATTTGTCTCCTGAGAGCTTAATGCTGGTCTATACAAAAAAATTCTGCGTTTTACGACCAAATACACAGCCTAAAAATTGCAGAATAAGCTGCATTATGTTTATAGATCAAACCAAACAAGCTGTTGAACTGAACTTCAATGCACTGATATACCTACAGTAGACGTATTTGTCGCTCACAAAATGTTGCGAATGAGAGAGACAGAATGAGGGCGACAGATGGACAGGTCATCTGAACAAATCAGTGTTGGAAAAGCTACTTTGAAACTGAATAATTTAAAGCAATTTAATTATAGAAAAGCCACTTACTTGAAAAAGCTTGGCTAAAGCTAAAAAAAAAAAGTAATTAGCCACATACAGTAACAAGTTACTAAGATGAAAACTAAATATAGTGAAGCTATTATTGCAGGAATGTATTCACAAATGTATGCTAATTTAATACACAACTGATAAAACTAAAACTGTAAAAAGACATTTATAAGGAAAGATACAAGGCTGAATGAATCTCACAATCATTTTCGCATACTACTTATTTGGTTTTGTTTTGTTTTTGAAAAAGTTGTTTGTTACTGAAAAGGCTGCATTGTTGAAAGCACAACTAAAACATCCAGTTAAATTACAAACTTTAGCAATTTTTGGAAGCATGCTATTTCTCAACACTGAAACAAAACAACTGAAAAGTAAACATAAAAATATATACAAATTATTCACAAGACACCCCAGGGAGAAAAATGATATTTAGGCATTTGAATGGGGTTCAGTAAGTCTGGCTAAAGATGTAAACAGATCACAGTATGACTCACTGCAATTCATTAGCTGCGGTTCATATCATCTGGTTCCTCTTTAAAAAGTTTCTTTATTGCCTGCTCTCCTTTGTGTTCATTTAGCTGAACGACTGTTTGCTTCAATGCATTTTTCACATATTTCATCAGAAAAAAACCCAGATGAATCACAGATGCTGTTGAGTCACATTCAATAATTTCACTAGAATCTTCAGTTATTAATGAAACAAACATAGTGCCGAGTTCATTTCACACTCCAAATCACATTTAGAGTTCTCAACAAACACTCAGCTATTAATAAATGATTCATAAATGGCTCTTGGTGAGTAAAGTGAGTGTTTCTGAGCTGTAGTGCAGTGTCCTGACCTGCAGGACGGTCTCTCCGGGCAGCATGTTAGTGAAGAGCTCCACACTGTAGGACACCTGACTGAAAGTGGGTGTGTTGTCATTCGCATCGATGACTAGGATGTCCACCGTCACGGGTCTGCTCTGTTGAACACCGTCAGATGCCACCAGCTTTGGGGAGAAAAATTTATATATAATTATACAAAACAACTAATTTTGTTTCTTTTTAAACATTTCAATTCATCATTGGCTTGATTTAGACATTTCTGATGCATAAATATTTTATCTATCTATCTATCTATCTATCTATCTATATCTATCTATCCATCCATCCATCCATCCATCCATCCATCCATCCATCTATAGTGCTGTCTAATGGATTAAGTACAGACAGTACCGACACATACATTATGTAAATACTAGCACTACATACAAAATTTGAGTATTATATTTTTTAAATAATATAGTGTAGAATTTCACAACTAAATTATAAAAGCCGAATGATTTAATAATTAAGATATTTTTTCTTTATATGTTTTCTATACACACACACACGTCAATAATTTTTATTAATCATCAAAAACATTATATTAAATTATTACATTTTAATTTATTTTTTCAACAAAACTTGCATGTATCCTTGCAATTTTAAATATAATGTAACCAATAAAATTATGTAATTTTACATAGCCTCTAAATGATAAAAGTCATTCATGTATATATTATCTTGTTTAATTAAATCATAAAAACTACTTTATTTATTATGCTATACATTTTAAACACATACATATATTAAACATATTATATCATTAATATAATTATGTATAATTTTATATTATACAGTAACTTCAGGATTTATTTTAATTTATCTTTTGCAATTTTACTGTAAATTATCTTTTTTTCTTTTCCAGTTTTTTGTTTAGAATGAACCTGCTGATTTGATTTGATCTGCATCTGACGTAGAGCACAGCATGTGGGCACTTCATACAACAAATTCTCAGTATTATAGGACAGCTTACAAATGTTATCGGCTAAAACTGCCACAGCAAACATTTGTCCAGAGTCTCCCACTGCGTTCCTTTCAAAGGCACTCAAAGTGCTGAGCTAGCAGCCGTAGGTTACTCAGTTGTTCCTCGGCTTGCATTTCCATGAGCTTTTCCCCCAGAGAATTGTGGCAGTAAATGTGGATCAAAGCCCAGCAGTTCCTCAGTTTGAGCAGGAGAGGAGAGCTTTGCATACGTAAACATTGCGTTGGAGAACAGCTTCAGGCCAGCGATATCTACAGAGTGGTTTGGTCTACATCCAGGTGGACTTTCATAAGCCCAAGGCAGGCTGACTGCTTGAGTGTGCCGTTATTAGACACTTGCTGTTTACTGACCACTTGCTGGGTTTGACCTTAAGCAGTGTATGGCTGTTGGTTCTTGGAGATCTTACAGTTGCTTGGCGTCTGTTATATAGCAGAGTTATGTGTTTTCACTTCAGGCAGTGGAAAATTGAGGACTTGTCTTGTAGAATAGCAAAATTCTGGATTAAAAAAAAAAAAAAAAGACCGAAAAATAATGTGTATGCCATCTATTTCCACTGCTATGGGCAAACAAACATCTCATAACGGAATTATTAATGCACACAAGGTGTAAATAATAAGGACAAAAACAATGATGATGCTGATAATCGTAATAATAACAGAAACATTGTCATCATATCATCATCAACAACAACAATTATTATTAAAAATATAATATAAAATAGATTTTACAGTGTTACTTTAGCATAATAGACATACAATTACAGTTTTTCATGCTTTTATTTTGTACAATTTCTTTTTTTATTGTAATTTTAGTTAAATTTAGTGATTTTAATTTTAGCAATTTTGTCCTTTTTAGTTGTTTATAATTGTCTATTTAGTAAAAATGTTTATTTCAGTTAGTTTTTGTTATTTTAGGACATATGTGACCCTGAACCACAAAACCAGTCTTAAGTCGCTGGGGTATATTTGTAGTAATAGCCAAAAATACATTGTATGGGTCAAAATTATTATTATTTTTTTTTGCCAAAAATCCTTAGGATAGTAAGTAAAGATCATATTCCATGAAGATTTTTTGTCAATTGCTTACCG
>JAUMHE010000071.1:4954719-4969875 GCA_032359235.1 Enteromius mattozi | reverse complement strand
CATTCACATTTTCCTGAACCTCAATTCCTTCATTATCACTCTCTTGCACTTCAACGATAGCCTGTTCATTTACCGTTTCTACTAGTTCAATCTGAATATTCTCTCCAACCGGCTCATTCACATTGCGTACTACCCTGGCTCTTTTAGAAACATGAAAACTTGTCGCCGAAACGACATCATATGTTTCATTTCCAAACTTTTACAACCAAGTGATATAACTTTTTTTGGGCTCGCGATTCTTCCAAAGACTTAATTAGAGATAAACGGCGGCACTTTCAAGATTATTACCTTAGACGTTAACATAGCTAAAGGAAAAATTGGACAAAAACTTCAATCAATCACAACACCACTCTCAATAAGCTGCATAACAAACTGTTCTTCTTTAAGAAAAACAACTACTGCTTTGTTCACCTAGACGGCGAAGATATATTTTCACAGCCGACACTGCTAA
This sequence comes from Enteromius mattozi, assembly GCA_032359235.1. Lineage (NCBI taxonomy): Eukaryota > Metazoa > Chordata > Actinopteri > Cypriniformes > Cyprinidae > Enteromius > Enteromius mattozi. Next base: position 4,969,424 of record JAUMHE010000071.1, on the reverse strand, counting down.
TAGCACACTTTCTACCTTAACTCCCTGTTCCGGCACGCACCTGGGAGCGACGCCATTCTCACACTCACCAATTAACTTAACAACGATTTGACCAAAATCAAACAAAAAGAAAATGTTATATAACTTAAACAAAAAGAAAAAAAAAGAAAAGAGATAAGAAGCGGACATTTGAAAACGAAACGTTCTTCCCCACCACACCCTCCACCACTCTCCTACATCTCGTGAGAAGAGAACAGAATGGAATTAGATGTTTTTGTCTTAGTCTTGTGCTGCTCTCTATAGCACTGAGAATCATAATGAACCGTGACATCCTCAGCATCTTCACACAACACTTCAATTAAACTCATTAAGGTCTAATCAGTCCTCTGTTACCTGATAAGAGCAGGTGGGACATTACATGTGCCTGAGCAGTCAGTGGAAACATCTGAAGCTCTACTGGTGCCGTGCTCTTGAAAAAACAACTCTTTTTTTCGACAAATTGTCACATGGTTAATTGGACACAGAGTCCGGCGATGATAATTAAGAAGCAGCACTTCGACTCAAGCTATCTTGATGGCACTCAAAGCATGTTCTCACCTTTCTAGCAGGCAACAACATAAAAACCAAAGTAAAACAAACTTACATAACGGATGCAGCATAATTAATTAACAAAGTATAGAACAGTCCAATAAAGAAATAAAAACACAGTAATTTAAAATATTCTAAATCGTGTGGATTTTATATGCTGACAGAAAACTTTTTTACTATTTAGACTCTTTTATATGAGCAGATGATATAAATAGGTTCATTCAATACCATATTTCAAATAAAATAAATCCATAATCAAAATAAGGGTTTTAACATATTTCAGTTAAAGTGCAATTTTAATATTAGTCAGTTATTTTAAAGTTTAATTCTTGCTATTAATAAACCATTAACTATGAATTTTGCCTTAAACTAATAATAAACTACAATAATTTGAAAATTAATAGTTAGTACACTAAAAAATGGACATAACCTGTAATTGGGTTGATAAAATTTGTGGACTTTTTACATTAATCTTAAGCTAATTCGTACATATTTTACTAGGTGTAATTCATAGTAATGACCCCACCTAACCCACTCCTAAACCTACCCCTTACAGAAATAGTGCAAAATCATGATTTATGGTGCATATACATGTTATGAGCAATTGCATTCTCTGGGTTTCAAACCCATGATCGCATGATTACATATCATCATATAACGCAATGCGCTACCAACTGTGCTACACGAAACCTGAATTACAACGCAGATAAAAGAGTACAAAACATTAATATGAAAATAGGGGTAGTAGTATATACTCTGATGGGTCATATTTCAGGGATTTGGACAAAGAACTTCCAACTTGGTTGGAGGACAGGTTGTTTATATTTAACCCAGCATTTTTTAAAGTGTAAGGTAGTTATTAAGTTTAGGTATTGGGTAGGATTAAGGAAGCAGAATATGGTCACGTCGAATATATGCTTTATAAGTAACCAATAAACAGCCAATATGTTAATAAGAGGCATGCTAATAAGCAACTACTGTAGTTACTTGTGAGAACTGGTCCCTATACTAAAGTGATACCTTAATATTTTTGCCTTGCCTAAAACTCAATACATGATGCAGAACTGATTTTAATGTGACATTTTGAAACACTGACACTGTGATGGTTTTATCATGCAAACATCTGGCACAATGAATGGTTTTACTTTGGGATGGGACTTCCTGTTTGGACAACAATGTCACACGGGGTGTTCAGAGGACTGAAATGTTTGAAAACAATGATTTTGTCATTGCATTTGTTTTAGATGTTAGCTTGGTCTATTTGGGCTTCTGGTAGATGATGGTAACTTCATTCTGTGAACAAAAAGCCTTTCTCTCTATTGAAGGGTAGCTGTCTATTTTGACAAAAAATCATGACAAAAGACACCCCTCATATTTCATTATATCATAGCAGATGTTACAGCAGTCTCCAGTTTTTCAGAGGGCTCTTAAAAGCATAAAATAACAATAGCTAAACAATTGGCATTGCAATGAATAGAAATGCTAATGGCTAGCTTTCTCAAGATATTATAGACCTTGCTGTGTGCTTCTAGTGGTGCAGAAATGAGACACTGCACTTGAACAAAAAAAAAAGCAGTATTTGTGATTGTAACGAAGCTGCATGGTACCTTATTATAAAAATTATCATGATTTGTTCAAAGACCTTTTGCACAACAGTAACTAAGCTGACATTTTTAATATTATGCAAACATCAGAACTCTGTTCTCATAGACCTGAATACTAACAAACCACAGCACATTTCACGTCTTGTTTTACAAAAGCGTTGCAGAGACAAGAGAACTGTTCTTCTCTCAACGTTTGATCAACCTTAGACATAAAAGCTATTATTTCCTGCCAAGCACATAAGGGTAAAGGTCAACTTCCCTCCTCTTATTTTGAAACTATTTCTAGAGGCAAGAAGCTCCTCTCACAGCTCTTATTCTGATGAAGGTTTGCAGTAATCTTTGAATCTGTCCACCTCCTGTAGAGAAGAGTTATTCAAAAACACACTGTACTGCACTCTGCACAAGACAGGAAGTGCTCTAGATTAGACAGGCCTTCAGTGGTGCTCCCAGATGATCTGGAGGCAGACAGCTCATCATGAATTTTAAAATCATTGAAATGCCTGACAGCAACACTTCAGATACAACAGGCATCTCTGTATTTCTCTCCAGCCAGCTATCATTAACTGAGGTCCAAAGTTGCCTACCTAGACAACATTGTAAGGCATCACAGACATGTACCAAAAAGTAGACAGCATTGCATGTATCCTTCACGGATTATGCAATCCCAGAATACACTGTGATAAGATCAGTGAGCCTTGATTGTAACGTTATTTTAGAATTGTTGAAGTCATGGTTTTAATTTTTGTATATCCATAGGCGTACATATAAATGTTATTCCAAAATCTTGTTTTTAAAAAGTCCAGTAAGCTTTTTAATATTCATTTATTTTGAAAAGTTTTCTGCCAATGTAGAGTTGATAAATTCAATATTTAATCAAATAAATAGCTACAAATGAAAGGACGTGCATCTACAATATCAGTTACTGAAATCTGTGAACATAAAGTACAGATGGTGTAATTCTTGCTCATGATTACGCAGTTGTTCGCCAGTCACAATGTACTTCATTTAGTAACTGCTTATTTGCACAATGTTCCGAGTTTCACGGTTACCTTGAATGTCATCAGATATGCTCTGGTCTAAGGAAGTGGGAGTGTGTCGAGATTGACAGTGCAAGTTTTTGTGTAAGCGAGGTCTTGCTTGTGAATTTCTGAGTGCTTAAGGACATAAACAAAGCATCAGCTCTGTCTTTGACCAGGGTTAGCTCGACCTGCCTGCTGGAAATGCAAGGTCTCTATATGCACACAACGGAATACCACAAACCGGAGTACATCCACAATCTCAGTGAGTCACCCTTTTGCACCTTGTACCTTGTTAAATAGAATTCTAACTGAAAAGGACCCTCACAAATGAAACTAAAAACACACCTACCTATAGCTATGCAAGAAGTGATGGCCTGGAGATATAAAATCTTCTTGAGGTGTGACTACAACCTCAAATATTTTTACGCTAATTCCTCCCACCAAGGTGTGCCATAAACATGATAGTACATGCTGACACAAAACAAACACTCTGAACACACACATTTCCACATAATCAACACTTCTCATCCTTCACTTTCAAACTACTTTTATGTGCTGTGTATGAAAAGAAGCCTATACTATATATAGGAACTTTTTCGAAGACACATCTCATTTGTGGTCTTCTGTTTGCCAATCTGTCTGCCTAACCACTTAGTCAATCTCATAACGGCATGTTTCATTAGCAAAGCCTCGGTCGGGGCAGATGTTCATTCACCCCCTGCCTTCTGCCACCTGCTCCAGCCACCGTCAGTCCAGAGGTGGCTTCACACGTGCCCCGTATCTCCAGCTGTCACAGTGAAAGAAAACCACGGGCCCACATCCATCAGTACTCCATACTTCTCTGGAGGTCTTGATGTTCTAACTTCTGCTGGGCAAACAGGTGTTATGTTTTATTTTTTATCTATTTGACTTTTGAGGGTTAAAAAAAAGTAACAGGGCTGACATTATCTATTTGACTTTTGAGGGTTGAAGGAAGGTAACAGGGTTGACAAATTTTATGTTTTACATATTTGACTTTAATTGTTTTGTGCATAAAATCATGAAACTAAAATGTGCTTTTAGAATGAGAAATTAATGTGATGTTTTGAGGGTAAAAGGAAGGTAACAGGGTTGACAGTTTTATGTTTTACAACTTTAATTGTTTTGTGCTTGAGGTCATGAAAGTAAAAGCTGTCTGTTTGAGAATTTAAATGTGATGTACCACACAAATGTATATGGTAACAGGTTTGACAAATAATCTGTGAACTTCACATATTTTTACTATTAGTACATATAGACAAAAAACAGTCTAGTTGCACTTAAACTCTAACCTTCTAAATGTGACTACAAGTCATGAAGATATTGAAATATTTAAACATCAACATGATTTTCTGTAAGGCTATTTCAAAACAATGTGCACAAAGCGCATTGCAAATAAATTTGATTAGACTTACATGCAAATTAAAAAAATAATAATAATTATGCTTAGTGACCAAAACTGTACATATTTACTAATTAAAGAAAGTAAAAAAAAAAAAGAAAAAGAAAATACACAAAAAATATATAGTCGTTATTGTTGTTTACTTTGCACAAAAAAAAATTTATTTATAAATTTATTCTTGTATAGTACCTTTGTAACATTACAGTTGAACCACTGATGTCTCGTGGACTACTTTGTCAGTCATCTTGGTACTTTTCTGGACCTTGAACATGGTTGCTTTGCTTACCCGTCTATTAAAACACACGCGAGAGCGGAGTCTCTGTCCAGTCCGAGGTTTTCACGATGCTCTCTCCATTCCGGAAACGCCACGCCGAAATTTGTTCTCGCTTTATGTCGTTGACCGTTTCAATATCTTCTTGCCTCGCTTTGTGTACATCTATGTTTTTTGGGACTGTGGAGAGTGTAATCATGATCCATGATATAGAAATGCACAGTAAATAACTACCACTTTCGCATTTGTCCATGCGTGTTGCCGTAGTACTCATAGGCGGTAACCGAGGATAGCGTGGATATTGCATTATTGATATGTGACAAGGAACAGGGACGGTTCATTATTTAAATCTGTAATTTCTTTGAATTTACAAATCCTACAGAACTTTTGAGATAACGTAACTACACAACTGCATGAAATATATAACGCTGTGCAAGTGGTTTTTGGATATTTTATTACAAAAATCTTACATATTGTGCCTTTAAGGGGAACATGACCAAATTTTTATTTTTGGGTGAACTAACCCTTTAACACACAGTAGAAGTTGGCATTAGCTAGCTATTGTTACAATTATATATATGAGATACACACGTTTTGTAGAATTGCCCAGCTGGTTTCTATGGCCAAGTAAAAAATTTTATTATCAATAAACTATGCAAACCTATCCTGGGCAAGTAGATTTTACTCCAGTGAACTAGATAATGCTGTTGGCAATAATGTATTAGCATATGTTAAGTTTGTGGTCTAGTTTGAGGGTGCAGCTTTATTTTTTTATACATTTATGCATTATACATAGTAGATATGCTGATTTTGATGATCTGTTGGGGCCAGTTTTATGAGACGTGGCTCACAGGGAATTACACATGCCAGTCTTAATACCATTAGCTGAGATCATTAACTTATGTTCTAGGGCAGATTTGTCCAAGTGACATTTGCAGAAGAAGGAAAAAGTGAATTAATCAAATGTGAAAAACAAAACGAAATACCAATAAGTCGAGTACTTGTTAAAATAGCAAAAAAAAACCTAAAAACTTTTGTTGTGACTGAATATGGAGAAGTGAGAACAGAACAATTCTACAAAACCTGTCCTTGTGTTCTTTTAAAGTTGCACAGCTTGTGATTCTGAGCTCTGAAGACCCATATGTAATTGTTCTCCCATAGTAAAAACCTTGTGCCTGTGACGTGCCGAGGTGTTTGGCCAACAGGAAATAAATCGTTCAGGCTTTGGGCTTGAGCGGCCCTTTTATCGGCCACTGACCTCACTCCGTTAACCAGCTGGAGCTGCAGCAAGGCTGTAATTCCCTAATAAGGACGTGTATACCTCCCAACCACCCTCTGAACACTAAATTTGAGCAAAGAGGAGGTCTGGCAGCCAGCCGATCCGCCACACTCCCATAATCCTTTAGTAAGGCTTCTGACTCCACAGCTAGTGTTCAATCCATTCTCCACATTTAGAGTATGCTGATAGTAGAGGAGAAAGGTATAAGCTATTAAAAGCAAGTGGTTAAAAAGGAGATAAAGAGTGAAAGGAGAGACTTGGGTGATGACTGTGATAAGTGCACTTTCTGCAGAAAGAAGTTGAGGTGTACAATAGTACAATAAAAAGGCATAAAATCATGCATACAAGTCGAATCTCAAAGCATCACAATCGGAAGCATTTGATCTCATTGATTTTAATCCTGGCACGAGGTATTGGATATGTAAAGCTTTGCCACAGGTGAAAATTTTCAGTGAACAACGTAAATTCATGAAACGTGAGCAGAAAAGATTTTGTTTCTGAAATCATTCCTTTCCATTATTATGTATAAACAACAATTGCATCATTCATTCACATTCTACTTATTTCACAAATGCGTTTTTTTTTTTTTATTTGATATTTGAGAAAGTCCATAACCAGCTGGTGTTTAAAACTATTGCCTTACTTTAGTCCGATTCACAACGGTTAGCTTATAGTAATGTTTTCTAATTTGAGTGGTACAGGTAGGTTTTGGTGGGGAATTTAAGCATGCTGCCACGTCATTATATCACGTCTGTAAACATAAAATACATTGTCCCAGCTAGTAGGCTATCGCAGCCTGAATAATTGAATGTATCGTTTTGATTATGGATTGTAATCCAGAAAGCATAATGTGTTTATGAAACACGTGAAACAGTTGTGTTTCTGATTACAGATAGCCTGGGATTACACAAGATTTGTATTTTAAAGAAAACCAGTTTGAAGGGAGCATAATTTGCTTTTTGGATTAAAAGATTATTTTTAATATGAAATTGGAATGGTATTGGAAATTGTACTATACAGAAATTTAAATCTACATGCTAATACACACTATACTAATAGTCACGCAATGTTGATGTTAATACTGTTTGATAATTTGATAAAGTATAACGATAAAAATTATTTGCACATTTGATGCGATATGAGCTAATCGATCGTTAGATTAACGATCTACACTTGGTCAGAAGAAACGTGGCAGGTTTGGGTCATATATTCTAAGACGAAGGCTAAAATATGTGATTGCAAAGTACAGTAAATATCCACACCGGTGCGGTGACTGAAAGTCACACATATTCCTCAAATCATTAGGTTAATCCACGCTGGAGCTGTGTTTTCAAACAGAGATGGTGACAAAGAGGCAAAACTTATAGAACGAAGCTTTAAATACAAAGGTTTTTTGTGGTGAAAAGAAAGAGAGAGCTCCACAACATCACACTGGTTGATCTCAATTTATGAGAATCCATCTCTGCATACATTGTGTCCACCCATCCGCTCAAAAGCATAAAGAATACTGGTCTTCTGGCCCTGCAAGTGAACCTTCCACAAAGCACAAGCCACACACACAAACCCTTTTCATGCAAAATAAATCAAAAGTGGCTTTGAGGTAGGAATATAAATCAGAGGGCTTGGGTTATGTACAGATGGGTGAACCTAACACTTGCCCCAAGGAAGACACTCAGCATGTGTGTTTGAGTGTATAGGTATATATTTATTTCGGACTGAGTGTAGTTGTACATATGTGTGATTGAATATGTGCTTGTGATCTTTCAGACCCCAAGGGGCTCAAACTGCTGGACATTTTGATGTTGCTTATTTTAATGTATAATGAGTTTCTATCTTACAGCAACGTAGCCAAGTCTGTGTGTGTGTGTGTGTGTTTTGTTTGGACGATGTTCTACCAAAATCTGTCACAGTGTTGTTTATGACTTAAAATATTTTTTGTAAGGTATTTGCTGTTAGCATGGTTTGACTTTTTTATTAAATGCCTGGAGATAACAACATTTTATGAATGTTTAGGCGTTACAAGAGTTCCTTCATACCACTAACTAAAAAGTGGCAATTCAGTTACAATGTTTGCCATGCTGTGTTGTATCTTTGAAATATCTTTTTGCCTAGGTGCACATTACTGTATTTCTTATAAGAAATTTGTATGAAGGCAGACTTGTAATAGCTGAACATTCATAAAATATTACCATCTTCAGGTATTTAATATATGCATCAAATCATTCCATGCATCAACTTTATAAGGATTCATTTAAATCATCAACACAAACAAACACCTACATAATGAATTGTAGTATTCATATACTATGATATTTACTTGGTATTCTAAGATACTTTAAATAACAAATGGCAGGGTAAACAAGCACTTTAAGCAACTTTTTAGGTATTAAGGCACTCTTGTAATGGCTAAACATTCATAAAATATTACTATCTTCAGGTATTTATTATATCCATCAAAACACGCTAACAGCAAAAACCTTATAAGGAATAATTTAAATCACAAATAACTCAGTAGCAGATTTTAGCAGAATATATTCCAAACAAGATTTGCAAACACACACACACACTCAAGCATTAATAAGTCAGTAGCATATTTTAACCTCGTTGGTAACTAGACCAAATACCAGGTATTTCTGGTTATTGTGATATAGGATGACTTACCTTGGCTGCTCCAATCTGCTCTTTCCGGAATCTCTCCAAGGGTGTGATCAGAACATCATCAGCATTCTGTATCTGCAAACAGTCACGCACAGGTATTTCATGAGAAAACAGTCTTCATTAAACTAAATTAACTTCTGTGAAGTTCACAGCTTGAATTAAAGTTAGCAGGCACATGTAACATTAACGCCCAAAGCTGAGATTTTTAACAAGCTCACTATTATGAGAAAATTTGGCGCAGGTTTACATTTCTGCTTGTGAGAACATTCACACCAGCACTTCAGGAGAGCAGTAATGATTAGTGTGAAAAAATTCATTCATCAGTATTTATTTAATGAGAACTCTAGAGCACACAGCTGAAGTTCACTCCATGGTTATTAAAATGAGGAAAATGAGCAATAATATGAACACTGTAAATTTGAGCAAACGGCTTTTTGTTTTAAACAGGCCATGAAACACACCAACATTGTCAGAGGCGAGAGAAAGATGGCCCTCAATGATCAGAGTAGGAGTTTTACATCTGCAGATACAGTAGGCATGCATTTAAATCCTGAAATATGTCTCTATATCTTTATGTTATACACTGTAAAGGCCCATCACAGCTCACTGACAGAGATAGCTGGAGACTGTCAATTACAGCATCAGTCTGTGTGAGTTTGTTCGCCTACACTGTTCTGGATCCTAAAGTGTTCTGGGTGTTTGCTAGGCAGATGTATAATAATTACAGATAATGCTTGAAATAACCTTTATAGAATAATAAACATTTCCTAACACATTTGCACAGGCATCACAAAAGGCATCTATTACGCATGTGTCATAACTAGAATATTTGTGAAAGCCAGAAATACATGCACGCATTTTAAGCTTTCTCAGGGTGTGCTCGAGAACAACTGAGAGCAGGGTCCTAATTCTCTAAAGGTCAACGGTGCCTCTGCACATGGTTGATGGATTATGTCTATGATTGGCTCCTTGTTGTGCTTTCTGTAGCACAACTGAATCAGCCTACTTCAGGTGCCAGTTGCATAAACTTATCCTCCATGTTAAGACAGTGTCTTAAGAGCTAGTCTGACCAACTAGCGGTTAGCCAAGACTAATCAGTTTTATTTTTTGGATTCAACTCAGCCTAATCTACATTTTTATGTAACTGAATTTAAAAAAAAAGCTATGACCAGTCTTAAAGAAAAATTTAGCTGACTAACTTTTAAGACTAGTCTTAACCTTTTATGCAACCGGCCCCAGAACTGTTCATTCCTACAGGCATGACACGGAGGGGGTTGAGAGTGCTGTCGATGATGTTGTCCAGCAGCTTGAACATCATTCTCCTCTCCTCTACAACCTCCAGATGCTTCCGTTCCTCTACAGTGAAAAAGTCTGCTTCCTTGATGAGCTTGTTCATCTCCAGCATTACTCCCAGAGCTCCAGCTCAGTACAGTGTAAAACAAGGAAGTCACATCAACAGACTGAAAGAACACGTGCAGCTACACACACTTGAGCAAAAACCTGAGATTTTGTTGCTGTGGCCCTTTTTAAAAAGATGATCAGAGATGATCAGATCAAAGAACTTCAGTGTTGTTTGTCTAGGATGATATCATCAATGTAAGATCAAGACCCCAAGTTCTCAAACCAGAATTGTATTATTTTATTTTATTTATTGTTATCATTCATTATTAACTGTTAGTTGCAGTCCTTGATTCTGATTCTGTCATCCACTGTGTTTTCATCATATAAACATTGCCAAAATAGCTTTAGAAAGAACTATTTTATTTAAATCAGCACCAAATTTATTACACATAAACGTATAGGTTACAATTGGCATGATTGTTTTTTCAGTTGCTGCCTTTGAAGTGGAACTTAAAGACCATTTATTGCACCTCAGAGGTGGCATGAATGCATTTACACTGCAATCTTAAATTGCATAAATAATGCAGTGAGATTAATGGGTTTTAAATAGGTATTAAATGGCCAGTTCATCCAAAAATGATGAACAGTTCTGCTGTGGCTTTATAGATAATATTATCATGGGCAAAAATGAGCAAAACAGACAATACTGTGTCTAAAATAAATGATTAACTTTATTAATATAATACAACTGTTTTATAAAATATCACATTTGCCTTCATGCTATTAAGGACAAAAATAGCACTTGTTACATGAAATGGGACATTTTTGCCACAATAATTTTTAGGGACATATATCATCACTCCATAGGCTTCTTCATGCATCATAATAATACAAATATAATATAATTTAGCAATATAGAATTATATTATATATAATAATAATATAATATAATCCTCTCCTCTCCATCTCTCACTCATAGCAAAATAATCGAACTGATGTCATCAGCGAAGGAATGCCATTGCTTCCAGAGCAGATTAAAGATTACCAAAACAAACTAAATTTATTTTCAGTGAATTAACTTGCATGTGCATGGATTAATTGATCACCTCAAAGTAAACAGAGTCCATTTTAATTTTATGAAGACATTAAAAAAAATACCTTTTAAAAAAAGGAAACCAGAATATATAAGCTCCATCAAAGCAGCAAATATAACATGTATTGAGTCTTTTTAATGCTAAATACTGTCACACAGTTTTCCTTCAAGTACATTTTTGCAGTGCACTGCAACTGCCATTGAGATGAATAGGAATGCTAACAGATATTTCTCTTACCCAAAACATGCAAACATACCAGGTCAGAATGCACATCTGCGTATGTGGAGCATACGTGGTGGTGTGACATGACACTCGGCTTGATTAACAGAGTTATTTCATGCCGTGAGTGCGATAAAGCTATAACACAGCACATAATACCTGGTCTAATTTTAGAGAGACCTTCCTCCTCCACCCTCTCTGGAGAGCATCTCTCTCAACCCATAAATCAAAAAGAATTGTTTTCATTGTCTCTAAAACCCCCCTGAAACACACGGTCACCCTCACCTTTCCCTGACAAAGGCACACAAACCTCATCTACATCCGAACGCTCTGTGATTAGCCGCAAACCCGAAACTCCGCACAGCTTCTATCCGTTTCTCATTTCAGTCCTTTGTTTTGTTTCAATTTAGGAAGGACTGCTTCACTGGTATTCAAAAACGCCCCCTTGAGCCTTGAATGGAGAAATTTGAAAGCGTAACTTTATCAAAGGAATTACTGGTTAGATTAATATTCCGACACGAGAGAAGAACTGCGATGCAAGCATCATCCCTACGGCTAGTGGAGACGATAAATGCTAAATGCGGCTAACTGGAAAGTAACTTAATAAATACTCCAATTTCCAGCTCATTCCTTGATTATTATTTTATGACCAATGAATAAAGCATGTGTATTCGAACTCTGAACAATCCGTAAGGCGCAAACAGGTCTGTGTGTGTGTGTCTTCCCTTAGATCTGAAAGGGATCAGATCTATATGATTTTAATGCATGAGTTGAATTGACACCTTGGTTGCACTTTATTAGCCGTTCGGAGTGGAACATCCTCACGGCTGATTTCATACCGTCTTAACTTCCCTGGCTGTAGAGAAAAACATCCTGCGCTGCAGTGCTCAGACACTGTGACTAATCTAAATCTGAATGACTTGATATCAACAGTGAAGGTTTTCATTGCATTTTTTCCTCTGTAAGTTGTGGAGGCAGTTCTCAGGACACTTGACCTTTGGAATTCATTTCGGGATGAGTGTAATCATCCTTATCTGGAATGGCCTGTCTTGACGGGGCCTTTGAAGAGAGTCTCACCTGTAGGGATCACATGTCACCGGAGACATACCAGGGACATCAAAAAAAAGGCTTAAATCCAAAAAGCAATTGCTTTATCATGCAGCAAGTTTATGTAAAACATACATGCAAAAAGCTGGAGTGAATTGATTTTTCATTTCACTCCTTGGAACTGTTTAACGCCCCAAGAGACGTCATGCCCCGAGGCCTAAATACAATGCTAAAAGATCAGAATGTAGGATGATGTGAAGAGCACAAAAAAGTACAAATAAAAATGGAAACAAACGAAAACAGTGTATCTGTGAATAAATATACTTTATGGCTTTATGTCATATTATCGTGAGCAGTACGGTTAGTAAATAGTACTTTTAGATACACATGCAAATTTGTGTGAAAAAGGACCGACTCGTGTTTACAATTGGCTTTTTTTTTTCAGCAAATTTGGGTATTAGGGACACTTAATATAAAGTGGGACCCTAATTTGCACTAATTCATTGTGTTGGATATATTTTTTTCCATGCAGTGGCTGAGGAGATGAGGTTTTGAGTCTGTATAAATGTCAACAAGCTGAAAAAATGTTTTTTTGAGAAAATGTAATTTTGTTAAAACTGATTTCATAAAATTGGTTTAGAAAAAGGTATCGCTCAGGAACCGGTATCGAACTCAAGGTATTGGTATTGGTATTGGTCTCTAAATTTTTTGAACGATACCCAGCCCTACATACATTATAGTTATCACTTAAACAAATCTCCACATTTTACTTTGTGTTACCATACTTACTCTCGTAACTAGTCATGTAACCGTCTTTAAATTGTGAAAACGTGGAAGTGTTTTGTGGCTTCTAAATTCATCCCTGTTTAGATCCCAAGGAATGAATGGAACTAAGCTAAACGCCAATATAGTGGTGCCATGCGCTAGAACGATTAAGTGCATGCACTGAGAGATATGTATCAACTCGTCTAAATTGAGGGAAGAAAATAGTGGAATATGGAAAAACAGTGGTGTTTTCCTTTAATGAAACACTAAAGAAATCATCATATTTTTTAAAAGCACTGAAAAATATATGAATTTGTTAGCAATCAAAACTTTGACTTAATCATATGATAACAGACGCATCAACTCTTTCAAGTTACTCATAAAAAAATTTCATAAGAGATCAAAGCAAATGCCTGCAAGGAACAAAATCACCTGGTTCATCCCGGGCATCTGAGAACAGTCGGCAGTGATCTATATAAGACTCTAATTGGTGTCAGTGAGGTTGACTGCAAAAATTTGCTTTGAGTTGAAAACCCAATGTCTGCTGAATTCATTTGGATGGCGTTCAACAGCTCTTGCAGCATTCATTCTCCCGCTAAACCTAAAGAGAGAGAAGTTAATCCATTTCGGCTCTGCAGCGTTACCCATAAGGCATTTCACCAGCAAGGTACATCTGATTTCTATGATGAATTTGTATTGATTTTACATGACAGTATTTTATCAATTAACATATCAATTATGTTGTGCTTATACTAAGCGCGCTCTCAGCTAGACACAAATCTCACTGACTCTTTCTGCTTTCTCAGGTGCAAATACAGCCTGACCTGCTTCCTGAACAAACCCTCACATCCTTCACACGATGGTTGCACAATCATTGAAGGTAATGCAAGATGCACTCAATGCAATGTCCTATTTTGCCCAAAACAGGCAGATGTTAAAAGAGAGAATGGTGGCAGGTCGCTTCCCTCTGGTCTAAGGGGAATAAAGCACTTTTCAACATTCTATTCGGTTTCTGATGGAGCTTTTACTTATTCTAGGAAATATGGCAGACTGGGTTAGGTAAAACTGTTTAACTAAAACAGTTTGGAATAATTATGGTATTTTCATGTTCTAAGAAGTTTCTTGGGCTCACCAAGGTTGCATTCATTTAATAAAAAAAAAATCAGTAAATAACCGTTTTTTTTATTTGAATATTTTTTGAATAAGCTTTTTCAATTTCAACCATCATTACTCCAGTCTTCAGTGTCACATAAACCTTTAGAAATCATTCTAATATGCTGATTTGCTGCTCAAGAAACCTTTCTTAATAATATAAATGTTAAAATATTTTTGTTGACACGTTTGGAATGTTTGATTCCTTATTTTGCAGGTACACATTAAATTGATCAAAAGTGAGAGTAAAGATATCTATAATGTTATTA
>JAUMHE010000071.1:4936302-4949072 GCA_032359235.1 Enteromius mattozi | reverse complement strand
CTCTAGCCCTAGCTAGGGTTCAAGCCTCTAGGGTTCGGTGTCCGCCGTCCTCCCGGCTCGCCCCCCCGGGCAGCTCGACAAATACGCTAAACTTTATCCTTCTTGATTATGAGGAAGCGCAAACTCTTGAAGGGATTTTCTGGCCCCTAGTTAATGTAAATGATGACTATACTTCAGGCAGTTATGATTGTGTTTTTAGAGAGCTGCCTTTATGTATTTGTGCATGTCAGAGGTACAGACCTTTGGTACAGATGTGAATTGTTGAATTGAAGACTGACAGCTTAAAATCTGAAACGACATTTAGCATTCTGATCTCCACAAGACGGAAATACTAATGAAGACATGGACAGATAATCACAATTCTTCTCTCATTGGCACATGTCAGCAGGTCAGCCTTATTGACAGCATTGCTGCATCACAAGGGCCTGGCTTCAATCCCACTCGACTGAAGAGAACTGACGTTTGTATGTATATACGGCTGCCTCGGATTCAGTCTGACAGCGGAGCGCTCTCTGTTCCATGACTGATTGGGCTCAGGAGATCAAGAGCACACTAGCAACTCCACCATGGAAAATATTTGGAAAACCTCCATCCTCCCTTACTCATATTCCTCTGTTCAAATATTTATGACACAAGGTGTTGCTAGATCGCGAAATGAGAGCACTTGAAATCTCCTTTTCTCCCAAGTTGTGCTTTAATCACAAAAGTATCCTCTAAAAAGCCCACAGCAGCCATTGCGTTCTATTAAAAAGTTGTTTTACAGGCCAAGGTGATGAAACACTAAGCTGCAGACAACATGAAAAAGAATGTGAATAAACTGAATAAAGTGGAAAGTTTCATTGACATTCCATGTGGTTTCTCATTAACCACGACTGGCCCTGGATTACGGGATGTCTGATTAAGCAGTGAGCAAAGTCAATCAGTGAAAACAAAGAATGGACAGGCACAGCGAGCCGCACAATGTAAACAAAGATAATGGCTCTGTTTCAAAACCTAGCCTGTCTACCGCCTACATACAGCTGCCTTCAACATCAGCATCTTCACTGAAATGTAATCTCAAAAAGATTTGCAATGCTCAACCTAGGCATCAGCTCACAAATGTTATGCACGAAATAAGATTATATTATCTTTAACCAACAGATCTATATGTATTTTCAATTTAAAGAATAGAAACGTAAAAACTTTTTAATAATATATATCATATATACATTTAAAAACTTCACCAAAATACATCAAAACATCCTAGAGCATAACATATACTGTGGCAAATGTTTATTTTTGCAGGGTCCGAAATCATTTCACATGCTTTTGTGTGACTGTACCTTTAAGCCTCCCCATTTGATATCCATTTAACCTCATTGCTGTCTAGGATAAAGATAATAAAGATATCTCATTTGAGATACTTTTTGTCCTGTGGGCTTCCTCATAGACTAAATCTTCTTATTTCTTCTTTGCAAAGAGTATCTTTGCGGCAAACTATGCATGAAGACTGCTAAAAAGAGATTAGATGTTTAAGATGAAGGAGAGGAAAATGAAATCAAATCCACTGAGGCTGCTATCCTCAAAAGTGTTTTGTTCTCAATAAAACTAATGTGTCTGACTGTGTGAGACTGCACAAATGAGTTTATTCCAGCCATAAATCCACAAGTTATGCATTTAGGAGTAAAGTAATAAAATGTATAATTTAAAGGTCCTTTTTTATGATATTCACCCTATTACTCACTGTCTGAAATAAAACTGACTTTGCTTTTCCCCGCATATATGGAGATCAGAGAGCAGAGGTCACAGTATATGAATGAACCTCGGAGCATCACTCGAGACAGAGATGCACTTCTGGAAAAACAACAACATAGGTCATGAAAACAAACCATTAGTCATTTTATCAAACTTTCTTTATCTTCTGACTTCAAACATTTCACAGGAACCAAACGTTAATGCTCCCAATTGGGATCACTTACAAACACACATACATAAACTCTGTTTCAGAACATAGTGAGCTTGTCTAACGACATCCTAACTGTTTTCTAACTTCTTAAGCGGCTGATTAGAACAATGTTCAAAAGCAAAAGATATGATTTCTTGTATGAAGTGTATGAATCAACACAATATTCTAGTTAGCTCTAAACAGGCAAATTTAAAATAGACTGAGCTACTATCAAAGTTTACATTGGCAAATGAAAGAAAGTACAATTATAATCTCTAAGGACATTTTTATCCTGATGAAAACACAGCTTTACTCTGATGTCGCAATAGGGAACCCTGCTGAACAAAACAGCATATGCTGGTTACGTATGTTTTGAAGCTGATTTATGCTGGTCTTTTGCTGGTTCATGCTGGTCCTTTACCAGCACATTACTAGCTTGTGATGCACAATATTGGTTTCTTAAGAGGTTTCGGTAACACTTAATTTTATGGTTACACCTATTATTTGCTTATTAGCATGCATATTACTACAATATCAGCCATTTTTAGTTCTAATTAAGCACATATTAATGCCTTATTCTACATGACCTTATTCTACCGCCCTAATACCCAATACCTAAACTTAATAACTACCTTACTAACTATTAATAAGCAGCAAATTAAGAATTTATTGAGGAAAATTTGTAGTTAATAGTTACCCATTCTAAAGTGTTACCAAGGTTTCTAACTACATTCCATGTGAGGTGATTTTGCTGTCTGTTTTTTTTTTTTTTTGAGTTGTGAGTGCACTTATGTGCTATTGGTAGGAAAAGGAATAATAAAAAATACAACAACATTTATTTCTCATTTCTCATTTCAAAAGAAATCCACACAAATGGGAATTTCACCTGAGGGCAAAGGTTTAACCACCCAGACTTTGCACTGAGTTAAAGAACTGATGGACCTTTTTGCCCACAAAAATGAATTAATTTGACCAGATCTGTAGAATTTAGACAAAACAAAGTATCTTTAAAAGCTAACATTGCTGTCTATGTGGTCTTGGTAGTAAGCAGGGACGTCAGTGTCCAACAATCCTCCCTTTGGGGGGTCCGCTTGAGACTCCACAGCAAAAACGTACAATGGGTCCATAAATCCCTAGCAACGCCACAAGTAAGAAAATATAAAACGAAAACTGGAGCTACAGCAGAGCTTGACTAATTTAAAAAACGAACGGCCTGATTTTGTATTTGTCTGAAACTGAATGTTGCTACAGACTGCATGCATCCCTGATGTATTATTCTTGCCATTTAGTTAGGTAGTTTAAAGGTTTAAATGAGCAGCTGGTAACTGTGTGATAATCACACACATCATTAAAGCACCACTTCAGTGAGCTATTAAGCATTCTGGATTATTCACATGTCTTTGTGGTTACGTTTTAAGGACATTTGTTTAAATGAGGCTGCATATTGCTGGAAGTGTTTGCTGTTTTAACATTTAATTTAACAGGAAGGACAATAATGACGCAATGAGAAGAAAATAAGGCCCAAGGGCTGCCCGCACCGTTGATTTCATGCAAACTACTGAACCTTTGGTGTCAAACTACAGCATACGGGTTCATATTCCCAGAACTGTACATCATATTACTGGAACCGCCGGATGTCACTGCGAGTCGTGGTGAGTGACCACACACTTCAAACATGTTAACCAAGCCGTTTCTTCTGGATGTCACTGACGAGTCTGTTCTGAGGCACACACACCCACAGAAACCAGACACAATGTACGACCAAGTCCAGTGTGAAACGTGGTTATGGTTTGTGGCTGGTTTTACCATGAAAAATTGCAGAAACAATTTGCACTCAGAAATTGCAAGTAGCACAATGAACTAACGGTGAAATTTTGAAAGCAGAAAACTGAAGCAGCGTTTTCTTGTAAAAATAATCTTAAAATCCTAAAAATTTTACAGTGTACCTGTCTTTATTACGCTGATTCAAATTACACAGCTCTTGGACCACTTCATTCCATTATTGTATAATGGCCAATGGTCTTTTTCTAAGAAAATAGCATTTTTTTATTTGGTAAAGTAGCTGCGTAAAAGCAAGATAATGCACAGTTAACTGGTAATTACCAATAAACCCAAACAGGGTGATTAAACATTATTTATCTGAGAGATTCGTTCTTGCTCAGGCTTGCTGTTTTACCAATCAGAGGGGAAAAAGCAGGCTTTGCTTGTTTACTTGCTTTCTCATTATCAGCTCAGCTAATCAGAAGGATTTTATGGGGTGTTAATTTGATAACAGAAACAACTAGAACAATACTTTTTTCAAACCTCTTAATAGTAGCAGGGTACCAAAACACAGTTTTTCCAAACCTAATGAAACACACCCGAAGAAGCTAATCATGGTCTACTAGGCATGTAGAAACATCCATGCAGGTGCTTTGAGGCAAGTTGGAGCTAAACTCTGCAGGACACCAGCCCTCCAGGACCCAGTTTCGACAGCCCTGGTTTAAACCATGGAAAGTATTGTCCAAAGTAGTTACAAGAATACTATATGGTAGCATGTCCTGAATAAAGAAAAAAATCATGGTATTGCCATAGAATATGTCTAAAACAACGCAAATCCTGGTGCTTTGTCATTGATATTGATGTTGTACTGCTACAGAGTAGAACATAAATAAATAAATAAATAATGTACTTACCAGCCGCCTTCTCTCCTCTTCCATGGTGTTCAGCAACTGGGAAAACTCTTTGAAGGACTGAGCTGGAGAAGAAAAATAGAGTTATTAATCCATTTGCATTTGTTGGTTAAAGTTCAGGCTTATAATAATAACTTGATTCTTGTGGGTCAATAGAAATGCTGTTAAGTAAATGCTGTTAGCATTGATTTATTGCCACAGCTACTTATATAAATGATTCAGCATTTAATAAGAACGCAGAATGCAGAATGAACAATGGACTTTATTCTTTGAATTTAAATCAATAAGGAACAGAAAGACCTTCCTCCACTTTTGGTCACCTAAAAGGTATGAAATATTAATGTTAAATAATTCATTTACAACAAACAGAGCACTTAAAGGCTTTCAGGTGATGATTATAGCCTTCAGGTGCTGAAGTTTAATGTAAAATGAAAATTCTATGAATGTCAGGCTATATACTTTTACTTTTACTTCTTGTCATCCAAGAAATCATCTAAAAATACTGTGTGAATGATCAGTCTGGAGCAGCAGGATAATAATATCATGATAATGCATAACATTGTATAGGTTAGGGCTGAATAAATTATAATTCATTCCACTAACATCATTATAATTTTAATATAATATAATACAATTATAATATTGAAATTATTGTCATATTATTAAATAAACAAATAAAACAATTTATACAACATACTGTATTTGTTATGATCAGCTGGATGTACCAGTCCAGATTGGATGGCACTCCAGCCCCCCTGTGTACTGAGTCTGTGTTTCTCCATTCTACGTATGAGCTAGCACCTGTGTACTCTTGTCTCCACCCACCTCATGTGTTGTCTTAGTAACTAATATATTCTCCGCCCACCTCATGTGTCTCCATGACAACTGATATGTTCTCCTCCCCTTTGTCTCATTAGTCCCATGTATAAATACCCCGGTTCTCCAGCCCTTCCCCGCTGATCATTTTGTATGGCTTGTCCTCCCTCTGTAAGCGTTTTCCCGTCTGTTCCAGTTGTTTTGTTATTGTTATTCTGATTCCCCGCTGCCGACTTGGATAATGGATTCGACCGTCTCGCTCCTGATCTGTGACAGAATGATCAGCCTGAAGGAATCCAGCAAGTATTCCTGTGAGGACATCGATTCCAGCGATGACATCATGCAGCATCTGCGTACGATATTCCAATGAGGACGCGACATTGACGATTATGTCGAGGAATTTATATCGTACAGTCACCTCGCGCACGCAACAGAGGACAAGCTCAAGCATTGTTTTTACATAGGGCTTGACCCGGAAGTGCTCGACGAGGTGGACGAGCAACTAGGAGAGGATTCAGAATGGAACCTCGGGGAACTCATCGACGCTGTCCTATTCATTCTAGGATTGCCGATGACAGTAAGCGAGTGTGTTGATGAGGGTTACAATCAACAGCAGCCATTTCTGCCCGAACATCCCGACGCTGCCAGCGAGCTGAATGCCGCTTCCCAGCTCACCCGCGAGTGCCGAGCAAAAATGGCAGATAAGGAGGAACTCCGGCACAAAATGGCGGCTGGAGCTTCAACACTTGCTTGTGCAGCTCCCGTAGTGTCACAAAATGAACTGCACACTGCTCTGCTGGTTCCGGTTCGTCTACCAGGGGAACGTAGACTCATCTCGGCGGTTCTAGACCCGCAATTAAGAGGTTTACACCCTGTTTCACGGCGTCAGAGGCCGTGTTCAGCTCAGTCGGTTCAGGTTGTACAGCTCGAGGAGCTGTCATCCGTCCTAGCGATCCCCGAAACGCTAGTGACAGGTTCGGACACCACTGCACAGCGAGAGGGGCTGTGTGGGGTCCAATCAGGTTCGGTAAAACAGCCAGGAGTGCTGTTTTCAGCTCAGTCGGTTCAGGCTCAACAGCTCGAGGAGCTGTCACCCGTCCTAGCAACCCCCGAAACACTAGCAACGAGCCCTGACATCATCACGCAGCGAGAGGGGCTGTGTGGTGTACAGTTCGGCCCGGCTACTCAACCAGGCACTGAACGACAGCTAGGGGAGCTGTCTACCACACCGGTGGTTCCTGAAACGCCCACAGAGGGCGCTGCTCCCATCACTCAGCGCGAGGGGCTGAGTGGTGTTCAGCCAGGTACCGTTCGACAGCTATGTAACAAATTTGCTCAATAGGGGAATATTTATAATTAATTATAACTGGTTATAATTAATAATAAACATTGAGATTAGATTTTAGGATTAACTGTAGCAGAATTAATGTTACAATTACTTGATCTGTCCGTCCAGTTGTTTTGTTATTGTTATTCTGATTCATCAAACTTTTATTTTTGCTGAATTTTTATTGCTGACCAGCCAAAACCTTGACCATTTCTTAACATATAATAACAAAATGACATTTTAAGTGAAGTGTTCTTGAGTTTCAATACCAAGACCACTGCATTTAGTGCTTCACTAAAGAAACTCACATCTTTCAATATAAACCCCACTATCATCCAGCACTGGCACAGCCTTCTTTCTCTTGCTGTATCACAATGGCAGCTTGTGATTTCTCAGAACGGTGTCTGCGAGCCACTGATGGCTCCATCGTTTCATTTAAACAGGCTGTGGATGAAGAACATGTCTCTGCCTGGATGGACTTTACCTCCGTTTGAGCTTGGACACTTGGTCAAGTTCAGCTTGCCAACTCTATAAACACAATTATCAAACCATCGGTCCAGATAGCCCTGTCCACTCTCTTTGTGTCCTTTTACGCTCCTTGGCTTTTAGCAGCCATGGACAGCTGAATGCAAGACTCCCATCTCCCAGAAGACTCCAAAAACATCACTCATCCCAGAAATGCCCACAACACGCTCACTGTTAGGGCTGGGCAGTACTATTTTTCAAGCTACATCTTAATCATTTCCAGTCTTTTAATGATTATTAAAAAAGACTTATAAAAACTGTAAGCTCTGTGTGTGTGCTTATTCATGTACATGTTTTGGTGACAAAATTGACCCCAAAGTGATCTTATTCATTCATTCGTTTTAAAATTTAAAAAAGGAATACATTTATATATTTATTAATCAAATCAATAAAACATTTACTCTACAGTAAATCTGATAAAGCCTTCCTTTTTGGGATATGTATTGTCTTCATTTGGAATTTAGGGGGAAAAAAGAAGAATAAATAAGTGTTAAAATCATATAAACAAAAATATTTATTATATGTGATCATGCATCACAAAACCAGAGAGATTTATACATCATCTGAATAAATAAGCGTTCCACTGATGTATGGTTTGTTAGGATGGAAAAAAAAAATTGGCTGAGAAACAACTATTTGAAAATCTGGAATCTGAGGGTGCAAAAAATCTAAATACTGAGAAAATCACCTTTAAAGTTGTCCAAATGAAGTTCTCAGCAATGCATATTACTAATCAAGAATTAAGTTTTTATATATTTCCAATAGGAAATGTACAAAATATCTTCATGGAACAATAATCAATATTCAATATTTGTGACCCATACAATGTATTTTTGAGAATGAGAAACCGAATGTAAAATGACAAGAAGATGAGAACAGAAAATGAGAGAGAGAGAGTGAGAGAGATTTGATGTGGAAGATAAGGGTTGAAGCTGTGGATAAATGTCTCGGCTGAACTATATGAGGTACTTAAGGCAGGATGTAGCGGCTAAAAGGGGTTAGAGCATATGTATCATTCACAGGTTAATAGAGAGAATGACAGAAGTGATGAGTCATTTTGTGAAATGGGCTTTTGGCTCGGGACAGAAGAGATCTGACGTACATACATTTGAGCAGGACTGATGAGAGAGGCAGACAAGGAATCGCCCTCTCATTTAAAAACCCCTAATGCACTATCCATAAATCAAGACAAGTCACACACGACTGTGCTTCAACAAGAAATAGCTTTATAACTTCATGAAATCACTTGATAAGTATTTTTACTTGCAATATATTGCAACAGAAAGCATAGGCAAGATGGTTCTTTCTTTCTTTTACTTTCTTTTATTTTATTTAAATAACTAAGCTTTAGTTAAATTATATAATCACATTTTTTGTCTATTAATTTATTCAATAGTAAAAAATGAAAATAAAACAAAGGGCCTGAATACATAATTTCTACAATAATCAGATTTTCAGCTTTTGTATAAAAAATAATTTTGATCTAATTTGATCTGATGACAAGGCTGATGACAATTTGTATATATATATATATATATATATATATATAAATATTACAAGTAAGGAAGTAAGGAAAATACATTATATATATATATATATATATATATTTATTTACTGTACAAGTAATATTTGATATTTGTAAAGTAACATTTTATATTAAATAAAATATTCAAGAAGTAAGGACAATGTGGTATAAATTTTGACTTAAGGTTTGCACCAAATAACATTTTTATATTTAATATATAATATTAACATGAACACATGAAATTCACATTTATTATATATATATTATATATGATTTATTATCACATTTATTATATATGATTATATAGATATTATATATATTATACGTCTAAATGTAAAAAAAGAAGAAGATTTTTTTACATTTACAAAATATATATTTGAAGCATTCTTAATCATTTAGATTCAAGGAAAATATGGTATTTACTTTTGATTGAGGTTTATATGGCTATTTTTGTTTAATTAATTAATTAAAATAATAATTGTTTAATAAAATGTTTAATTAATATTTTTTCTAATCATTATTTATAATTTTTATATGTTAGTAATGGACGGTTACACCACATGACAATTTTAGACTCATTTTATACAATTTCTTACAATGCCGTTCTGCAAATTGACGCCATGACAAAAAATCTCTGTTGAAACAATGAGAAAGTCAGAGCCCCGAAGAGCGACCAAGAGAGAAAAGGACAGAAAGTAGGAACAGCAACAGTCATCTGCCCATCACGGCTGAAGAGAAACAGTCTTGTACTTTTAGGACAATTAATATTTCTATAGCTACTGTACATCAATCTTTCTGTGAGATTGATTTCAGGATAACTGGTGTGGACTGTGAATGTCACAGCAGGAAGTCATGGAATGAAATCGATAGGAGGTCAGGTGACCCTGTCTGTACTCCCAGACAGACTGCTGATGCGACGCAGACTGCTTGGAGCTTCAAAGTAGATTGCAGCTCAGCTACATCAAGATTCTGGTCCCACAGCACACGAGGGGTCCGGTCAAGTCACTCCGAAAGCTCACTTTCATCGATGACCAGATTGATTCCACAAGACAATTACATTTTTCTTCAGTGAGAGTAATCTTACCCTTTTAGGGCTGGGACACCATGAGAGCACAATAGAAATACCAGACACTTTGAAAACTTTCCATGAAGACTGATACTGTAGATAGACCACTTTTTTCTACTGGTCAACTGATATAGCATTTTCAATGGTTGATGTCAGTGACTGCACTTTTGGTATTTGCCATTTTTTAAAGCTGTGAATTTATTAAAAAAGTTATTTTAATAATAAATCATTATTATTCAAATAATCATTTAATGGGTACTTTCAGTTCTCAGGTGGCTGTCCCAAAACCCCTAAATTTCTAAAACTTATGTAAATTATGATGTTTTTCCTCTATTGTGTTAAGTATCTTTTTGTTTCTTGTAAAAAGTGAGAAAAAAAATCTTTGTAAATTACAGTATAAAACTGATTTTAACCACACCTCAAAATTTATGATCAGGAAATATTCCTGTGTCCCTATCTCTCTCACACCTACATGGTGAGTAGATAGGCCCTATCATTTTGAGGTAAGTGTGTTAAAAATTCAGAGAAATTTAGAGAAGTTTAAGGAATGTCACTACAGAACTTTTGTATGCAATTAAGCACACAACATAACTGTTCTAACTGTGCTACCTAACCATGTGCTGATTAGCATATTTGACCTAGGTTCTAAATCATCAAAAATGGTCACTACCGAAACAGTTTTATGGAAAGAGTTTTATGGAATAATTCCACATCCCCTCAAAAACCTACTACCAAACCACCACCAAAAGCTGACATCTTGTTTTTGTTTTTTTGGGTGTTATTCCATAAAATTGTCACTACCGAAATAGTCACATGTCATCAGTGTTTCGGTAGTGACTAAAGGTAATCCTTATATTTGGGGGAAATAATCTAAATTGTAGTACATTTCTGTATTTTAGTATATTTTAGCAGTATTTTAGAAAGTTTAAACTAGGGCCTTTCGAATGGCAAGAACCATTTCGTAGTACCCAAACTAATTGCGCAACCACTTTTTGGCATGTTCGCACCACAGGAAATAGAAACGATTTAACTCCGTTTGTAGGAACTAAATTAGCTCCTTCTTCAGAGTAAGGTCTAAAACAGTTCTAGGAATTAACGGTGAGGTAAGTGTACGCTGATTGGCTAAACCGTACGAAAATGCTCTTACCCGCCATGATTTAAAACGCAGTGTAAACATATACTGTGTAAACAACTTTCTTTTATAAACTGCAGTTTTTTTTTTACGTTTTACTTCTTGGTTTCCCTTGTTGAATGCCGTGCACAAACGACGTCACTGTCTATGGAGCTCTAACATTATATATACATATTATATACACACACACACACACACACACACACACACAAACACACATATTTATCTGTACAAAGTATTGTAGTGCCTACCATTTTTCTTCACAGTATGTATCAGAGTATCACTGAACAGAATTTGAACAAAATGCTGGATTCATGTCAAAGAGATGACACAGGTTTCATCAACATTCAGTTGTCCATGAAATGCAAGCCAAAATCATCCGCCACATTACACGTGTAAATCAATAGCCATAGCACTATGATTTTCTACCTATCAACATTTCTGTCCATTAAAGCGGTCCATTAGCTAAACAGCCTTAAAGATGCCTTTGTGCCGCAACCTTCCAAAACATCCCCTCTACGGCCAGCTCGCCCAACATTCCTTTTAATCAAACAAATAGGAAAAAAAAAATGAAAACAAATTCATTCCTGTCTGGCGACCAGACGGTGCTAGAAAAAGCCAAATTGAACTCCATTATGAGCTTGCTTTGCCACACCTCAACACATTTAATTAGATTTTTCCCATCAGATTGCTTGGGAAAAGAAGAGGAAAAGGTAGCAGGCTAAATGACAGGTTGCCTGTGCGATTGAGAATACGGGAAGACTGGAAGCCAACTGTTAGATGCAGATGGTCTGAGTGTCAAGCCAGCACACAATGCACAGAGCAGGACAGGAAGATAATAAACAAAGTAATGACACATAAGGAGAGAACGCAGGAACGAGAGAAGGATAGAAAGAGATGAATGGCTGCAAAAAGAGACAGAACAGAATGAGTGATCAACCCATCAGGGCGTATGAACTCTCAGCACATCTGCTCCGTGCCCACCGAGGGTGAGCGGTCTGCATTTTCCTTAATCTCTGACACAAATCACAATTAGTTACTCTGATCTCTTAAAGGGCTGAGTTGAGACCTTTTTGTCTGGAATGTAAGCAAATCAATACAATACATTATGCATGCTGGGCAGGCAATCTTTCTGAGACCTGCCTTGAGCTGTTGAGCTAAATCTGAACTGGGACAGGATATCAACATGCCCGATGCTTGCTTTCATATGAGAATGCCTTTACTAATCAAAACGATGAATTGTAAGTCCTTCTGTGACTTCTCACATGCTAAAGATTGTAATCAATAGCCAAAAGGCATTGAGTGGAAGGAGTCTGGGTGGAAGAAAAAGAGAGCCTAGAAATCTGTTTATGCCCCTCAACTCTGAGTGACTCTTTTAAGGAACTCATATGGAATTTCCAGGGATACGTCTTGATTATTGCTTGATGAATGCTCAGCCATCTGGGACAGTGTGAGGGACATCTGGGATCAAGGAAGGAAACTATTCCTCAGAACATTAGGACTTTCCATTAAGATGATCTTAGAATGCTTAAGCAGATCGTCTTTAATGGGTTTGAAGGAATGGGTTTTATCACTCAGATGTTGCTCTTTCATAGCTTATATTAGGCGAGTTAATGGACTTCTTGGTAATAGTCAACTTTCTCAGATGTTCTGCTAAAACTCCTTAAGAGGAATAAAAATATACCCAAATGTCGACATATAGTAACAAGTAGGGTTGGGCATCGTTTTGATTTGAACGATTCTGATTCCGATTCCGATTCTTCCTTTCGATTTCGGTTCTTTT
>JAUMHE010000071.1:4902479-4928005 GCA_032359235.1 Enteromius mattozi | reverse complement strand
TTTTTTTTTTGCACAAAGAAAACAAATTAAATTTTATTTTAACTATTCTTCTTCCCCGTGTTACATCTTCCACCATTTTAGAAAGTACCACAACACAACGCATGCGTTTGTTTCCTCTAGGCATAAACAATGTGCGTTGCATTGTGATACTCTCCAAAATGGCGAAAAACGTAACTTCAGAGTCAGCGGCAAATGTTAAAAGAACTAGCTAAGTTGAGCGTCCGGTGATCGTCTGGAGCTCAAGGCAAAGCATTTTTCTTTTTTAAAAAACCTGTCTTTGAATGAATCTTTGCGTAAATAATTCACTTGTTTTGTGCTTGAATGAATCAGAGACTTTTGCTGAATCTGTGTATTTACGATTAAGTCACTGAATAATTCACTCCCTTGTTGACATTTAGCAAAATGACGTAACCTTCAGGAGTAAATTACAAGTTCAATGGGGCAAGATAAACCCATTAAATTTGGTAAAGTTTACTAAAGATTAAAGAGACAAAACAAGACACACTTGTTACTGAAGAAATAACATAAAAATACAAGTGCATTAAACATTTGAAACCCATGGACTTAATTAGTGAGTGCTTTCCTGAGGGATTAATCAGAATTGTTTTGAAAATGGTACGTGGAAGTGTTCTGTTTTCGGTTTGCATGTGTGCTGTTCGGCTTCAGCATTATCAGACTCATTACTAGGTAATGGCACTCTCACACCACATTAAGTCCTGCTCTGCACTCCTGCCCACACCAGTCCACACTAGCCGCAGTTTAATAACCTGTACCACACACACGGCATCACTCATTCTCTATTACACACACACACAGTACACAAACATTTAAATTTGCCTCCTGAGGGGAATGAGAGCGTTTGCACTTGTTTGGGTGGGAAGAGCGAGCTGGAGTGAGGGAGATAGCGAGTGGAGGAGAGAGACAGGGTGAATGCTTGTCGATGCAGGACCTTGTTGAGAACAGGAGCGCTGATGTGTGGGCTCTGATGCATATTTATAAATGTCATGGTGTGGCCCATGAGCCGGTCTGTGTGGATGTGTGAATGAGATCTCTGTAGACACCGGCCTTTATACCCACAATTCTCTCTCATTCTAATGCACATTATAAAACAGCCTATTGTTGTTCCTCCTGGAACATTTCTTTATTTAATTTTGCTTATTTATTTATTTCAACAAATTGTTCCAATCATTTTGTTTATGTAAACCTGACATTTTTCAGCAGTTTAATATTATTTTAACGATAGACCGGATAATACCTCTATTAAAATTGAAGTACACCTCACGATGTTGGCTGGAGAATATGCATCAAGCTCCTTCCCTAAAAAATTATATGAACATAAAACTTAAGTAAATGCAATGGATTTTCATATGCTGTTTTGATTGGTGTATAACAAGTTTTGTATGGTTGTGTGTGCTTTTTTTGTATTTTTTGTAAGTTTATAAAAGGTTTGTGCTTATTTCAGTATATAACAGACAGTTTCAGATTCAATAATATGTTCTTGCTACACTGCTAAAATGATTTTGTAATAAAAACAAATAGTACTGCATTGTTTTAAAGGAAAAATGCTTTCTTTTTCTACTTCAAAATTTCACATTTAAAGGGTTTGTTGACCCCAAATTGAAAAATCTGTCTTTAATTACACACCTTCATGTCGTTCCAAACCCATAAGACCTTCGTTCATCTTCGGAACACATATTAAGATATTTTTTAATAAAATCGTAGAGCTATCTGATGCTCCATAGACAGCGACACAACTGAAATGTTCTCAGATCCAGAAACATAGTAAATACATCAGTAAAACAATCCATGTGACAACATTGGTTCAACTTTAGTTTTGCGACGCTACAAGAACAGTTTTTTGTGTGCAAAGAAAACAAAAATAACATAATTTACTCACCCATTCTTCTCCCTCGAATTACAGTACATCTTCCTCCATTTTAGAGAGTATCACAACACATACGCACGCTTTCCCCTAAGCATAAACAACGTTTATTATGTAAAATTCATTCTTAACTTAAAGTAATCTCCAAAATGGCAGACACAAGACACAACCTTTTTTTTTCATTGTAGATTTCTCCAGGTCAGTTTTGAAATTGCTACTATTATTTTCAACCATGGTTGAGAACCAAGAGTATTTTAACACATCTGACCTGTAAAGCTTTCCTAGATGATTTCTGCTTGCTTTACTGCATTACATCTACAGTTTTTAATCTATGTGCAGTGTATTTTGAACTCTCCTAACACCTGTGTAATCTCTGGGGATTACACTCCTGTTGGTTCTGATTATTTGAGAGCTTTTCTATTGTTGGTTTAATATAGATTCAGCAAGTTGCAACTAAAAGAGAGAAATGGAGGCAGCGAAGGGGCTTGATGAATAACTGCGGTACTGCTACTGACAGCAGACATCAGAGCTTTGTTTGCACTCCTATTGATGCGTGTTTCTGTTTGTGTGTGTGTGTGTGCGTCACGCTTGCTGCTTCCAATGCTGAGACGAAAAGCTGTAGTCGCTGTTATCATTCAAAGGCCTACACTGGAGTATGTTTATTAGGGTTGCCAATCGATTACAAATTCAATCCAATTTTAAATGAATTATTGACATGAAATGGCCATTAATTAATCAAATGAATCACATAGTTGTAATTGACAGAAATCCAACAAATTAAGATAAATATATTATTATTATTATTATTATTATTATTGTGATGGATAAAGCACAGACTTTAGTAGATATGAAAAGTAGATATGAAAAAAAAAAAAAAAACCTTGAGATTGGTTGAGATTGTATTTATGGCTTCAGTCCAAATTGTTTAACAGAATTCATTAATTTACTTGAAATTACATTTAATTCATTTTTGTAAGGTTTCTGTGAACTTTTAACTATTACTTACGTAATATTTTTGTTTTGCCATGGGACGAAAAAGAGCTTTCTCATGCTGTGATGAAAAAAATTAAATATTCTAAAAACAAAACATAAATATAATTCATACATGACTCAAGCATCGTTATGACAAAATGTCACATGCATGTTTTCAATGCATGTTACAATTCTATATTGATAAATTCCAAGTTTTGCGTAGAAATGACTGCAGGCCCAATTTTTTATCGTACATTCGTTGAGAAAAATGAGGCCCAATGTGTTTTGCGAATACTTTTTATACGTTCTATAAAACAATAAAAATGTAACTATACAAAATGCTTGATGTATTTTGCATATTACGCAATTACATTTTAGCTGCATAATGCTTACATGTCAGATGGTTTTGATATGTTGATATGCCATATGTTTCAAAATGCCAAAATGCCTTGTTTTTGTGTGTTGTTGTCTTCAATACCATGTTATTTGTAAGTCAGCAACTGAGTGGACATTCTGCTGCAATCTAGCCAAACACACTCCTTTGTTCTGCTTTGCATCTGTCAGCCGGCCAGAAATTCATTCAGAGAAGTGTTTAGTTTGCGAATGAACGTTGGTGTGATTATTTATTGACATTTTCCTCTCACTTTCTAAAGCTCATTTCACTGCTCAGATCAACAACCTCCTGCATCTGATCAATCCACTTCCTTGGTCAGCCACAAGCTCTTTTGATCTCACTGTACATACAGGTTACAGAAAGGCAGATAGAAAGAAAGCAAGGTCGAGGATGATGTAGATACAGATGAATGAAAGTCGTGTTTTTTGTGGTCTGCAGGGCTCTAGTCTTCCTGTCCTCCACAACAGTTTACCAGCAGCAGATTCACAAGCTCTAATCGTTTAACAGCCACCGCAGGCCCGCACATCCCCATTTCTCCTTCATGTTCACTGAATCATTCTGGCCCTGCGTGGACTCAGGGGAAGGCGGATCAGAGAAATCCTCTTTCTCTTTGTCTCCTCGCTGGGTGCTCTGCAGCCACCTTGTCCTCATTAAAAGGAAATGGGGGCACGTTTGCTATCTCGGCTCGATGAAGGAGCAGACCTCTTCTCCTGCGGTTTTTCATTCGCTATTATCAGCAAACGGTTTCATTTTCCCTTTACCACCATGCTCTGTCTCTCTTTATTTTCTAATTTCCATCACCAAGAAGCTCTTTCCTCCTCCAGCCCACACACAAAGCCTCGAAACGCATGATGATACATTTAGATGTGACGTACTGTATAAGGTGAAGGAGATTCTTGCATTTAAAATTTAAACTTAACCATACTTTATAATAAACATTACTTTATGCATTGTATGACTATTAGTTAATTAGTGAGAACATTAATCAATGTATATTCAAATAATTCAAGGAATAATTCACCCAATAATGAAATTTTGCTGAAAATGCACTTACCTTAAAGCAATAGTTCACCCAAAAATTATTTACTCACTCTCAAGTAGTTCCAAACCTGTATGAATTTCTTTGTTCTCCTGAACACAAAGGAAGATATTTTAAAGAAAGTTTGTAACAAGGCTGTTTTGGTCATCATTGACTTTCATAGTAGGAAAAAAAAAAATACTATAGAAGTCAAAGGTGACCCAAAACAGCCTGGTTACAAACTTTTTTCTAAATATCTTCCTTTGTGTTCAGCAGAACAGAAAAATTCATACAGGTTTGGAACTTCTCTAAGGAGAGCTATTCCTTTAAGGCCATCCAGTTGCTCATCAGTGGGATCCTGTGCAGCAGGGCCATGCACAGGGAGGTGGCCCGTCACCGTTCTGCTAAAGATACACTGCCTGCATCCCAATGTGCATATTATCCATCTTAAAATTCTATGTGATATTAGTAATGTTCAATACTATTTAGGGCAGATAGGGTGGATAGTATGCACTTTGAGACACTGTCATTAATTCTGCATATCCGCTCTGTTTTTCCAACACTCTGCGGCATCACAGTTCTTTCCGAAGGTTGATACATTAACAGTCAGTGGTTGATCTTCTGAATCAGTAATAATTTGGTAGTTTGTTTTTGTGTTTCTGTTAGTAATGTGGTTGCCCACTGCTCCGTGTGTGTGCACGTGGATGGGTTAAATGCAAAGCACAAATTCTGTGTATGGGTCACCATATTTGGCCACATGTCACTTCACTTTCACATTTCACTTCACTTTCAAATTATTGTACCCAATCAGATCTAATATTAATAACACCTTTATAGTATTTTATTAAAACCATATTAATAGGCATATAGTTAAAAGGGTAATATAAATGTTCTAAATGAGCTGTTTATTTTATAATATAGATTTGTGCTTTATAATATTAAATTAAACGTCTAATACTTATACTTCCATTGAAGATGAGGCAGAAGCAGACTCAGAGAGTGAGGGAGAGCTCAAACATCTACAATAATCAAAACATCTACAATAAAGTCTGAAAATGATTGCAGTGCTGTCTTCACTTTTAATTGTACACTACAATCAGAAGTCTTTTAACAGTGAGATTTTTTTTTAAACAATTCTCTTGCTCACCAAGCCTGCATTTTTTAGTAAAAAGTACAGCTAAAAGAGTAACTTTCTGAAATATTTTTACTATTTAATATTCTATTGGAATATATATTAAAGGCACAATATGTAAGTCTACACCACTAGAGGTCGCATTTTCAAAAACAATAACAGAGGCGAAGTTCGATGACGCAATGACGGAGCGTTGAGAACTTTGGGAGATTTTCACAAATCATGTTCATGGATGAAAAGCTTTTTTTATATCTGTTTAATCACCTAACCACCTGTGCATGACTATTACTTGCACAATGAATAATATATATTTGCTTACCCGTCTATTAAAACACTCATGAGAATGGAGTCTCTGTCCAGGCCGACGTTTTTGCGAAGCTCTCTTCATTTTGTAAACGCCGCACCGAAATTTGTTCTCGCTTTATTTCGTTGACTGTTCCAATATCTTCTTGCCTCGGTTTGTATACATCTACGTTTTTTGGGGATTGTGGAGAGTGTAATCATGATCAATGATATGGAAATGCAGAGTAAATAACTACCACTTCCGCATTTGTCCACGGGTGTTGCCATAGTATTCATAGGCGGAAACCGAGGATAGCACGGATTTTGCATCATTGATAGGTGACAAGGAACAGGGACGGTTCATTATTAAATCTGGAATCTCTTGGAATTTACAAATCCTACAGAACTTTTGAGATATAGTAAGCACACAACTGCATGAAATATATAACACATAACACAATACATATTGTGCCTTTAAATTTTCATTTATTTCTGTGATTTCAAAGCTGAATTTCTAGCATCGGTCACATGATCCTTAAGAAATCATTTTAATATTCTTATTTGCTGTTCAAAAACATTAATTATTAGTATTATGTTACAAAGGTTGAGTAAAATTTTTCTAAAAAAAAAAAAAACATTTATCTAAACAAATATTTTGTAACATTATAAATTCTTCATTCATTATAAAGTCACTTTTGATCAATTTAAAGCATACTTGTTAAAACATTGTATTAACTTATATAATTTCTTTTCAGTATACTGAGTGTATAAATGCGGATCTTTGGTTTATTTCTATTAATCAAAGAATCCTGAAAATAATCTATTAAGCTGTTTTAAATATTGATGATAATAATAATAATAATAATAATAATAATAATAATAATAATAAATGTCTCTTGAGCAGCAAATCAGAATATTAAAATGATTTCTGAAGAATCATGTGACAATGAAGAGTAATGATGCTGAAAATTTAGCTTTGATCACTGGAATAAATTACATTTTAAAATATATTAAAATCAAAATCAGTTATCTGAAATAGTAAAAAATATTAAAAAAAAATACTGTTTTTTCTATACTTTGGATCAAATAAATGCAGGCTTGGTGAGGATTTTAAAAAAAACTGGATAATTTGTATTAACAAGCATCCAACCCCTTAGTGCCCCTCAAAATGTCTGTGCACGGCCCTGCCGGTTCAAAGATAGAAGCAGTGTTTTAAAGTTAAAAGTATCGTAATGATTGATTTGTTAATTACAAACACACATGCTTTCACTTCACAAGGTGCTGATCTACTAAGACAGAGGATGACTTATGTAAATTATTATAAATATATTCAAATAGTTTACCTTAAATCTAAATTAAAATGCTGAAAAAACAAAATTAAAAAAAGGAAAATAAAATCATATTTATCTTTTCTCTGTACTGTCATGAAACACTAGACTGATGGGTCCTTAACACAAACTAATGATATTCTCAGTGTTAAACTTACTTACTTACTTACCTACTTAGTTGCTACTAGAGCAATTTGCAGAGTTTCTGTGCAACCCTCCACCTTCCCCAGCTCCACCTGCGTACAATATCATCAGGTGACTTTAAATGAGACGACAAAATTGCAGCATGCACTTATAATAAACAGAATGTTATTGAGAATTGGTGTGGATGCTAATATAGTTATTGTTATACTTATTGTTATTTGTGTGACTAGGTTTTACTGAAAAAATGTGTGAAACAATGCTTCTTTGCATTTTGCAGTGACTTGCACATTCAGGCAGAATTAAGTCTAAATTATTCTTATACTGTATTTGTATTTTCTGCAGTGTTAGATGTTCTTTTCAGTTTCTTGAAAAGCTCAGAAGAGAGTTCACCTTTATGACCTTTTGAACATGTCTACAAATGCTCATTTGAGCACCTATTCTTAGCATTTCCACACATTCTCCCAGGGGCACAGAAACCTCTTACAGGAGTGTACGTTTGCTTTCTGAAGCTCAGCCAACTCATCTCACTTATTCAGGGCAGTAAGTTATAAACTCCTCTGCAGTGAGAGACTGATGACGTTGTTTGTCAGTGACCTTGCAGCACCACAACAAACTGATGTGAGCACTGCATAAATACTCCTGCTTGAGTTTAGCCATTGCTGACATTAGTTATTTTCTCATTCACACTTTTCTCAGACCCGACATGTTTCGGGGAAGATATCTGTAGTTCAAAGTTCAAAATTAGTTTATTTGCTTATTTTGATTTCTGAAGGTTTATGTAATACCAGAGTAAAGAACATTAAGTTTTGCATCACAGAAATACATTTTCAATTTAAAATACATTCAAAAAACTAATATTTTTTTTCCTGTTTATTATATTTTTTGATCAAATAAACACAGTCTTGGTGTGAGCATAAGAGATTTCATTAAAAAAAAAAAGTTTTGACAAATCCCACATTTTTGAACAGTGGTGTATATTAAAGTACTGAAGTTATTATAGAAGGTGTAATTTGTCTTAATTAAATATTGTGATTAATTACCGGTGTCTTAATATGGATTCTAGATTTTTGAGATTTGTTTGTACAAAATGAATTGTCTTGGGCAATTTCATATTCTTTCCTCTCTTTAAGTTCCTGACAAAGGCAGCATGCATTTTGACAGCTAGCATAACAAAATGAAGAGTAATTAGGTGTGTAATTGATGTTTTATGTAATTTTATCATTTTTGTGCTGCCACAGTTTTGTCGCTTTGTAATAATTTTTTGACAGGCTATTTTTCATCAACAGTTCAAACTAAATTGTACATTCAGCATTCATAATTTATAGCCAATACAGATTTGCTTTAACCATGAACCTTTAATATATGCAGGGCTCAACTAATTGAGCACACTGTTGATTTTCCCTCTTAGTTTCTGGTGGCGTTCACATCCTTTCAGCTCGTATATGATCATTCAGATATGAATTGGTTGTCGGAAAAGTCTTCTCAGCTTATACTGTTGCTTAAACCTCAACAATGGTTTTATACACAGTGACTTATATAGAATGTTTGCTTATGTGTCACAGGAAACATCCTAATAAATTCACTGCTAAATATATATTTCATGAGTTCGTGCTTGTCGGTAATTATAAATAGCGAAGCTTCTTTGCCGTGCTGTCCTGGGGGAATAATCAGGGTTAGGAGGGCAGCCGAGCCCTAGGGCGTACAGCCCTAAGGACTCGGGGAAGGAAAGTGGCGGATGGCCAAATCCTAACCCTGAGTGCTCCCCAAAATGCGGGAAAGGTGGAGGACAGCCGCCCAACGAGAGAGCGCCCCAAAAGTTTCATAAGTTAAGGAGGGACCGATGTTCTAGGGGCGAGACTAATGCTCTAGGGGGAGAGACCAATGCTCTAGGGCAGAGACCAAGGCTCTAGGGAAGAGACCAATGCTCTAGGGGAGAAACCAATGCTCTAGGGGAGAGACCAAGGCTCTAGGGAAGAGACCGATGCTCTAGGGGAGAGACCTATGCTCTAGGGGAGAGACCGATGCTCTAGGGGAGAGACCAAAGCTCTAGGGGAGAAACCAATGCTCTAGGGAAGAGACCAATACTCTAGGGGAGGGACCAATGCTCTGGGGAAAGAGACCAATGCTCTAGGGGGAACACTAGTGTTCAGCGGGAAGAGACTAAGCTCGTCGGGGAGAGACCAGTGCTCTGCGGGGAAGAGACCTATGCTCTGCGGAAAAGAGACCAAAGCTCTGCGGGGATGAGACTGATGGTATTCTGGGGTTAGGGGCCGATGCGCTAAGGGGACGAGACCAGTGCTCTACGGGGATGAGACCAATAGTCTCTGTGGGGATGAGACCGATGCTCCGCGGGGATGAGACCAATGCTCTGCGGGGATGAGACCAATGCTCTGCAGGGATGGGACCGAAGCTCGGCGGGGAGAAACCAATGCATGGCGGGGGGAAACCAAAGCTCTTGGGGGGAGATGGATGTTCTAGGGGGTGGATGATCTTACTGAGATGGGCCGGGGGGCGGTGGGGGAGGCGGGTAAAAGAAGTGGGAAGTGGAGGTGCTGGGAACTTGGGTGCCTGTGGGAGGAAGCACAAAGAAGTTAGTAGCTGGGAAAGGCATGTAGAAGGCAGGGCTAGGTGGGTAGGAAGAGAGAGGAAAGGGGATAGAGAAAACGGTTTGGGCTGGAGGGTACAGTGTTTGGCTGGCCGGGGGAGGAAGCTAAGGTGGATTAGATGGGATAGGGGTTGGGCAGGGTGGGACGGTGGAAGCTAAGATATGGAGGGCGTTTTTTGATGGTGAGCATATCTGAACGGATATAGCTTGTAAATGCATTAGATGACCATCGCCCGAGAGTTTGTATTTGGAGCTGGGTAAGGCCTTTCTCTGCTGCTGAAGTAGTGGCTGCTATTCTGAATGAGTGGGACAAAAAGATACCTATGGGGATACCTATGAGTCTGAGGATGTTTTTTAAGTGCTTTTGGAACCAGAAACGGGAGACTGGTTTGTTGGACTCGTCCGTGAATAGGGGGTCTGTAGGGGGGGCTGAACTAGAATTCCTATAATGGAGGAAAGCTAGCATAGTCTGGAAGGGTTTGATGGTGCATTGGAGATCGAAGATGTATATATTGTGGCCTTTTTTTTAATTGGTCGGTCTTACTCTTATTAAGGAAGAAGGAGACCTTTTCGTTGTCTAATGTGCGGAGGTCTGAGATGGTTGGGTGGATGCTCGGGTTGAACGGGGAGTTTACGGTGATCTCTGAGCATCTCAAGAACCCGAAGAAAGCCAGGGTGAACATGGCGTCTAGGGTTCGATCTATATGAGGGGATTGGTAGCCTGAACGGAGAAGGGAAATGCATTTAGTCAGAATTTCGAGGGTGAGAGGTTGTCTTTTGTCAGGGTTGGGGGGTTTAGATCTTTGGATGCCTTTAAGGAGTAGGGTAGTTTGGACGTTTGAAAGGCTATCCGCGGGGAAGCCGTAGAGAATTTTGTGGAAAAATTGGATTCCACTCAAATATCCTTTAATAGAATTGACTTGCATGTTGTTTAAGTTTTGAAAAGAGATAAAGGAGGTTATAGATAGGAGGGAAAAATCAGGAAAGGAGATGTTGTATTGGAGGTGAAATGCTTTAAATTTTTTCCAAGCTGTGATTGGCTGAGAAATGGCTTGGAGGATGGAATCCAGAGAAGCTTCGTAAAGAGGCCTCAGGGGATGATTTAGGGGAAGATCAGCTGTGAGAAGGGAGGCACTGGTGTGGGCTGGGCCTCTGCTTCTGGAGCCAATGTCCTGAATTTCTGAAAAGAAAAGCGAGACAGAGAATCAGCAATTTGGTTGTGATGACCGGGGATATGTTTAGCAAAAATGACGAATTGGTTGCAGGCGGAAATCCAAATGAGGCGTCTAAGAAGGGGCGTGATGACGGGGGAGTGCAAGCTATGTTTATTTATGCAATTGACGGCGGTTTCGTTATCGCAATGGATGGTTATACAATTGGCGAACCATTCATTGCCCCAAAGGGTGGCGGCGACGACTATTGGGTATAATTCGAAAAGGGCTGAGGAGGAGAGGTTCGGGGGAGAATTAAAAATCTCGGAGGGCCAAGTGGATGCGAACCATCGGTTTTGGTAGAAACCTCCAAAAGTAAAAGGAGTTTTTCCAACGAATGCCGAAGAGGTGCCAGAAATCAGGGTGAATGGGCATTACTTTAAATGCTGAAGTTATGTTGATTTTGGCTAACCATGCGCTTTGCCCAACGCGTTTAATCATAGTGGCGGCTTGGTCTGTGTCTTGATAGTTAAGGGTAAATTCCTCTAGAGGAATTAAGCTATTGATGCTGGGGACGGCCGAATTATGAGGAGAAGAGAGATCGATAATAAGGCGCTTTTTTCCCGAAAATTATCGTGCTGCCATCCCAATTGGTCTAATATGGGAGGTGGGGAAGGGAGGATTACTAAAAGGGCCCATCATAAAGCCGGCGTCGAGCTCTTTTTTGATTAGGAGATCTACTGAATCTGGATCGGTGTTGGCCGACTGGAGATTGGGGCAGATGTGGGAATGGGAAGGGAGGCAGCAGACCCCCGGGTGAAATCTGTGCTTGAGACCTGATAAAAGATAATCAGAGAAGTTAAGGTCGGGATGTAACAGCAATTCATGTGATAACTGAACAACATTGACAGGAGTTGAGAGATATTTTCTTTGGATTTTATTCCAAGCCTTCTCTACTGAGCAAACAAACTTGGCGTGAGCGCCACCACAATAACTGCATATGTGCATAAATCTGCACCTGGACCGATTACAGCGTCTGTCATTGAACTCCTGACAGGGGGGAGTACGAGAGAAGGGATGGGGCTGGCAATGGGGGAGGGAAAATAAGGAAGGGATCTTAGGAACGTAGCTGGTGGATTTCGGAACTGACGGTGCGGGGCAGGGTGGAATAGAAGTGTTAACATAAGGGCAGGTGATAGAAGAGTGCGAGACCGATCTGCAGACCACGCAAGTGATATTGCGGCAGCCTGTGAAAACACGGTTGTGTAACTCGAGGTCAATGGCGCCCCAGTATAGACACTGGTTCCATTGAGACACTCGGATAGCGCATTTGGCGGAGAAGAGGCGATGATAAGTATAGAAATGGGATCCCCCGTATGACAGCGCGAGCTCAGCGATTATGGCCATATAATCGCTGAGCTCGCGCTCGCGCCTGCGGTGCGGATAAACGGAACAGATGACTTCCGTGTAGCGATTGAAGGTGATGGAGAATTCGGATATGGACAGGGAACGGGATGGATTGGAAGAGGAGTTTTTGAGTGTTACTGAAAACTCGCCGCGATCCACTTGGCAGTCTGCAGATGGAGGAGAGATAGGAGAGAGAAGAGTGAATAAATCTATATCTGCACCTGTGAGGATTTGGGATCAAAGAGTGGGGGACACGGGGGTGGGTTCCAGAGCCATAGCGTTAGGAGGAATGGGGAGAGGACTGGCAGATTGCAACGTAAAAGGTGGCCGGGTGAGAGAAGAGGTGGGAGGGTTCGCTGGGGGTGCTAGAATGCTAGGGGCTGATGTGGAGGGAACAGCAGAGAAAGAAGGAAAGGAGGAAACGGGAGGGTTAGACGGGGGAAAAGATTGGGAGGAGGGGACGCCAGCATGATAATGGTAGTTGGGGTAAGCGACTGTCCCGGGCTGGATGAAATGTCCTTGGCATGAGCTTGAAGGGGCTCCGGCAGGAGCGGCTGGCCAGGAAGCGGTTGGTTGGGCTGGCTGCAGTGCTTGGGGAGGGGCTCGTTGTGGGTTCGTCAGAGAAGCGGGGGCGGGGGAAGGGAGGCTGCTAGCTGCTGTGTTTGGGTCCTTCCCGAGGCTGGCAGATAGAGCGTGTCTCGAGGAGGAGCGAGGCCGGGCTGGTTCAGAAATGACATTGTGGTGAGTAAAGCAATGTTTAGTTTTCTCTTTTCTTTTCACTTGGGAAGTAAGCGAAAGCTTGGTACCAGCTGAAGCTGTAGCGTTAGCATGCAGAGCGAGGAGTTCGGCCTTTGTTGATTTCCGCGAGAAATTAACTCCGGCTTTGGCTAATGCCTGTTTCAACATAGGCATGGTCAATTTCTCGGCAGTGGGTGGTTGTGAGCGGCCGGAAGAATGAGAAGAGGCTGGTGAAGCCTGGGGAAGCCTTTGGGGAGGTGGAGATCGAGATCTAAGGCTACGTGGCGTGCGTGCCGGTTGTTGTCTCGTGGGCCTTCAGCCTCGGGAAGAAGCCGCGGGTTCTCTTGGGTAGCTAGCTGGAGGAGCGATAGGGGTGGTGGCGGGGGCCGCGGGAGGAACAGCGTCCTCGTATTCAGAGATGTCAGAAGAGCTTTCCAGGTCAGACATGGTTGAAGCGGTCCGGATACAAAGATCGAGATACGGAAGGGAGGAAGACTAGCGTATTTAAAGGGTGAAGCTAGATATTTGATTGGGAGATAAGATAAGTGGAAAATTGGAGAGGCGGAGATCGGTAATGATTACCTTCGTACACTCCTCCTGAAATAAGTTTGGTAAACAGCATTCGATATCGCATTAATACTTAAAGAGATTAATTACTCACTAAAGACGAACAAAGTGAAAAACTATCCCTACATGCAATGCTGCCCTTTGATTTGGACCTAAACTAGTAATGTTCTGAGGAGCCTAATTTTGCTTGACCTTTTTTAACAGCCTTTGTGTCTGAAGCACACCTATGATGCCTAAAGATGTTCCCTAGGTAGGCATCTCAATAGGTTTTGGAACACAGCTCTTGATTTAGACATCTGGTGTAATGAACACAGTGCCAAGAGTAACACTAGCTGTTCCCACCACTGCATGATGGGGCATATGCCAGTAAGAACGAGTACAAGATTTTACGTAATTGTGTAAGTTCACACTGAGTTTTAATAATAAATCATTAAGAATAAGATGGAATACTGGATTCAAGAAGGATGACAGAGCAGTGTGAGGTGTCACAATGCATTATACACTCAAACTGATTTGTAAAAGCTGCAAGGTATAATAGAACCAGCTGGAACCACTCTCTATAACACACTTACTAAGAGACACTATGTGCTATTACCTGCCAAGTTTCAGGGGTAGAACAGAAAAAACATTCCCCTACAAGACAATACAAGCTCAAAGGGCAAAACTAGACAGTAGAAGAGGAGCATGTTCAGAGGACATTTCTTAAAAGGTCACATACATCCACCTTGCTGCCTCTCAGACATTGCAAGATTAATTTTCTTTTGCCTGTTACTTCATTTTCTTTCTCTTACATTCACTCTCATTTAACTTTAAATAAATAGTTCTTCCATTAGAGGGCACTCCACCCTGGAGTGTTATGTCATGTACTACCCTTGTCTGTGTGTTGTGTCCCCATTGGTTCCATGGTTTCATGTGTCATGTTCCGATTGGTTCCCTTGGTACCTCAGTCCCTTCATAACAAGTTCACTCGAAATGGAAAATCAGTCATTATTTACTCGCTCTCATGTCATTTCAAACTCATATGGCAATTTTTCATTTTTATGGAACATAGAGAATTTTCAAATAATCTTCACTTGCTTCTTTCATACAACATTCATAGGATAGACTTTCCAAAAAAAGGAGAAAAAAAATTGTTGGAGTAAACATAAAAAAAAAGTTTATATCTATATTATTGAAATTTTATTGAAATAAAACACATCAGCAGCTGAAATAATAAAATTGTGTGTGTGCAATTTTATTTCCGTTAACATTTATTTTAAGTAACACTTTTATTTATCTAATTTCATTATTTAATTTATTATTGTTCTAATTTTAGTTCATGATAATATTCCTTATAAAGATAATGCAATGACTCTTCTGATACCTTATTCAGAAATATATTAAAATATACAAAAATATATCCTAGCTGTGAAGTGAGATCATCACATGGCCTAAGAAGACCTGGAATATAACACATGGATGTCAAACTACTTTAATGGTGCTTTTCTGTCATTTTTTTTCTTTGGAGCTTGACAGACTTGTCACTGTGAACTGTCAGTGTATGGAAAAGCGTTGTGTGAAAATCTCTTTGTATTCTACAAAAAAAATAACAGTACAAGCACTTGGAATAACATGAGGGAAAGTAAATAATGACAGAATTTCCATATTTTGTGTGAACTATTCCTTTAAACATGATCCAATGTGCACAGAACATGCATGTCGCCACTTAGCAACATTCCTGTTATGACATTAACAAGCACAATGCATCTGGCGTGTAATTTTGCAGCGAGTGTAATTACAGGGCATGACGGGCTTCCAGCCTGCCTTTATCACAGGTTTCATCTGATGTCACACCTCCACACAGCCTGCCATGGAAAAGTGCCTCCATAGCTCACTGCCTGTTAAGGAAAGGACATTTCCTCTGGCCCTGCTACAACAACAAGCCATAAGAGACAGTGACGGTGCTTGTGTTTAATAGTGTGTTGCAGATAGTGGGTGGCTGCGTGTATGCGTACATGTTTTTTTTTTTTCATGTGTGTGTGGGTGTGTGTAGAAAAAAGGAATTTCAGCTCTGTCTTCATATTCCAAAACATTCCATCAGTTGGAATACAGTCAATAATGAGGCATATCACACCTTTTATAGTGATAATATGATCTCACAAGCAAGTCTCTAAAAACACAAATAGAGAGAGCATCCACTGTAAAACTTACTAAGAGAATGCATGCAGTGTGTTCAGTGAATTCCACCAGGTGATACTAAATTTAAACATCAGTTACCGTTTGAAGGAAGCTTTGAAGTCAACATAAAATGACAGTCAAATACCATTTTACTTCCCTAATCTGGGTTTGAAATGAATGTTTTCATTCACCAGCCAGTCTGTATGTAGACCCAGATATGACAAACAGAGGGGGGAAAATGCTACAAATTAAGAATTCATTCCTAATTTGTTCCCCATGATTTATTAATTCAGCCCCTCATTTTAGGCAAATTGTGACTATGTTGAACTAATTGCTTCCCACACTTTAATTCATTCCCTTGTTTAATTTAAAAGAGTACAACTTTAAATGTGTGGCCAGGATTTAACCCAAAAACGAAAATGACCCCATGATTTACTCACCCTCAAGCCATCCTACAGTAGGTGTAAATGATGCTATTCTTTCAGATGAATACAATCAGTTATATTAAGAAAGGTCATGGATCTTCTAAGCTTTATAATGGCAATGAACGGTGGCCGAGATTTTAAAAGCAAAATAAAGTGGTTAAAACAAGGGAACAAATAAACTGCTAATTCATGGGCACAATATATTTCAGGGCTCTGTAAACTGGACTAGTCAAAGCAAAAATCTTATCAAAAACATATCAAAGTCACAGCTTGAATTTAATCTGATTTATAGGCTTTCAGCTACAACAGTCAACCATGCAGATAAAATAGAAAAAAGTGACTTCTCTTATAAAACAGCATTTTAGCTCACTGATTTTAGCTGACTGGCTTTTAATTCATAAAGTAATCAGTTTCTTTACAAAAGTAAGGATACTGAATTCAGTGTATTAAAGCCTCTCTAACACTGACATCCTTTAAAAGAAAAAAAAGAAAAGCCAACCCATTTTCACTCCAAAAAGGATAATGATAATAAAAGTCATGCCCCAAATATCATGCCATGATGACAAAATTATATCCCAGCATATAATTGCATGATAATAAAATTCCCATGCCCTTCACATCAGTATATCAACAGCAAATGTTTCTCAATGGAAGCAATATGGCACATTGCAATAAAGGCCTAAAGGGCACTGACAGCATCCGTAGAATGGCGTGCATAAGTCGTGAAACTGCACCGTTTATCAAACACTTAGGAAGTGAAAATGATACCGGATGAGATAAACTGTGCCTAAAACATTTCACAGGTATCACACACCGATACGTCTTTCTGTACTTGTGTTTTCAAGTTCAAGGCAGCAGTTCGTAACAGCGAATCTAATTATCTATGAAGCACAGACTTTATTCAAGTGACTTTAGTGACTTTACTTGAAGTCACCCCCCTCAAAAAAAGGCAAAATTGGCAATC
Source organism: Enteromius mattozi (assembly GCA_032359235.1). Taxonomy (NCBI): domain Eukaryota; kingdom Metazoa; phylum Chordata; class Actinopteri; order Cypriniformes; family Cyprinidae; genus Enteromius; species Enteromius mattozi. Next base: position 4,910,839 of record JAUMHE010000071.1, on the reverse strand, counting down.
TTCGAGCCTAGGGTGAACTCAGTATGCACATATATTTGTCCCAAATAGTTGTCATTGAACATTCATGGAAATCTATGTGACTGGCAGGATTTTGATCAGTCCCTGGAGTCATAGTCACTATCAGTGTGCATACATTCATAGAAAACTATGTGTTTGAAAAAGTCTCCTTACTACCAAGTCTGTTCACTCCATGGCAATTTTGGGAACAAGTGTGGAAACACTGAAATGCCAAAAATTGCTTGCCAATGGGAGTCACCTTTAGTATATGAAAATATCTTATGGTGTACTACACTCCATGCTAGCACCTCCTAAAATCAGACAAAAAGAACATTTAGCAGATAAAGCATTTTAAAAACATTTGAATTTTTGCTATATTTAAAGTCAATACTGTATATAGCTAATATACTGAAGATTATTTTTTTTGTCCAATAAAATGATCGCTATATTCTCAGAAAAAATAAAAATAAAAATAATAAAATACAGAAGCTGTCACTGGGGCAGTACCTCTTCAGAAGGTCCATACTGGTACCATAAAGAGACATATTGCCTTGCCTTTTATCTGCAGAATTTGTGTTGCATTCCTAAATGCTTGTGAATGAATTTCTGAAACGACTTTACATGTCAAAGCATTTGCAAAGTACACAAAGCAATTATAACACTTTTAAAAGTAATACCTTGTCTAAAAAAACAGACCTACAATTGTAATATCTGTCTATCTGACAAATTCTACAGCTCTTGGAAAAAGTCCACTGTGTGTTTTCATAAACGCGGATACCAGCAGGACCACTTACATCATTTATCATTTATTTATCCATAACAGACTGTCACACATGTGAAGGGACCATTAACGATTCCTTTGTTCGAAGTTCATATAAAAGTCATGAAACAGAACCGCCAAATTATAATGTTCTTTTGAAGACTGACAGGTAATGACAGGTAATGTATTACGGAACATCTAGGAAAGAACTTGTATTCCTCTGATACCCAATCAGTTGCTCTTGACAAGACCATACTGATTTGCCATGAGAGCAGCCCATCAAAGAGGCCCTCGTCTACCTCCAGCTTAACAAGAAGCTAGGGATTGTTCTCTCATCGAACCTTAGGAGTTCCCTGTCCTTTGATTCCACTCAGAGGGGATCGAAAGTGGATGAGTCTTGCTCCAGGTAACGATGACAATCGCTCATCAGCCTCTCAGTGGGGGTGCCCATGTGTCAGCCGGAGGAAATCAGGCTTGGCACTCCTCCAGTCAGTACCTCTCTGAGCATGCTGTATCTCAACCTAAACACTGCATGTGCTTGAAACTCAAAAAAAAGACATGGAGAGGGATAACAAATATTTGATCTTTGGATTTACATGGCCAGGTGACTTCTTTAAGACCTGATGGAAGGCTACTGCTTAATAATAGCTCATCAGATCTATCTCATAGGAACCACAGCATTTAAAAGTATCGGCTTGGAACCAACTTGGTGCCACTTTTGACAACCTGTAGCTTATATATTTTATAACCTCTGTGTTAAACGTTTGCACTTTTCAAGGTGACTTAGATCAAATCATGTGGACTGTTAAAAGAAAAGGTTACCCAGAAATGCAATTTCCAGAAAATCTACCAACCCTCAGGCAATCCAAGATGTAGACTAGATGTTTCTTCATCAAGACAGATTAGGAAAAATCTAGCATTACATCACTTGCTCACCAAGTGATCCTCTGTAGTGAATGGGTGCCGTCAGAATGAGAGTGCTGATAAAAATATCACAATAATCCACAAGTATATCCACAATTTAAGTCTATCAATTACAAATTGACAACAATAACTGCTTGTAAGAAACAACCCCTTCATTAAGGCTGACTTCATATCTCGCAATTCTGACTTTATAACTCGCAAATCTGACCTTATATCTCAATTCTGACTTTATATCTCGCAATTCTGACTTTATATCTCGCAATTCTGACTTTATAACTCGCAAATCTGACCTTATATCTCAATTCTGACTTTATATCTCGCAATTCTGACTTTATATCTCGCAATTCTGACTTTATATCTCAATTCTGACTTTATATCTGGCGATTCTGACTTTATAACTCGCAATTGCAAGTTTATATCTTGCAATTCTGACTTTTTTCTAATAATTGTGCATTTGTATCTCGCAATTCTGACTTTATAACTCAAGTCTAACTTTATAACTCACAATCCTGACTTTATATCTCATAATTGTGAATATATATCTTGCAGTTCTAACTTTATATCTCAAGTCTAACTTTATAACTCGCAATTTTGACTTGATTATAACTCACAATTCTGACCTTTTTTCTAATAATTGTGAATTTATATCTCACATTTCTAACTTTATAACTCGCAATTCTGACTTTATAACTCGCAATTGGGAGAAAATAAATCAGAATTGTGAGTTTGTATCACACAATTCTGAGAAAAAAAACAATTTTGTAATTAATATATATATATATATGTTATTCACTGGTGAAAATGGGCTTCCTTCATTTTTATTCTTGCAGTAGTAGAGGCCTATATATTCTGGAAAAAAAAAGTGTAACCTCTTACTGAACACTCAGCTAACACATATTCACTTTTTTAATTCTCTCTTCTGTTCTAGTTTTCTGACATGTAATATGTATAATATGTCTGATATGAACCTTTAGGTTATATTTCTCTGTGGCCGTGGGTGAGTACCTAAGGTCTGTCAGTATTTTCAGTGGATGCTTAATTAGACGTTTCGGCATTCTGAAGTGAGGTGTCAACATACTGACACAATTCTTCAACATGCCAAGTCAAAAATTTATGTACAATTCTGACACATTTGCCAACTTACAAGAAAGTTAAAAAGTTGCATCATTAAGGGAAGGTTAAGGTAACACAATAAACACAACCAGCCAAAAAACAAAAACAAAATTTCTGCCATTCAAACGGGTTGCAGCAGCAAGACAAGATCTCCATTATCGGCCTCATTCAGATGGAAATACTAGCTGTCAGACATGAGGACCACAGACCACGGACAACTTTGTTCACAGTGGCTCAACAGCCTCAGAAATGCATTAATTCTGGATAGATCCACTCTTACAAGTCTCACAAACAAGCCTTTTACAGCAAAAGCAAAGTGGCATGTATCTCAAACGGTAATCATGCCACGTCTACAAGAGGAAAGACAGAATGACAAAACCAGGTGTCAGCTTTGATGCACTTGACACATAAAAACCAAAACAATGTCTGAAATATACTACATAAACAAAACCAAACAGTCATCCAGTAGAACAAACAAATGCATCTCATTGAGATTCCATCAAACAGTGTCACTTTTAATTAGCAGCAAAGAACAGATCGTTTAGTGCAAACTGCTCCTTTCTGCTACAAAGGGAAATGCTTCTGTTTAGTACAGCACATCAAGTGATAACATCTGTAGGGATTATTTAAAGATCATTGTTATATGCATTAGCTGAATGGAGTTCAGTTACGTCTGAGAATTCATCTGGAAAAATTATCAGTTATACAGTACTGTATATCTTCAGATCTTGGCATGAGTTTTGCAATGCAAGACAGTAAAATGAAAGACAGGTCATCGGGTGATACTGCTAGTAAAGGTACTATGATAATACTAGGATTTCTTGAAACAAACAAAAGAATTTAGTTTTTCATAACCATCTTCCCTTTCACTAAGGCTTAAAATTATACAGTTTTGCAGTTTTTTTTATAGCTATGCCTTAAAGGTTTCTATTTAAATGCCCTATTTGCATGTGAAATGAGAATGTGTTTACATTGCTATCTTGTCCAACACACTTCCCAATCATTCAAATACAGTTTCTTTGAAAAGTCTGCAAATTTATAAAATGATCAACACTGAATTTAGGAACAGGTAATAGCTTTCATTTTTTCCAAAATTCTGCTGTTGTTGTTTTTAATTTGAATTTAAAATTGAATATTTTAATAATAATAATAATAACAATAATAATAATAATAATAATAATAGAAGAAGAAGAAGAAGATCATCTAATTACTGGAAAAAGTACATTAAACAATAATTATAACAATAAAATAATGGTAATTAATTGATTATGTTATTAATCTTTTCTAACACGTAATCAAGTGAAAATATAACAATTTTCATTGTACTTTCTGGCAAACCAAGTGCTGCACAACAGAAGTTGACTTACTAAAAAAAGAATAAAATAATACAACGCAATAAATACAATGTACTGTTCAATAGTAACATACTTATGCAATAATTTCTTCAAATTAAACCAAATTTTTAGTTTGGCAGATTGTAGTAAAGACCTAAGAAACTTTATTTTAAGGTGTCCTTTTTACACGTCACATAGTGTCATAACGGAGGCTCCCGCACCGCCTCCTCCGGATCACCAGAGGGAACCCTCACCGGAGTACTAACCGGTATTCGGATAACTGACACCGTTGCCCACACCCTGAATACTCGCTTGGCCAGTGGGTATCCACTTGGGACATTTGCCTTTGACACCCCTGCCGCAAACTCAGTCCCAGGTATGTTGGTGTCCCTTCAAAATTGTTAGGCAAATCAATCCTGTGTCATTTCGATTGGAATTACCATCTAACAATCGTATGTCTCCTACTTTGTCTCGTAACTAAAACCTGCTGGGGATCCGAGAGGAGAGTCGAAGGAGGGAGCCGCCAAACGCCATTCAGCGCAAAGTCTTGATTTGCCATGGCATTTGGCATGTCATTTCTGAGCGTTTCCCTAAGTGAGTTTGATCTTGTTACCGACTGTTTACTCCCTTGCTGTTTGTTTGCTGCCTCAATCTTGCCTTCTCCCTTTGAATTGTGATTGTTTGCTGCCTGCCCTGAACTCTGCCCGTGTACCTCGACTCTGATTTTGGTTTCTGACCCAGCCTGTACAACTACTCTATTAAAGACGCTGCAAATGGAACCCTCTCTGTCTGGTCCTTCCTCACACATAGTTAGTATTGTATTAACAATAAATTATGCATAATGCATGCAAGTAATGAGCCAAACCCTAATCCTAACCCTAACTATATAGTAAGTACATGTTGTTAATTAATTTCACTCTGTTCCTAAATGTGTAATTACACTGTAAAAAGAACACCTTAAAATAAACTGTAATCTTTATTCTTTAGACAACCTGCTGATTCATTCATTTAATTGTAAGAAATGTTATGAATGCATTCATACACAGATTAAAATATATAAAAGTACCTATGGAAACAATTCAGCATCTTGATAAAAATAATCAAGATATACTGATGTATAACCATACCTAGATAAGGAAGTTCAGCTGAGTTTCAGTTAATGGTTTGTTTGGACTGAAGAGGAAGTTTTCAGTTCTGTAACTCACTGTATTTTTACTTAGTAGATTGAAACTTTACTTTCAACATTGTGATATATTTCAAAAGGAACCAGGATATTCAACAAGATAAACTGTGGTCGTTATATACCAGAATGGAGCTAAGTGGTTGAAAAATGTGACTGAAAAGTAAAAGTGATTCCTAGTCATTTGAAAAGGAAAGTACGTAATTACATTTTGATAAAATATAACAAATACAACTGGTGCCCTGATGAACAATACACAGAAAAACTAGGAACATGGATCAAAAACAATATAAATAGGCTTGATTTAGATTTTTTTCCCTGATATAAAACCTCAAAGGATAAAACAAGGCTTTGATCAAGGTTGTCAAACCAGCAGGCCAAAGATCTGTTTTTTTGCAAACATATTTCTGCAAGCAAGATATCAATACTGTAGCTAAACACTGATTGCTGTGTAAATAGATATGTTTTTCTGTCTGCTGGAAGGAGTTCTAATACACAATAAGTCAACTGAGTGCCCATAAGCCAACAATGACAGCATCCATTATGCAAATCTACATGCACCAGCCAGGCGGGCAGAAAGTTATTGCTAGTTTTTTGTCTGAATATGCTTGATTGGTTTATTTTATTTTTTTTCGTTTTTTAGCTTCTCTTGTTGTTTTTAAGAAAAATATGTATATACCTTGGCATTTAAAAGGTTAGAATAATTAATTTTTAATTAATCTTACGCTAAACAAGGTTGCATTGAATTAATCAAAAACTATTTTTACAAATTAAATTAAATTTTTTAACCCTTTCGAGCGTACAATCACACCGGTTTGACCAGGCTTGGCTGGTCCCTGAAGTGTACGATCACACCAGTGTGATTAGAACGTTCAGTGCATCGCGTTCTCAACCGCTGAATTCAAATCGGCTTTGTTGCTTTGCTGGCGTGGAGCCAGATTGGAGGCACAGAGCGCTTGTCATATTATCACAAAATTGTGATATACTGCTTATTTTAGGTTTCATACATTTAAATAAACATAAGTACTTGCAAAACCATACATTTATCGTTTGTAAAATACACGCTGATGTCTATAGAAATAATAAACCTTACAAATATAATCTGACGACATGTTTTATTAATAGCATATATAGATTGTGTAAGTAACTACTCTGCTCTTCTCACAGTTTACCGGAGACTTACTTTAACGTATTTCAGGAGGAGAGGGTGAATTTGAATGTTGTAAATCCCACAGCTCGGATTTAGCGCAACTTAACATGGTGGCGCCCATCACCAGTATAGATCAACTAAAACGGTCATTATAAAAGTGTTTAAACTACAAAATACATTCACAGTGAGTATGTTTGCATATATTGATAATAAAAATAGGAAAAATTAAATAAAAACAATCCATGTGTCATACAGCGCTATTGTGACTACGGTGCGTCACATGGTGCATCACCATGGAAACAATAAGGCTAAACATAAATAAAATAACTGTCGCCTAAAAGAACTCACTCTAGGGGCTCAGCTAGAATATTTTAAATTCATGTGTGAAAGGGTTAAGGAGATCTTTTATGCCCCTTTTTAGATGTAATGTAAGTCTCAAGTGTCCCCAGAATGTGTCTGTGAGATTTCAGCTCAAAACACCCCACATATCATTTATTATATCATTTTTATGCTTATTTTAAGTGGAAGCAGAAACATGCTGTTTCCTGCATGTCTCTTTAATTTTCAAATGAGCTGCTGCTGTGGAATTCCAGCTTGTTTGTCAGATATTCTGAACATCTAATTTTGATTATCATGTCTATTGTGCTTTCAACAACATTAGTTAAACATTCTGATATACGGTTAACAGTTAACAGAACAGTTAACATGCTTTGCTCAAGCAGGGGTATACCGTTGTCGCTTGTGAGCAGAATGGGTGGAAATATGCAGATTAAGGGACAGTAATATTATAATAAGATCGCCTTCTGCATACAATGCTAAGATCATGGGAGGTGCAAATTCTGAGCGGCTCATTTTTTCACAAGCTTGAAGGAAAGGTTTACCAAAAATTACAGTTATTCTTTTTCATGTTTTCTGGATTGGTACTGTAGATGCAAAGGGCACCTGGTACGTTTTTATCACAAAAAGTCACAATATGTCATGTTATGTATATTTTAATGATATGCCACATTTAAGAGGCAATTTATTCCTGTGATGCAACCGTAACAAAAACAAAATAGTAAAACACTGGTTAAGAAAATCTTTTAATATACCATCCAGATATGTTCATTTAGCAGCACTATAGATGTTAAATGATGTTTTAGTCAATAAAGAGTGTCTCTCTCATCCTTGACTCCAGGTCATATCAGGCAACAGCTCTTGGGAATGAATCTATAAAGGTCAGAACCGTATTCATGCTGACATTGTTATAGATGGAATGGCTAGTGAAACATTTTCTAACACAGTGGAAACTGTGTAACTTGGTTCTTAGAGCCTTGAAGAATTAGAACCCTTCACTGTGTAAATAACTCCCCACAAACCAATCTTTGTTCAGATTAATTAGCCTCTCAGCATCCTGAGTCCTACTGATACAAACTAACACAGAAACAGACACAGGCACACACTTGCAGTACTGTCAGTGTGGGAGGAAAGGACAAGCCTACCCAACATTGTTTACAGCGCATTTCCTTTGGCAAAGCCCCTGGAGCATTGCACTTACTCACATAAACACACACCACTCCCAGAAGACTGGTGAAATCCAAACAGAGACCTTTTTAATAGAGGGATAGTGGAAGAGAAATGCTTTCGAATTTAGTGCAGTGACGGCAAGTTCTTTGCGAGAGCGAAAGGAGCACGCAAAATCGCCTTTCAATGCCACAATGTCAACCTAACGTGTTTTTCACGTAAAGTATTCAGACCCCCTTAAATTGTTCAATCTTTGTTATATTGCAACCATTTGCTAAAATCATTTCTAAAATCAAGTTTCTTTTTTTTCCTCATTAATGTACACACAGCACCCCATATTGACAGAAAAACACAGAATTTTTGACATTTTTGCAGATTTATTAAAAAAGAAAAACTGAA
>JAUMHE010000071.1:4890845-4901114 GCA_032359235.1 Enteromius mattozi | reverse complement strand
TCCATGCGGGCTTTCATGTGTCTTGCACTGAGGAGAGGCTTCTGTCGGGCCACTCTGCCATAAAGCCCCGACTGGTGAAGGGCTGCAGTGATAGTTGACTTTCTACAACTTTTTCCCATCTCCCGACTGCATCTCTTTTGTTTTCAGGCCCTCAAAAGAGCATTGCCATGTCAATGAACAGTCAAAACACATAAAAGGTTTTCCGTATTTAGTTGTTAATGGTTGTCATGGTTGTCCCCATTAGGGCCGGCACACACTAAGCTGACTTCAAAGAACTAGTGAATATTTGTCATTTAAAAGGAGAAACCGAAACAAGGACAAGCGCTTGTTTACCATTTTGAATATCAGTTTTTGTATAAATTATTTACATATTGGAATGCTTAGGAAAGATCAGTGTAACATTAGAAAAGCCTTCTGTCTGTGCCGCAGCTGCCTTTATTTTCTTGCTCATAGCCCATTTTTTAACAAATTTCACTTATTTTCATTTGAGCTTTGTGCTTTGGATCATAATTCCCAATCCTGGTCCTAGAGAAGCCTTAACAAATTCTCGCTAATCAAACACACTCATCAGCTCATTATTAAAGACTCCAAAACCTCAAATGTGTACGCAATATATGGCATCAAAAACGTCCAGTGTTAGTAGTTATCCAGGAGCATGATTGGGAACCACAATTTTAGAAAAGATGCAAGGCAGGAAACGTGCAAGATGGTCAAATACACTGGTCTAGTGCTTGTTTACATAGAAATACAATGGAAAAGTAGTGCACTGGGATTGAAAAAGAAAATCTTTATGAATCAGACCTTACTCATGAGTGTTTAGTTCTGACCTTTAGTTTTATACTTGTATATTAAATATAAGTAGTTTTATACATTTATATTTCTGCTTTTAAATCCAGCTTAGACTTGATGGTAGGGTGCAGTATAGGTCGAAAAGGCATACCTTAAGAAAAATGTGTTTTTCACATCTCCCATAGTGTATAATATATATAAAAGTAAAGATTCTGAAAGCATCGAAGGACATACTATAATGGTTTGCTATAGCTTTACAGTATTAATGTGCTATTTTATTATAAAATATGATTAATGCCATATCTTTAAACATGGTTTCATAGTAAGCAAGGAGATTATCTCTAATGTGCCCCCCCCAAATACTATAAAGTGTTTTCCATCTCAATCCATGTTATGCCAACAAATAGGAAAAGTCAGCCAGCTGTTTATTATCATGTTAATTATTGTGCCTTTAGCCCCAAAATAGACACTTTTTTTAAACCTCAGTCACCTTTTACATATTCTTCTGTTATTGAAAAACTGTTACTTTAATTGCCTTGTACAACACTGAAAAACATTAAGAAGACTCATGTCTTAAAATACAGTCAATAATGTTAATAATTGTTAGGTAAATTAACTAAAAAAAAGAAAAAAAAAAATTAAATCAAATTAGCATAATTATAGGTGTGACCTCTGTTATTATTATTAACGCATGTAATTACTGTTAATGAGTCATTTTAAATTTGAAGATATTTTAGCATGTGCTTTAAACCTTTGGAAGGCTGACTGACTAAAACATTACTAAAATATGTTGTAGTGCTGCAAGCTTGAGTAGCGTGCAGGATTCATATATTTTTGTATAAAGCCTTTAGAATGGCATGACCTGTAATCTCCATTGTACATGCATTACTGAAAGCTATTTTTCTGAGACAAGTAAACATTATTTCAATGGTAATCGACAATCTCACAGAAACTATAAATGGATGTCAAATAACCTAGACATTCACATTCCTTTACCACAGGGGTCGGAAACCTTGGCACACAGAGAGATAATCGCTGCACGTAAGCAATACCAAGAGAAGTGTTTTTCATTTAAATAAAGTACCTTGAACTTTCATGCCAATGTACATTTTGAGCAATATTAATTGTACATTGTTCCCCAAAGTTACACAGCCTGTTTTATTTAACGTCAGAAACTATAAATCCTATTTAAACTATGCTTGTCAACACTCGGCCGATGCACATACAAAGACGAAAACAAAACAAAATCGCAAGCCTGAACAAATTTAGGCTCACTTCTTCCAAAATATTTCACTCAGAGATGAGGAGCAATTGTATAGCAGTTACACAGACATCATTATTTTAATGTGGACAGAAATCCGACCCTATCATCCTTCTTACTCAGTGCTGAGGATCACTAATCACCTTCATAAGGCAAAGGGCCTTTTGATCAGGCAGCACCTCTAACCCATTAGGGCGGTAAGTAGTCTCTTCAGCTTGAGCTCCCCTTAATTACCTTGACAGACTCTCTGCTGCAAAATTAGATGGGACTAATCATGTTTGCAGAAGAGCCATGGTTCTTTTCAAACTTCCATTGCTAGCTGAAAAACTAGAGCTAGAATGGTTTGTATCAGCTGCAATGTATGATGACTAGCTTTAATATTCTTGTTTGGATTCAGATAAGCACACTAACAATTAAATGAACAACATGCGTCAATCAAGTTAACTGCAGGTTTGGGTATGAATGGTAAGGACAACAAAGTTAAAGGTCTACAGACTCGCAAATGTGACTCTGTGAGACTTAGTCAGCGTGCATATTTCTACCAGGTATTAAAAAAACAAAATAAAAAAAAAATAAAAAAATTAGGTTTGTCCAATCTCATGTTAATCTTGAGTACCTATAGAGTAGTACTTTATCCTTCATATCTCTAAAAAGTCTTTAGTTTTTTCATATTTATAAAAGAAAGATACAGCTTTACGATTCTCTCCGATAAAAGCCGAGCTCCTGGAGGCGTGCTGTGTGGGCGGAGCTAAAGAAGGACAAGCACTTGAGCGTGATCACACAACAAAAAACAGACATCTGATGCCGCACCATCTGCAGTTCTGAATCATGACCGGGATCCACTATTCACTTAACCTTGTTAAGCTTTTCAAAAGAAGCGTTATCTGTCCCTTGCAACCAAAAACGCACTTCTTTGGAAACATAGGCCTACTTTCTGTGCGAGTCCTGTGCAGGGCAGCCGAATGAAGCACGTTGATGAGCGCAATCTATGCCTGCGCGGGCGCGTGTTTTCGGGAGAAATGCCCATACAAGGAGTTCCATCCTCAACTACGTCATTAAGACAAACGATCGAAAAAAAACTCTCCAAAACTTGAACAAACCCGGAAGTAAAATTTTTGACAGATAAATACTCGTCATATGTCCAAACAGTTTTTTTTGAAACTTTGTCCATGCTTAGCATGAGAATCCAACTTTTTAACAGTTTAAACAACTCTGAACGCACGAAAGTACACGTTACCCCTCCTTTAAGTGATCTCATGAGTATGTTTATGCATTTTATGTAAAATGTGCTTGTATACATACATTTACCTACATAGACACTAAAACATAAAATATTAATGTATTGACAGCATCTGAAGGATAAATTATTTCTATGTAAACAACTTTTGAGAATAACATTGACCAATTCTGATTTAATCTATGAATAGCTAATTAATAGCATTAATCGGTTATGCTTGTGATTGCATTTATTTAAAAAAATAAGCAGCTATGCTTATTTAAAATGAAAACATTTCACTCTGCTCTGTGACTTCTAGTGCCAGCTTATATCATCTTAAACAAGAGCACTTTAAAACGTCAAAATGAATTAAATTTCTGTAATCATTTATCCATTACGAATTAACAATTCATTATGCTTGTTATTATAAATTTTAAAAAGCTGAATATGCTGTGAAGAAATGTCCCTAAAGTACAGCATGAATTTAGAATCCATCCGGCGATCTTTGTTTAGTGACCAACTAAATCCAACACTTTAAAAATGTGCTGCCACAAGAAATATTATTACAGTGGTTTTACATTATTTGAATTATACTTCTGTGCTGCTTTTAATCATTTCTGGAATTCACTTGTGTGATTAAACATGTCTATGTATTATGTTTATCTTTTTAATAATTAAAAAACAGCAAGTATATATTCTGTTTGTTTGTATATTGTTATATAAAAAAAAAATATATAAATATAATAAGTAACTATATCAATACATCCATATTGTACATTTCAACATCTACCCATACTGTAATGTATATTTTTAGGGTCAGAAGGTAACAAATTCATTTTTCTTGATTTAAAAAAAAACAAAAAACATAATTGTTTGTGTCACGCTGCAAAGAAGGGGAAATACGGTTAAGAAGCACAAAGCACACAATTATATTACATAAAGAATACGCGAATGAAAATTACCACGCCAGATTCTAACCGAGTCACTACGTTCTGCCATTAACCACAGGATTATGTGACCTTTCCAAAAACATGCACCCCACTGAAGCATTGAATGAAGTGAACAAAATTGCACTGCCGCCCGGTGACACATCAGTGTGAAAGACGCAGTATTACTCATTTGGGTTCATTTGACGGGAGAGAATTATTTTAAAAGCGTCTCTGAATGATAAAAAGAAATGCTAGTTTTAAAAGTTTCCTGCTGGGCAGAAAGCAAGGTTAAAGCAACAAATCTGCAGTACACAGGAACTATTTGAAACAGACCTTTTAGGACAATTAGTCTTTGTACAATTGTTGAAACTGATGTTATTTTATTTTTTGTATTTTTTTGTCTGTGTATTACACAGACGCACGAGGACATGATCATTTTAAAAGGAATAGTCCACCTGAAAGTAAAACTCTTATCATCATTTAAACCTTCATGCTTTCCAAACCCTTATGTCTTTTGTTTTTCCCACAGAACACAAAAGGTAGATTTTTAGTACTTCTTATTTATTCTTTTCCATGCAACTGAACTGCTTTCTCCATTGAAACATTTGTGTAATTGGAATGAGAGCAATCCCAGATCAATGCCATTCACAAGCTAGTCCAAAACCATTCTAAACAAATGTCAACAGATTTTGATGTAAGAGAACAAGAGGGAATGGATTTTTTTCACTGGAGGAAGCATTATTATGGTTTATATAACTCATATTTGGCCAGAAGCAAAGGTTTAAAAGTAAAATCTTGATGGATTTGTATCTTTTAAACATGCAGTTTTTTATATCACCAGACGTTTAATGGAATGTAGTGATGTGGATTCCTCGTAAATTATTCTAATATTTTTAATTAGCTGTTTGGACTCAAACATTGGTGAGCAAGTAATGGAATGCTATCCGTTCAAATGAAGAAACAAACTCATCTATATATTGGATTTTGCAAGGGTGAGTACTATTCCTTTAATGAAGCAGTTGAACTAGTTTATTAAACTTGTCCGAATGATTCATTCACAAACCGGATTCATCTGATTTGAGTTTGATTCTGACTCAACAGCGAGTTTTCATATCTCATTAGAGGACTTGGAATATAATCCAGTCAGACTGTATGCTGATCACATATATTACTTCTATGGCACTTTTGTGTCCTTTTTGAAAGTTTTAAAACATTCACTGTAAAATAATACAAAAGCACAGAAATAAAGACCAGCACAGCCTTAACAAATGCATTTTTACAATTACATTGTAATTTTCTTGCTTTAAAAAAACATAATTAGAAGGGGGAAATATGTTAAATAAGCACAAAATTAAGCACAGCACAGCCTTCACAACTGAAAAAGAAAGAAAGTTATACAAGTTTTGAACGACATGGGTGATTAAATGATGAAAGAATTTTCATTGTTGGGTAAATTATTTCTTTAACAATGTTAAACAGTTCTACCATTGTCTGCTGTTATCTTAGAGCTAATGTGGCATTCCCTAAAAACAAGTTATCTTTTGTTTCTATGTCTGAAGGTCAGTAGTGCCACATAATATTGAAAGCCTCAAATACACACACACAAAAGAAGCCACAGCATTTTCATGGCCTTGGCATGGGAATCAGATAATCCAGGGGGCAACCTTGAGGGGGGGTTTATAATGTACCCACAATTATCTCGAATCACAATTCCAGCATTCCAAACACAGTACAGTACATCTACAGTCATGCATCAGGCAGACAAAAGCTAGGTGAAAAAGCATGCACGGAAGCAAGCACTTCTGCATATTTCAGGAATTTACTGTAAATACCAGCACATCTCATTTGCAATTCCTATTTTACATTTTGGCAAATCGGTGGCTGATTTGTATGAATGCGTTTGATCTGCTGTTAGCCCAGTTATGATTATATTTAGGGGTGAGGTAAGTGGACCTGCTTACTTTCTTGTAAAAATCAGTATGTATTTTTCATTGAAGTTAGGTTGGAAATACACCATATGAGCACCTTTGGCACCCTGCATAATAGTTAGGTTTACAAGAATGCAAAAAATTACCTGCATTTCACCATGATTCTTTTTTTCAGGAAAATCAGTGTAAACAGCTATACACCAAAGGCCTCTAGTGACAGACTACACTGAGAATCACAACAGTCTCAATATATCAGTAACCTTGATCAGTAAACTATTCGCCACTTAGAACTTCAGATAAACTCCGAGAAGATACTATCTCACAAACATTCAAACATGAACTGAAATAGAAATGTTGACATTTCACAATCTTCTCCTTTGCTGTCTTTTCTTGACCTTGAGAAACCTTGATAGATTTGTGCATAATTTCATAAAATGTAATAATTTACTTGTCTTCCTTATTTTAAATGGAAGTGACAACATTCAGTAAGTGAATATTATGTTTTCAAATAAATAAAATATCACATTGTTCAATTAAATTATGTGTTTAATACAGCAGGGAAAGATCAGTGAGGTGAGGCTAAAATGATTTTGTCTGATGTGATTAAAACCAGCTACATTTCATGCTGTGTTAATTGTTAGATACAGTAATTTTATCAGTGATTTTGAGTCTTTTTTTGGATTTAAACAAGAGTAATATTTCTCATACAGTTCTGCGTGTTTTATTATTACTATTAGTTATCACGGGGGTGAATAAACAAACATTTCTTATTCATCACATTGGCTGTGGCTCAAAACCAAGTGAGACCCCTACCTAGACACCATTGTTAAGCATCCCACGCGCGCTCACGCCTATAGCGACCACATGCTTTCTAAGTAGACATCACGCTAGGTTTTGAGTTACAGCCCACATAAACGCTGATATTAGAGATGCGGGTGTTATTGTAGGCTATTGATTGTGTACTCACTCTTGAGCGCGCAGATCAGCTGGTGTCCGTCTTTAATCAGCTCTTTGATGAACGTGTTCGTTCGATCCAGCTCAATCTCGTGACATTTGAGTCTCTCTCTAAAGTCCGGACTGTCCACAAAAGAGTCACTGAACTCTAGAGTCGGCAACCCCATTATCAGACCTGAAATAAAGCCTCACAAAACAGAGCAACTCGGTATTTCCTCAGAAACACTGGCGCATTCGTGTCATCATTATCATCCTTATTCACACTCAAACGCGGAAAGTGTCGCTCTCTTGCAGAGATTCATGCGAAAGTTTCTCTTCACTTCCGCGCTCTGAACTTTCATCAAGCTAAACTTCTGCAGCAGCCAGCTTGAGATCATGAGACTCCTGCTGGTTACATTAGATAACACCCGTAAACTATAGCCTGTGTGTGATGGCTTTACTCTTCACAGTCATAGATAGATAGGAAGACAGATAGACAGATAGGTTTAGCAAATGAACTCTTCATATACAGTAGTCTACATTTGAAGTGGAACAAAAAAGTTAATCAAAGTTGTCTTAAGACGAAGAACAGGTATTGGTTTGGTTTTTTTGTTAAAATAAAGACATAATTTCCACAAATCTAAAACCATTAATATGTCCACAAAAATAGAAGAAAAAGAAAAAAACTGATGATGAACTGACAAAACTAATAATTACAGCCTTGCATTAAATGTATTGAGATTTTGGAACATCTATGATCAAGAGGGTCAATAAGGGGTGGCCAGGGGCATCTTGCTCTGTTGATTGTTGTTGTGGATGCGTGGACATGTCCTCCTTGGATCTACAGCCGTGAATGATGGTGTTCATAGATGCCTTACAGGTCATTAAAATAACCCAGCTAATCTAAAATCACACAAACAGTGCAGATTTACTCAACAAAGTGCACAACAGAACAGTGACTCACTTTATCCTCAGAGAGTGGGAGAGAGAGACAGAACAACATATCAGGAAGATCGCTTTGACAATATCTTGTACAGCCTGAAGGGTCATACAGCAGTGTACATCTATCTGTGTGTGACATCAGGGAAGCTCCTGGATGTCTGATGACCTGCGGCGGTTCTCAAGGTCTGATGAAACAGGCCAGACATATATGGCTACAATAAACCAAACGCTCAAACAACTCCTCGAAGGGCTATACCGTTCGCTCACACCACCTATAACCCAGATGTAAAACTACCAAAAGCACATAAATGTCAACCAAGGAAATAAAACAACCGAAGTGAACTATAAAGCAACAGAAATCGCGTTTATATGTCAGTCGATGAATATCGTCATGTCATATGGGCAAGTTTTGTTCTTTTCCTCCCCTTTTCTATACTCCAACTGTAATTATACTGTCTGATAGATTGTGCCGGAACTAATGAGAGTAGGGAGAGGGTGAATTCTGAATTAATACCTTACTAAATGAAAGTAATTAGACTTCAGCCTAATTGGAGCCGGTAGAATCGGCTACAAATACAGGGCACACTGGAACGATAATGATGTCAAATTCCAAATGAGCATTCAGTCGATGCAAAGCAAGAGGAACACTAACTAATTTACATATGCAATTCTAAATTTTCCATTACACCAAAACTGAGAGACCACAGCAGCAGAATAAGATGCTACTGTGTGAAACAAATGTGCAACATAACAGACAGCCTAGAGTCATTCATACTGACAACCATTTGTAGCAACAAAGCGACCAATGGTCACTTATTTTCGGTTAGATTTGGTGATTTAGACAAAAGCGACAAAGCCCTTATGAATAATAAGTTTATTCAAGTGCTATTTTAGTTAGTAATGTTTAGAAGTGGGTAGGTTTAGGGTAAAGGTGGGGCTAGGTGCTACAATGAAAGTATAAATTTATATAAAATGAATTCCATGAGTGGATCACGGCTGATGCCTCTCACTGACTTACATTGGTATCTTTTCTGTGAGCCCATCATGGAATTTTCGGCAATTCCGTGACACTAACACAGCATTTTGAGTTAAGAGTCTGTGGTCATTACACAGACTTTTGTGAGATCAGGTTGCAATGAACTATAAAGTCAGAATTCCGAGATGTAATGTTGCAATTCTGACTTTATAACTTGCAATTGCGAGTTTACATCTCACATTTTTTACCTTTTTTCTCGTAATTGCGAGTTTATAACTCATAATTCTGACTTTATAACTTGTAATTCTGACTTTATATCTAACAAATCTGAGAAAAAAAGTCAGAATTGTGAGATAAAAAGTCGCAATATTCAGTGGTGGAAATGGGCTTCTATAACAAACAAACACACAAGTAAAGAGGAAACCGAAACAAGACATGCTTCCACATGTAACCTAACATGATCATCAAACATATCAAACATATTTAAAATGTCAGCTAATAAAGAGGTAATATTGACTGGCAAGCTTTGGGGTGTTGATTGACTCCAGCTACGTTTTGATTATCATTCTGAATCTAATTCATAGTACTTTTTTCAGCTTTTCGTTCAAAATGTTGTTTATTTCTTTTTCTTTTTTTTTTTTTCATTTAACTTACCCACATTCAAGTGTTTAAAAAAAGAATGCATGAAGCTAGAAACTTTTTGTTTACAAGCGGATAGCCTGTTCTTTCTTTAGATGTTTGGTATGGTAGTAATACCTAAATAGGGACATAGTACTTTAAGTATAATGTAAAGTTCACTGAAGTATAATTGCAGTAAACTTTCACACAATATTGTATTTAAATTATAACAAAATATTTCTCATTTAAAATCAGATTTGCACTTTTGCATAAACAGCACTCATGTGATACTGTTCTTGGTGCGCATGTGATGCTTATGGAATATAAATATGAGACAAGAAATTATACAGGGGCATTTTAAGATCCAATATCTTAAATTTTAGGCCATTTTTTGTTGCCCTGCGTCATATTTGTCATCGGTCAACTGTATGAAATGTATGATGACGTACAGGACTAGGAGCAGGGGCCAGTATTCGGTCACACTTTAAATTTGGTGGCCTTAACTACCATGTACTTTCATTTAAAAAATAAGTACAATGTTATAATGTTGTCGTCTAAGCCAACAACATGTATGTTAGACCCTATTCCATCTAAACTATTAAAGAGCTGCTTCCAGAAGTCATAGATCCTCTTCTGTCTATTATTAACTCATCATTGTCATTAGGATATGTCCCCAA
>JAUMHE010000071.1:4868540-4890546 GCA_032359235.1 Enteromius mattozi | reverse complement strand
ATTACCATCACTCTGTTCTTCTATTTGATAATGTTCAGTGCTTTGCTACAATCTGTATTGTTAAAAGCGCTATATAAGTGACTTGACTTGACTTATAGCACAATTGCTGCTATTGAGGTGGGATACGGGTAAGGTTAGGGACAGGTTTGGTGGTATGGGTAGGTTTAAGCAGACAACAACTCTTTTGGTGTTCAGGCTGTAAATTCCCACACGTCATTTTTGTAATTTAGCATTCAACCTCTTCGATTCAGCAGTTCAAGTGACAGGGAGAATTGAAGCTATTTCACAGTCTTGTTGATGAACCCGAGACCTCCTCACAGCCTGAGACTCAGAAATGCTCCTGTGATGGGGTAATGGCTGAGCAATTGCTCTGTGAATGTGAGGCTTAATGTAATTGTGTTGCCTAGAGGAGAATTCAGTGACAAAAAAAATGTTCTTAAGATATAATTTAACGGGAATCATGCAATAGCAGCTGCTGCATGAGGCTAGGCTAATTGCAGTGTTGTAGGGTCACCTATGGTGCTTTTCAAAGCAGTGTGGTTTAATTAGGATGATACCCAGCATGGAAACAGGTACTGTATAGTACTGTATATGTACACAAATCCAATCTCAGGCAAACATTATGAACACACTGAAATAGCACATCACACTTACTACATTCCCACATGCATCCATCTGTACTGTTCCATTGCAGAATACAGAGTATGCATGCATACACTTCCAAGCCCACCCACTTACACACACGCAGGCAAAATGGTGCACCAATGCAGTAAGACCTGTGTTTGGTAGTTGCACACAGAATAGATATCAGAACGCTCGCTGAAACTGCATTGATTAGCTTCCCTGCGTGGGTTTGTTATGGGCAAGCTGCTGATTATATTTCAGCTGACGTCAATGAATTATTTAGCATCTTGGCTGAAGTGTGTGTTTGGAGGCCTTTGCTTCATCGGCTGAATGGATGTCTCCTGAGTGGATGCTCTTGCGTGGACACAAGGATGGGGTGTCCCAGGGGTCCTGTTTGACTCATCATCGTAATGAACGGTGAAATTATGAATCAGGCAAGACACTTTAGCAGATTTAATTGTCGTGCTCAATGAAAGTATAAGCAATCAGATTGGGGAAAGATTAGAAGTGAGGGTTACTTGAAACTGCTTCGGAAGTTGGAACGATTACATTGTGTAACCAAAACAGGCTATGCGCCTCTTTCTAGATTTTTGGAATATGCATGCATAAATACAATTCATTGCGGTTTCAAGCAGAAATGAACAATAGTATAGTAACAGTATAGTGATGTAGATTATTAATTAATAAAGATTTATTTATGTGTGGTTCCTTATGTACTTGTATTATGGCCTCAAAAGCTTTTATAGCACCTGATTTGTAAATGTAAACATTTTAATGTTTTCATCATATAAACAGCTTCATATGCATGGCTTTTCTAAGGTAGCAAACTTGCTTGGTAGCTCACCCGGTATAGCACTGAAGTCTCATGAAACACGATAAAATGGCTTGCGTATTTGTAAAACCAAGCTACATTGGCATGGTTGCTTCAACAAAGGATGTTTGCTTTTGTTAACACTATCGACCAGGTTTTTTTTTTTGTTGTTTTTTGGTGCAATAGATCATTTACCTTTTAGTGGCATACAACAACCGATGCAATAAAACATGGTCATCTGTTTGAATGACTGATCTTGCTTCCACATTCATATTATCATACAGACCTCACAATCCACAATTTACCTTGTCATACACATCTGAACACTTAAATAATACCTATAACCTATAACACCTAAACAATTTCAATGAAACCAAGAGGGGAACCACTCCAATATATATAATGAATATATATATATATACTGTATGTATATTTAAATCAGCTGTTTCTGAATTTCAGACTTTTAAAATAAGCGTTTTTTTTCATTTGGTCAATATATAAAATGGGGTTTAAAATGTACTTGATGATGAAATCAAATAATAAGGACATGAAATCAATGCAAACATTATAATTACATATAATTTACTCCATACAAGCATCAATGTACCATTTTTTGTTGGTTTGCTTTGTAGTCAAATTTGTTGTTTATGGTGCTATATGTTTGTATTACAATGTTGCATCTCTGTCATAAAACACTCTGAACTGCTGCTTACATTTATCCTCCTGATACTATGAAAATAATGTCTTCAACCAACTGAAAAAAAAAACCAAAACATAAGTAAAATAAAATAAAAAATCATCATCCCAACTGCAAACTGACATGCTAGGTCTATTTAGCTGGACATTTTGAGATTAATTATACATTTAAAATCCACCAATGTTCACTGCTATTGATAAAATCTAAAGCAGGAGGTTTCTCACCCTACAACTGAAGCTTGTGACAAAGGTCTATTGTGTGTAAATCTGCAGCTTTTAGCAGAACTGTGCAGGTGCAGGCTCTTACACAGTCTGTATGTGGATTACGAAGCGCTAGGACATGATGGAGACGAGATAAAGGGACGATTCCAGTGAATGCAGCTCATGGAGGTACAACTGGGAATGCAACACACAGCCAACAAACAATAGAGTTATAGTATGATGTAAGCAGTCTGTGAAGGGAGAATTGCTGCACAGTGCTCATCAATTATTTATTTTTTTATTTAACAGGGACAGTGCAGTGTAACATTGCTACAATTTCATGCAGCCGATGCTCTACATATAGGCTTTAATTTGCAGCCCCAGTCCCTGGTTAGGCTTAATATATATATATGTATATAATACAAAACCAAGCAAAATAATATATTATAAACAGCTGAGACTGTGTACAACCATCAGTGTTCAAAGAATGTTTAAAAAATGTTCAACTGTGTTTCCATTTTCAATTCAGCTGGCAGGCTGTTCCATAGCAGTGTACCTTGAACTGAAAATGTGGATTGTGCAAATTTAGTTTTTCTCTTTGGTACTGTACAATTCTGAGTTGTTGCACCTCTTGTAGTGATCCCATTACTACTCTGTTTTGATATTAATTGGCATATAATTTCTGGCACAAGATTATTTAAACATTTAAAAATCATTTTAATAAGAGACAAATGTATAACATTTTCGAAACTAAGAAAACTATATTTTTGTAGAATGTTAGAAAGCCATCTGTTTGATTACTTATCCAAAATTTTAGTGTTTGTTTATATAAAGATCTAACAGGTTTGATAGTCGGTTGAGAAACCTGACTCCAGACAGTCACACAATAAGATAAGTGCAAAAAAAAAACATTGCATGCTTGTAGAACTTAGCTGCTTTTAGAGATATATGATGGTCTAATCATGTAAAAACAATTCAGATTTTTCTACACAGCCTCTTAACATGCATATCAAATTTCAAATGAGAATCTAAAATAAATACACCTAAATATTTAAAATTATTAACTGTTTCAACTTCCTTTTGATTGATCTTAATTATAAAACCACTCATTTCCTTCTTTTTAACTGAAAAACACTTTGAGACAGTTTTTGTACAACTCAGGGTTAAACAGCTGTTCTGTAGCCACTGTGACACACCAGTCATTTCATTTATTAATATTTCTGCAGCTAAGCTTGGAGTCTGTGCAGATACATAAATGACTGTATCATCTGCATATAACTGACATTTTGTTTGCTTGCAACATCTGGTAAATCCTTAACATATAAGGAAAACAACAATGGACCCAAAATTGACCCTTGAGGGAGACTGATCTTGAGTTATTAATTTTAAAACACTGATCTCGGGATTCTAAATATGATCTAAACCAATTTATTGCCTGCTGGGAGAAGTTAAATAAATTTAATTTGTGTGGGAGAATTTCATTATTCACAGTATCAAATGCCTTTTTGAGATCTAAAAACACTGCACCTACTACTTTACCTTTATCTAAAGATTTCTTAATAAATTCTGCGAGATAGCTGTTTGCCATTTCTGTTGCATACTTAGGCCTAAAACCAAACTGTATAGAGTGAAGTACATCAAGTTTTTCTAAATAGTTGATAAGCTGTTCAGTTACCAACTTTTCCCGAATTTTAGAAATTGCAGGAAGTATAGAAATTGGTCTACAATTCTGAACCTCATCAGCTGATCCTGCCTTGAAAATTGGGGTTATAATACTAGTTTTCTTTCACAGTTTTTGTCCAAATCACCAATTTGTAATACATCATCCCAATTTATGTTTTTCATATCATTTTCAAATCTTATCATTTTGTTCTTTGGGATGCCTACTATTCCTGGTTTAAAAATTTGACGAAAATTATTCTGCAAACGTTTCTTTGTTAATTTCCTAACAACCAGGATCATGTTATGATTGGACAAACCTGTCAAAAGATTATATGTTTTTATTACCCTTTCAGGTTTATTTGTAAATGCCACATCAATAAGAGTTTTACTTGTTTTTTGTTATTCTTGTTGGATCTTTTATTAACTGGTTAAATTTGTGTTTTGCTGATTGATTTCAGTTTTTGCTTACTGTTGCTTATGTTTGTCTGACCAATTTATGTTAAAATCTCCAAATATAACAGTTTCAGTACACCTATTTAAAAACTTCACCATTTCCTCTAAATTATAATACAAATAAATATCATATGAGGGTGGATTATACAAAATCACAACATTTAAATGGGGGACAATATAACATTTAACGCCAAACATTCTAATCCAGCAATATCTAGTTTTACCTCAGCACATTTAAAAGTATCCATAATATAAATCATGACTCCCCCTCCTATTCGTGATTGTCTATCCCTTCTGTAACAACTATAACCAGGAACATCAATCATGCAAGTTTTACTTAACGCTAAAAAGTCCAGGTTTGAGTTCATAAGCAGGTGTTCAACTTGATCTCTCTTTGATATAATACTTCGGATATTCAGGTGCACCTGAAATATCCTTTGGTTTGAGTTTTGAATCCCAGATCACTCTGGCGTGGTTCACAGTCTGAAATAATTTAAACTTTTTCTGTTTCTGTGCAGCATGGTTGATGGCTCCTCTTGTCTTTGAGTTTTCTTAAAGTACTTGTAGTTTGCCTGTTTGTTTTACTTCAGACAACACATTATTTTGTTTATGGAAAAGAGATTGTTTAGACTCACCAAAGTTCTCTGAATCAGAGACAGGTTTATAACAGAGCTCTGATGTTTCAAGCATGTGTACATCCTGCAAGATATCCAAGGGTAGTTTGGCCAAACACCCAACATCTCCCAGCTTGTGCCCTGAAGGTCCACTGATCTCTGCCTCACAGTTTACACTCCAGTTTGGATTTCACTCAATCGATACACTTACTGGTTTGGTTATATGTTGATTTGTGGATGGTCCTGGGTTCATCTGTATATCGCCACTGAGCAGGAGAAGAATCAGTAGAACCTTTGCATCATACCATTTGCTCCTCTTGACACACTGATGACTTTCTTTTCCTTGATGATGATTACTTTGCCAGCAAATAGAGTAAATAATGTGGTATCCTTGGGTGAAGAAGTTCAGTTTTGTTCTATCAACCATGTGCATGAGTTTAGCAGATGTAATCTGTGTAGCACTGATAGCAAAACCACATGGACTTATCAGGAACCACAAACAAAGCATCCACATGCAGCAAGACTCATTATCCCTCTTTCCAATGTTTAAAATCCATCCTTGGCTGAAGATTTCTTTAGTGTTGAAGAGGAATTGTTGAAAAATACCAAATAAGATCAATAATAATAATAAGAAAAAAGGTTAAGGAGCAAGTGTGGAGCCTAACAAACCACCCTTGTACCCGGCGGGCATCTTAAATATAAATGGATATTTTTATAAACCAGGCCATATAAGAAATGGACAGGCTCAAAATGGCACAGATCAGAAACTAAAAGGTCAAAACTGCAATGAAAACTATATGTAAACCAATGTCACTTCAATAGTAACACATTGTTCATTGAGCGTTGTGCAAACCGCATGTTGTACGTCAAAGGCTCTGCTGATTAACAAACAAATAACTCACGGGCGGAACACGACAATCCCTGTTCACAGATTTATTCTAACGTTTCGTGATCCTACAGCTAGGATGTATTGTCTCAGCATCTGACACTGACTGCCTTGACAGCATTGCATTTTCTTCCACAGTTTGACGTTTGAGGTAATTTCACAATTTCCGCCACTCGGCTCGCCTGCAGACGGCGGCGTGTGGAGCGCTCAGACTGTCACCGGTTCCCTCTCCTCATGATTAATGACCCTAATTGAGATTCATTTCTTATCAATTAGAGTGTGGCATTTACTGCCGGACAAGTCCCCCTCCCGCATTTATTTGTGTCTTGACTCAAAGCAAGGTCTTTTTACTTGCCGAAACAGAGTCTATTGTTGGTGACACCCTTGCCCACGTGTAAGCAGAAAGGTTAGCCCTGATGACTTTTTCATGAGACAAAGTGGTAAGCACAGAGATAAAGAGAGAAAAATGGGTTAGGGTGGGCAGACAGAGCGAGGGGAAGACAGACAGGGAAGTGAGAGGGAATATAATTGGAAAAGAGAAGCAGAGAAGATTTATAAAAGAGGAGGAGGTTAAGGGTGACTTTAGTGTCTTTGAAAACTAACCGAACTGCCTTGCTGTCATGCATTCAAGTCCCCATGGGAAGTTCATATTTATAAATTGGGAAGTTGTAATTACCATATCAGATGTGTTCATATGTATGTCTGATATTATATTTAGGACAATTTTACACTCCATTTCTACAAAATGATAAAAATTCCTATAAGGAATTTTCTTATGTTTTCATTCCAACACATTCTCACCGACCAATTCGTACATATTCGTACAAGGTCCCAAATTTGTGGTAATTCGTACTAATTCGTACGACCTCAATCGTACGATTTTGTACGATTTGTCTAAAAACCGTGATGGGTAGGTTTAGGGGCGGGGTTAGGTTTAGGTCATTCGTACAAATTCATATGAATTGGCAACTCGTAAAATACGTATGATTTAGAAGAAATAGTATGAATTTGTACGAATTAGCCACCTCATAAAATATATACGAATTGCCATGAGATCAGGTTGTTTCATCCACTTTATGAAAGTGTTGTGTGTTAAAATGTAAAAAAAAAAAAATAAATAAATAAATATCTATCTGTAATCTGCAAATAAAACTTTAAAGTTATGTAAAGTTCTACCAAACACAGCTGATGTAAATTTCACAGATTTTTAATTTTTTAAATTTTTTTTTTTTTAGATCAATTAGACCTATACATTTCTTATTAAGAAAGCATACTGTTACCACCTGCCTTCTAGAACACACTCAGCAGTGCCAGAAGTGCAGCTATGATTAGCTATGACTATGATGTAGCCAGCTCACTAGGTTTTGGTACCAAGTTAATGGCTTTATTGCTTTTCATCCAGAAATACATTATATGCAGCATGTCTTCCTTTCAGCAGTAAACTTTCACAATCTGATCTATTACCTGAAAGGACATTAAGAAGAGCGGAAATTACTCTAAGACTACCTTCTTCCTTGCTCTCTTTTCCCAGTTGGCTTTTAAAGCAAATGCACTGTTCTCTGCACAATGCATTCCAGGCTATAAAGATTGCAATTAGACGCCTTTAGATGTTGCTAAAGGAGAAGTTTGATGTATAAGACTTTTTTTTGGGATGAAAAATAGCCAAGTTCCCCTTTCACAGAATTGGTGAGTCTGTGTAGCATGTCTGCACATGCAGTTTTGTTCCTCTTTTAACTGGCGGGCACTCGTGGGGCTTTATCCTCCATCGCTCACCCTTCCCCAGCCCGATAAATGGCTTCACCGCACACAGTCATGCCACTCGGCTAATGTCTCCTCTGCGGGCAGGCATTTGAGCACATTAGAAATCATTACATAGAAAAAAACTAAATCACTGAAAAATCCAGGATCAAATTGCAACGCTGAGAACAAGGGAAAATTTGCAAACAATGGAGAGGATGAAAACAAGAAAATTAGATTTTATATTAGAGTATTTGATCATTTCCATATAAAGGGTGTGCAGACATTTGAAGCTTTGGCTTTTCAAACTGAGAGAGAGAACATTTACACTATTGCAATGCCAATGCTTGATTTTCAATGCTATCTTTTGAACCTCTAGGGGGCGATGTTACCTCTTTTCAGCAGACCTGCACAAATGGCGTAACAGACCTTTGCAACATGAGCTCAGGTTTCTTGCTACATTCCTTTGATGTCAAAAAAGGCCATCTAGATTTTTCCAATTATCAGAGAGCAAACAGATATTCCATATTTTTAATATCCTTCTGACCAATACTGAATCTCAACATAATCATGCTTTAAATAATGGAGGCCTCTGAGACACGCTCGCCTATTCAAATGCAAACAAATCTCTTTTGAAACTGTCCTTTCACCCTTCAGATACAAGAAATTTGAAAGCTCCTGAAATATGGTGTTAAGCCACATCATGGTAATGACCTTTTTTTCATGATCAGGTTTTTGTCATTTGCATGCAGTGTTGCAATCTACCACTTAAAAGGTCTGTCCAGGATACATTTTGTCCTGCACCTGAACCCAGTTTTGGGTCTTAAGGATGTGCACACCTTTTTACATTTCTTTAATCTGTATAATATAATTATTTTTGCTGGCAATAATAAATGAAGAAACTTTAAACAAGCTTTTTTACATATATTATGTGCTAGTTTCAAAAATATTGTAATTATTTTAGTCTTTTGTATTGATTAAAACTAACATAACATTCCAAAAATGCCAGCCAGTCAAGGTATTTCTTTATGTAACAAATTAATTAATTTGATTCATTATACATTTTATTTGTTTGTTTTTGTATTATTTAATGTTTATCCCTAGAATTTATAGGTTTTATTACATATGACTTTTTATTATATTTCCAGTTATATATATATAAAATAAAATAATAGTTTTTATACATTATATATATATATATTTTTGAGTATCGTATTTAATACATGTAGTCATACACTGAACAAACATATGCAATTTGCTAAATAAATATGACATTTATATTTTGTCCAAAAGTACGTTTGTGCTTGTATCAAATATCGACCCCTACCACCCACTGAAACAGCAGATGCTGCATCTCAAATCTTCTTCCTTCTATTTCTTTTCTCCTCCATCTGGACACTGAGATCTGGACCCTCCGCTGTGCTGAAGACTCTGGGTGTTACAGCTTCACTCTGACATCCCTTAGCGTCAGTTACACCACAAAAGTGTTGTATTTAAGCCATTAAGTAGCTGCCTTGGTCTGACTTTCAAAGCGAGCATCAGCTGTCCTGAATCTCTCTTACTCCCTCACTTCCATCTTGATTTTCATCCAGTGATTGATTATTTGTGAGAGAGATGGGAAAGGTTGTTGAAGATATCGCACAGCCATGATTCCGTATTCCATGCTTGAAACACATAAACCTATCAGAGAGTTTGCATGACTTGTGTTTGGTGGAAGAAGTTAACTATGAGCTACATCGATGTCTGAAGTATGGAAAGTATTTCTGCATTCTTTCATATTAGGAATATCAATCGTTTACGTCCCGTCCTTTCAACGAAGAGTACGGCTACTCTTGTGCATGCTCTTGTAACATCAAGAATTGATTACTGTAATGCCTTATTTTACAGGCTTTCTTCAAATGCACTTCATAAACTACAGTCGGTACAAAATGCCGCTGCTTGGGTTATATCTAAAACTTCCATTTCTCAACATATCAGTTCTGTTTTACAAAATTTGCACTGGCTCCCTGTTAAATTCTGTATAAATTTTTAAATATTACTTTTAACCTACAAAGCACTCAACAACTTGGCACCTCCATAACTTCTGGATCGTCTCCATATACATATTCCGTCGCGTAACTTAAGGTCTACTTCGGCAGTTACTCTTGTACTTCCACGTACACTGACAGCTTCCTTGGGGTCACGAGCTTTTGGTTATGCGGCACCTTTTTTATGGAACAGACTTCCTGTTGAGGTTCAGTCCAAGTCTCCCAGTTTTAAATCTCGTTAAAACATGTTTGTTTAGGCAGGCTTTTATGTGATTTTATGTTGTTTGTTGTATTGTTTTTGTCTTTTTTTTTTTTTTGCTTTTTTAACTAATGTAGTTGTTTTATTTTTGATTTGTAAGGTGTCCTTGAGTGCCAGGAAAGGTACCTTTAAATAAAATGTGTTATTATTATTATTATTATTATTATGTATCTTGGTCTGATAGAATGCTTGCTGATATTGACTGGTCGAGCCTTCATATTTACTTCATTAGCTATTTGTAAAAATACAGTCAGAATGGAGGAAAAGATTTAAAAATCACACGTTATAAGATGAGATGTGATCATGTGATCATGGGTTTGAACCTAGAGAATGCACATGCTCATAAAAGGTATATGCTTTATAAGTCATAATTTTGCATGTTTTTTTGTAATGGGTAGGTTCAGGGGTGGGATTAGGTGTGGTCATTCGTACGAATTGCATATAGTAAAATATGTTTTAATCACTGTGAGATCAGTGTAAAAAGCTCACACACTGCATTTAAACAAAGCATACATTTTGATCAGAAATGACAGTCATACGTCATTTCATGACGACAGAGCAACATGACACTGTCATTATTTTTAAGCCTGCTAGAGAGAGCTTACCTTTAAAATGTAAATATAGGTCGTAATAAGGTACTTGCACAAACGACCTGTAGGGTTGTTTTTTGTTGGAGGACAGTCTCGTTGCTATTTAGAGGAACTGAAAATAAACTGTGCCATAGGCCAACTCAAACCTGATCTAAAGTCTAAAGTCAATGGCACAATTTATTTATTTTTTGTTATTTAAGGAATGCGTTAGTAGAAAATGCACCTTTGGACAATGCACAATAACTTTGTTTATTACACACAGGGACGTGCAGCAGCACACAAAATTGCATCTTATCCGATTAAATATTCTATCAGGGTTAATCACCTTGTTCCCTCAATGTATCTGATTGTTCAGGTTTGTGAAGGCCTTAGATTTGATTTGAAATACAGAACTGTATGTGATTGTTCATAAAGAAGACACTGACAACACAGATACTGGCAGTGTTCTAAAATTATGTCATCATAGCTCACTCTATGCACACATACACACACATTCAATTTACTGTCATTCTATCAGCTTACAAGTTAGGGAAAAAAATGAAGAGAGTTTGGCTGTTCAGAGCTGTAATTGATGAGGAGTTTGCCTCAGCTCAGGTGTGCAATGAATTTTTTTTCTCTTTAATGGAACTCTAGTGTGTCCTTACCGACGCATTAGTATTCAGATGATGACTCTATTGCCAGTGCTGAGGAGGGGACCTTGATAAGATAGAAATGGCATTAAGAGTTTTCATCAGCAGCAGAATTACACAAGGCGCCTTTAGCCCCTTCTCCTCGCTCCCCGTAGGCCACTTTCTTGGAATTCTGAAGCGCTGAGGCTTCTGCAAACTTTTTTAATCATGACTTTTCCTCATGGTCAGATTTATAAGTCATTAGTTTACTGTCCTGTCTAGCACCCTGTCAGAAAAGTGCATTTAATCTCATGCGCACTGAGGTGAGATGGAGAAATGAAACCCTCAGCAGTGTCATCAAGCAAACAATCCCTGGAAAAATGTCACAGACTTCTCATTGCTGATAACGTTGTTTATTTGCACATGCTGTCTGCATAGTTTTAGCACTTGATTTACAAAAGAAATTGCCATTTTGAACGATCAATTGTTGATCTTTCTTGTTCAATGTGCAGCCAGACCTACTTTTCTCTGTGTATGGATAGCCCAGTCTCATGGAAGTGCATTTAAATAGTACACCAAGTAAAAACTACAAATTGTCTGACTTTGGTGTATGTATGACACACACGTGTTTGGCGTACACATAATATATTGTTTTTGTATGCATATGATACAAAATCTGTTGCCGTGTATATGGTATGCAGTTTTCGCATATCGCCCTAATCCAGCGGTTCTCAATCCCAGTCCTCGTGCCCCACCGCTCTGCATATTTTGTATGTCTCTCTTTGTTAATGCACCTGATTCTGATAAACAGCTCGTTAGAAGAGAACTCCGTGCATGAACTGTGCTCCGATCGACATGGTCCCTAAACAGTGTTCATTGCTCCCTGAGCAGGGGAAATCTGTTAAAGTTTACTTCACTTCAGAACATTCATTCACGGATTTGCACAGTAAATAAATGAATATGATTTAAATTTTGTCTCGCACACTAAAATACACTTTAAATGGAATGTATAAGTTCGCTTCGAACTGGAATCATAGCGGAATATCCGGTGATGTCCTCTTCGCAGGGCACATACGTTTGAATAGAACAAACAGCTGAAGTGACGTGAGAAACATACGAAATGTGCAAAGCAGGTGGGGCACGAGGACCGGGTTTGAGAATCGCTGCCCTAATCCTAGCCATCGCCCATTTACACGCCAAAGTCCATTTTTGCACATCAATACCACAAGTTTTTTGTTTTTATTTGGCATATTATTTATACGCACTTTTATGAGATCGGGTAGAGACATGGTACTACCAATACATCAACGGACATGCTGCTGTAAACACGTAAGGAATACTGCTGCTGCCCATAACCTATATGAAATAACCCTCATATGGCATACATGAATCAGCTCGTAGCAGCCCTATACAGGTGGAGCAAGGGAAGAGGTGGGTTTCTGAAATGCTGCAACAGCAAACACTATTTGAATATTCAAACTACTGGAAGCTCATTGGCTGCTGATACAAAAAGAGTCAGATCAGCTGAGTTATGTGATAATGATTTCATTATGTCAGATTGATTTTGACCTATCAGACTGTATAATTTCTGTTCATTTGTTTAGTTTTGATTCATATTTCAAGGTAGGGTCATATAAAAAGTGAGTGCTGTTGAATATTTTCAAATATCTGAGTGTTTCAAAAACTCACATTACTCTTTTAAAAGGAATGTAATTTATCGCTCTGCCTGTTCTAAAAAATACAAGTTCATGTTGTATAAAATAAAATAATTATTTTTGCTTTCTTTGTGCACAAAAAGTAATCGCGTAGCTTCATAAAATTATGAAGGAGTGTCACATGGACTATAGGGCCACTAAATGTGGAACTACCCACTTTTTGGCATTTTTTTCCAGGTACATAGTTTGGAGGAAGTAACAGTAAAAAAACAACAACAAAACAACAAAAAAACAAAAAAAAACAAACAAAAAGAAAACCTGAAAGTTTTAGTTAGAATAGTTTGCAAAAACATAATTATAAACACAATGAGGCTGTGAAAGCAGACTAGTAAGTAGATGAGTTTTCCTTTTCAGCATGATGACGTTTGATGTCCCATTAGCCAGTATAAGTCACACCATTTCCAAGACAAGTAAACACGTAAAAAATAAAATAAAAAGATTCACAACGGTTATTACTGATGCATTGAATAAATGGAATAAAACATGAAAACATCTTGTTTGCCACCAAAAAAACTCTAGGACGATGAAACCAGAAGTGCTAACGTGCTAAGTCATTTCTGGGTTTACGCCTATAAACTATGTGTTCCCTGCAGCACTCTATTGTTGCAGCCCTAGCCCATGCTATTATGTTTGTTGCACATGTGCCTGAATCACTGAATGATTCATAAGTTCTTTGTGCCTCCAAAGCTGTTTTGGATTGAAAGATGAACTCTATTGTAATTGCACTGATGTTTTTGCTAAGCTTTCTAAGTGGGTTTAACCACTAAGCCAAACAGGAAAGGAGTGCTAAATACCTCCCGCAGTGCCATATGAAAAGATTATGTTGTCATTCTGCCATTAAAAGTCCCTTAGCCATTTCACTGGCCATTTATCTTCAAAACGATATGTCCTCAGAGACTTCCTAAAGACCTCAGTAGGGGTTCACCACATGGTGAGCGTTCAAAGTCATTGGACACTCAAGTCCAAGACTGCATGTATGGTTGTTTTCTGACACTTAGCTTTTAGTGCAGGCACAAACCAGATTGATTATGGTGTTAGTAACTAAATTGCTGAGACCTCCACCTAATGTTCTTTACGTCAAATGACGCCACTAAGCTCTGGCATCAATTGCTTTCTGTGTTCTTCAGAGATATATAGTATTATTGCCATTCTTAGAACATGTCTGAAATCAGTCGTGGGTAGATTTCTTAGATTACTTGATTGTAATCTTTTACTGATTCCAAATTACATGACAAAAATTGCAGCTATAACATAATATCCCATTACATTACATAATCCAGTACAGACTACTTTTTCAGATTACTTTTTATATAACTTTAACCTAAATGTTTGACACATTGAAATGGAAAAAAAAAAAAAAAAAAAAAAATATATATATATATATATATATATATATATCCTCTGATAACTCTCGTGTTCTTGCCTCTGACATCCTTGTATGCTGACGTTGACCTCGCCTGTTGTACTCTGATCTCTGTGAGTTTTATTATTAAAGTATTCTGCATTTGGATTCGCATGCTTCACGTCCCATTTGTGACAGAATGATCAGCCATTCAGAACCCAGCGAATACTCCCACGAACACTCCGTTCACAGCCGCGCCTCGCTAACACGGCTCTGTTCGATTTTCCAGCGGGGGCGTTGCATAGAGGATTACGTCAAAGAATTTATTACACACAGCCATCTTGTTCAGACCGACCAGGATAAGATCAAGGACTGTTTTCTAATGGGGCTCGACCCGGAAATCTTATACAATCTGTCTGAAGAAAACCCGGCATGGACTCTCGCCGAGTTGGCAGACTCTGTGCTCATAGATTGTGGCTCAGCTTTCACTGTGGGAGAAGTGGATGAGGAGGTGCATGAGGGCAACGATGGGCGACAAAACCTCCGGCCAGCATTCGCCAATCGCGAGACGCCACGCAAGATGGCCGCCGATCGCGAAACGCCGCGCAAGATGGCCGCTCTGCCTCAGCCGACGTCAGCACTCAAGATGGCCGCTCTGTTTCAGCCGATGTCAGCACTCAAGATGGCTGCTGGTCCCGAGGCCGTACACAAGTGGTGCGTCACGTCTCAGAAGCCAGAAGGCTACCGTAAGATGCCCGGTTCTCGTCTCGCGATTCGGCGAACTCCGCCCCAGACATCAGCACGGTATGAGGACGCCGGTTTCACTTACAAGCCTGCCAAACTAATCTCCAAGTTAACGGACCCTCCTTTAGCTTTGTCCAGAAGCTTCAAACCTCCGTTGATTCAAGATCCAGTTCCTGAGTCACAGCCTGTAGAGCCGATCACAGATCCAGGGCATGAATCACAGCCAGTAGTCCCAAGTCCAGTTCATAGTTTGCAGCCAGGAGAGCTGTCACCTATCCTCGCAGTTCCACATCTGCCTATAACGGGTCTCAGCCCCGTATCACGGTATGAGGAGCCGTGTAATGTCCTGTCGGTACCGGTTGTACAGCCAGGAGAGCTGTGTCAGGTCCTTGCGGTTCCTAGCTCGCCAGTAACGGGTCCTAACCCCGTATCACGGCCCGAGGAGCCGTGTATACCCTGTTGGTTCCGGTTTCACAGCCAGGAGTGCCGTCTGAAATCCTCCGCCCTGGTGGGCATCGCCGCCGCCTGATCCTCCCTGGAGGGCGTCTCCTCCGGTTTATCCGCCCAGGTGGGCATCTGCGCTGCTCAGATGGACTTCTCCGCCGTCTGCCCCGCCCTGGTGGGCGCTCCCTCCGGCTCCTAAGTCGGGAGCGTCTGGAAGCCGCTCCTTAAGAGAGGGGCTATGTAACGATCAGCTGAAAGTGCCAGCCCAGCTCTCTGGTTGGCACTCCAGCGTCAGACTAACTACATGTTTTGTGTCTGTTTTCAATCCTGGACTCTTGTCAATGAACTCATGTCTCCGCCCATCTTATATGTTGTCAAGGTTTCCCATTCATGTCTCCGCCCCTGCATCTGTTGTCATGGTTGTTCATTCAAGGCTCCACCCCCTGACCTGATTTGTATGTGTATTTAAGTTCCGGTTATCTGTATGTGAATTCGCTGATCATTGCGTGTGTGTTTCACCACCCTTGTAAGCGTTTTTCCGTGTTTCTCTGTCTCTGTGTCATACCTGGATTTACCGTTGCCGACTTCTGCCTGTTCTCGTTTGCCGCTCTCGCTTTTGCTCCACTGGACTCTGTTTGCCGATCGCCTGACACCCTGCTTCGTCCTCTGATAACTCTCTCATTCTTGCCTCTGACATCCTTGTATGCTGACGTTGACCTCACCTGTTGACCTACTCTGATCTCTGTGAGTTTTATTATTAAAGTATTCTGCATTTGGATTCGCACGCTTCACGTCCCGTTTGTGACAATAAAAATGTAAATGTAAAATAAATATTTTTTGTTTAAATTACAGCAATAATTCCTGTTTACCTTTATGTTGCATGACCATGTAAAAAAAATGTAATCATGTAATCAATAAAAAAACGTAGGTGCATTACGAGTATTTTAAAATGCAATAATTTCAGGTACAACATTTTTGGAATTTGGTTGCACAATCCAGATTGCATGTAATCGGTTACTACTTATCTCTGTTAAAAAGCATGTAAGAGTATGTAAAGCATCATTGGCAACTGTGCTCTTTCTCAGTTCTGAGCACCAGTTGCCAATGATGCTTTACAGACTCTTACATGCTTTTTAACAGAGCTAAATAGTAACCGATTACATGTAATCTGGATAATCTGTAATGTTGAGACGGCCGTGTCTCAAGGGCAGGGTGTTTAACACAGTGACAAAAAAGCTTAGCTAAGGACTTTATATATTAATGACATCAGAAGCCACAATAGTCAAATGCAGTGACTCACAGGGGTAATTAAAGATTTTTGCAAATACAGAGTCATTGTAGCTCATCGTTTGCAAACAGAATGATACTGCACTTACAGTACACACCAGGGTCTGCAAGAAAACAGAGCAGCTTTGTTCTTTAGTGTAATCTTTATGGTACCTTCACATTTTCTAGTGTACCTCCACTTCTCTGTTGCTGGTACTGTGCCAAAACCAAAGCGTCATAATCTGGGTTATTGTGATATATTTACTGCCACCCACAAAGTATATAGAGTATCCCAGAAATCAAGTCTTTTATTTTCTTTTTTTGATAATTCAATCACAATCTGACAGCCAAGATGCATTTACTATTCTACCTGGTATATACCTGGTCTATACATGAGCTTTGAATTCAACCTGATCCAGTTTATATTTTTGCTTTATTTCATATTCTGAACTTCTAAATGGAGATTTAAGGACAACAGAACTATTGAATTATTGAATTGAATAATATTACTTATGATGGTTTTTATGTCCATAATAAATTACTATTGTGCAGGCATTATACTCCTATATGTTTATGGCTCATTGCAACTCAGGTTCTTCATTTTTTACCGAGGTTTAATAAAAGCTGCAGTCGGTCAGTTAAGGAAATCGCACCTTAATTGAACTTTTGTCGTATCATGAAACTGCAGTTTTGCATAGATATATTGGTAGATGGCCTATTAGTGGCTGTTTCCATACAGTATGTAAGCCATATCAGCATGGTGAAAGCAGATCCGTGAATACCCGAGAGCAATGTGCGCAACCTTTTCCCCAATCATTACTATTTATATGTAACGGAGGCCAGCGGGTAGGTGGTGTACGAGTAAACCTCACTCTCAGAAAGAGGAGCTCTAGTGACTGAGACTAAAGGCTGTGGCCTTTAGCTTCCTTGTTAAAGCACCTGCCTCCCATTTCTGAGACCTGGGTTCGAGACGAGATCAAGTTGTGGTGGTGCGGACCAGGGGGGTTACATTGGTGCTTTGAGGACCCAGGGGGTAACATATATCCGCAGTCAAACTTGGATATTATTAATACATATCTATGCAGTTTTGGAGGTCGCCATTTTTTATGTTTACGTTAGTTACTGTTGCTATGGTTACAGGTCATCATCATGAATACAATACGCTTTTATGATGCCATGGGCTTGAACAGCAGTAGTCACTTTCCATCAGGTGTTTGACTAGGACAGGATATCTGAAGGTAAATCTCTATAACAGAGATTATATTAAAACAGTGGAAACCTTTCAGGTTTTTCTGTATTCCTGAACATGTTCTACTTCTTTCTTTACAACTCTTTTCAAATGCATGCCATGGTTTGAGTCATCACAATGGGGAATATGGTAAGATAGATCACATGAATATGTGTCAAAATGGATATTGTTGCTCGCCTCACTTTTGTCCTTTGGCCTTTTTTCGTTTCCTGAATATCAGCACAGAAAGACACTTGCATCTATTTGCTATGAATTGCAGAGGTTTTGAAGATCACGCTGAATGTACAAATATATAAATTTCTCCCTGTTTGCTGTCCGTCAGTCATGAAACTAATTTAGCATTCACACATAAACACAATTTGACTAAATCATGAGAAATTAATAGCAGTTCCCTTTTACAGTTTAGGACGACTGAGTTCATATCAGCAGCGAATCATACCAGAGATAACATGCAAATTTTAAAAGTGCTTTTTAGGAAACAGTTATCAAAATCATCTCTTCTACTGTGTGCCAAATATGTTAGCTTGAAAGCACATTCATTAGTAAGAAAACTTGTGAACCATTACTGCAATATGAAAAATGGCCTGTTTTGCCATTTCCTTCGCGGCAGACTTGTGCTGCCCAAATGCTGATCTGAATCATTTGTGTTAGGTAGTGAATCCAAACGAGCAAAAATATGAATAAATCAACAACTTCTCCTTAGTCATTACTTAACTAAACAGCTGCCACTTGTACTTACTGACAAATGTACCATTGTATGGAACCAAATTCTTAACTTTGAAATAAGATGAGGGTAATAAGCCCTAATAAGTTGATCATTTTTTATGTTGTATTTTTAATATGATCAGTTCACAGATGCTATCATTCTAAACAGACTGGTTTATCACACTGGTTTGTTCACTTTGAATAAGTTTGCATGTTTTACACTGTGCGTGTTGCCCAGTTGTGATAGTCTCAATTATGCTAATAGCTGCTACTTATCACTGACAATAATGCAGTTGATCTTTGCCAAGGCTTGTAAAACCTCTTGGCTGATGTCGCTGAATGTTGTGCCCATGAAAGCATTACTGGATACAGCTGCCCATTTCCACAATATATCCTTTTGTCCGTTATCTCTGCTGACAGCAGTATGCTCACATTTACTTCAGATGTGTTTAGAAACCTTTATCATTGCTATTACAGAAGAGACAGCTGCTTTACCACACAGAAACCTCAAAAGTTTTCGTTTCCCACAGAAATGTGCTTTTAGAATAACAAAGCCTTCCCCAGAGACTCGGCTCGCCAATGTATGCTGAACAATTCAACTCACAAGCGTTACAAATTTCAAAGTTCTGTTCTTAGAGATGTGCTGTGTTGTTTTGTACTGAAGATGAAAGTTTGCCCTGCCTTTTGCTGATACTTCTTCCACCTCCTATTTATGGAGACATTTATTTATATATGAAGTGAAATCTTTTTTTGTTCTTTATATTTTCATTTTAAATGCAAAAAAAAAAAAAAAAAACTGGTGGAATTATACATTTGTTTTGTTTTCTTTAGTTTTCCATTTTCTCAGTGTAAAGACTGTGAATTTCTTAAAGTGGAACTATTTCCGTGTTTGTTTAGTCTATGCTTTCATGAAGAGAAAAAGGGGTTGAGTTTCTCATCAAAATCAAAAGAAAGATTTTTTTTTTTTTGCATAAAGGAAATTAAGCCAATTTTAGAACCATTAGGAGGTCTCCAGAATTTGAGAAATTTATCATTACATCACTTGTACATCCCCAACAATGAATGGGTGAATTATTCACAAGTTATATATAACTCCAGGCCATCAATTAACATCTTGTGAAGAAAACTGTGTTTTTACGAGAAAATCCAATACACTGTCAGAAATAAAGGTACAAAAGCTGTCACTGGGGTGGTACCATTTCAAAAGGTACACTTTTGTACCTATTAGGTTCTAATATGTACACTTTAAGTACTAATATGTATCTTTAAGGTACTGAAATGGACGTTTTAGGTACAAACATGTACCTTTTGAAAAGGTACTGCCCCAGTGACAGCTTTTGTACCTTTATTTCTGAAAGTGTATTAAGGCATTTTTAAATTCAAACAAAAAAGTCGTAAGTTGTCTTGTCTGAATCATCAGAGAAACAGAAGTGAAAACAGACCAGAACTGTCCTAAAGAATTGAATTGAGAGGACAACAGGGGTGTAATTATAGATTATGGACTTGTATTTTGACAAAATCATTATGATTTCAAGTTAACTGTCTTGACAGACTTCACAAGGCATTACAGTAATTGATGGACTGGTTGATTACTTGTGGATTATTAAGATGTTTTTATCACCTATTGGGAGCCTCTTCTGACGGCACCCATTCACTGCAGAGGACCCATTTGTGAACAAGTGATTTAAATTTCTTATCTGTGTCCAATGAAGAAACAAACTCATTTACATCTCAGATTTTGTTTAAGAGTTTTTAAGATTATTGTTTTAAGAGGTGAAAACCGTAGTGCAGCAACTGATTAAAAACTATGATTGAAACATCCCTGTATGGGGCTGAAGATGCACCATAAGGCCTGCACCAAGCACAGTAGGATGGGTAAAACTTCCCTTTCATCCATCCCTAGACACCCTCCTCTCACTCAGCGGACCTCCAGTAAAGTCAGCACTTTGAGCCCCTCACTGAGCTGTAGTTCAGAGAGCGAGACAGATTCCACCGCCACGAGCCGCATACTGTGAGCAAATCTAAGAGCGAAGGCCAGCTAAGCTTGCGCTTTCGGAGGTGCTGGTAAGGAGTGCTGACGCGCTGCTGCTCATTAATTGAGTTTGCGCTGTGATATATAAGACATGGCAGTGAGCTTCAGCAGGGGCTTAACGCTGAACACACAGGGCTTCTGAACTGAGTTGGTTAAGGATGGAGATGGAGGCTGAGGATAGTGTTATGCAGTGCTATTCGCTGTAAGGTCATTAGGTTTGTTCGATCCTTCAAAGATCGTAGATGCTAGCAGGCCAGGCATTGATACGAGATAAGCTAAGCTCTCTGATTTCAAACTCTCAAGCTTTTTCGGGCTGGAAATATTAAAGTAAAGCCTTTTTCAAAGAGATTCAAGACATAGTGAAGAGTATCTACACATTAGATATTAGCTATTATCTATTTATTACTTATAGCTGAAGTGTGTTATTTCAAAGCTACTAGTGGCACCAAATGATGTTGAAAAAAGTAGAGGCTGTATCCAACCTATAAATAACAGATAATCCCACACCAAAATTAATTTAGCCAGTGTAGTTGTATGTGACACAGTCAGGCTCAAGATTTAGCTAGTTAGCATCTACGTTCTAATATTCCTTAATTTGCTGCTTATTAAAAATGAATAAGGTTAATGCTGTACAGTATGTTTAGGTATTGGTCGGGTTAAGGACCAATTTTCTCTGTTAACAGATAATATTGATAATATTTTTGTAATTATCATTTAAGTCTGTCTAATTTTTAAATTGTGTGTCATAAATCAACATCTCAGAATGTTATGGGGTTTCAAATCAAAATATGAGTTTCTGTTACGAAATAGGGCGTTGATTTCCTCATATGAGGTCACTGGGACTAAAAGCATGTTTATTAAGCATTTTGGGAGACTTAACAAATGAATAGGAAAATAAATTATTACAATATTCTA
This sequence comes from Enteromius mattozi, assembly GCA_032359235.1. NCBI lineage: Eukaryota > Metazoa > Chordata > Actinopteri > Cypriniformes > Cyprinidae > Enteromius > Enteromius mattozi. The sequence goes on along the minus strand of JAUMHE010000071.1, from coordinate 4,868,966 downwards.
TGAAATATTATATATTATTATGATAACCTTGTCTATTATTACTTCTATTATTACTCTTCTTTTTTTCATTTTTTCATTTTTCATTAGCCCAAAACAACACATTAATATGCAAATTAGATGTAGTTTATATATATACACTGTATATAATGAGAAAACCCATTTATTACAATTTAACATACATTCTGAAGAAAGAAAAATGGTATATCGAATCATTTTGTTATAACATAATTATAGAATCATTTTTATGCAAGTTCAAAAAAGAAAGAAAAAAAGAAAACTAAAACTGTATTGGTGGTAAAAAAATTATAATGTTCATTCATGTCTTTTTATTTTTTAAAGAAACTGAGTTATAATATAACATATAACATACGATAACTTACGAATGAAATATAATTTTTAATATTTAATTTAATTTAAATATATAAT
>JAUMHE010000071.1:4850073-4868440 GCA_032359235.1 Enteromius mattozi | reverse complement strand
TATATATATATTCTTTTTCTTAAGTCTTCAAAGGTTTTCAGAGCATATTGGCTGTTTACTAGTAATTATTAGGCGCATATTAATATTTTATTCTGCATCACCATGTTTTAGATCCCTTAAGCTATTATACATTTCCATGAAATTGTAAACAACATGCAATATTTTATATACAGAAGATATTAGTTATAGAACACTATGTCTGATTACGTTTTCTGAAAAAAAAAAAAAAATCTTTATCAATATAGGATAAAATAATATCAAACAACTAAAAACAAATAAATGAACAACTGTGTTTATATGTCAAATGCATATTGGTTCAAGACCCAAATTTCCCAATTATCTCTTGTGTGGCTTAACCTAATTTAATTATTTTTAGAAAGTTACTGGGAGCAATTATGAGCAATTATGCAGAGTTTTTGCTTAATTAACTCAATTCCATTTGGGCTGCTGTGAAAATGGAAGAGATGAAAATAACTTTCTTTGTTAATTGCCTTGTGATTGTTTTCGTCAAAAGCAAACAACATTGTGATAATCCTTTAACAATTATGTAGTGTGTTATACCAGTTACAGGACAACAGTAGCTTAAATGAGGTCAGTCTCAAATGCCAAGTTTATAAGCAACTCTTAGAAAATATTAAATTATGGCACTAGTCCTCGTACATTAAAAACATGATGCTAATTAACCCCAACTGCACATTTCTAAAGGTAACAGGTCAACAGTATTAGTACTCAAAATCATTTTATTGCAGTAAAATCCTACTTAAAAGAAATTCTGGTTTCAGTTCTTTTGCTGGAAGTCTTTGTGTGCAATGTCATGCAATGCTGTGTTTAGTGCTAAGAACCAGAATGAGATTTATTGCCAGTATGCTTTCAAACACAATGAATTAGTCTTGCTGACAGAAGCTTCCAGTGCAGAATGACAATGACAAGACAAAGATAAGCAAGCATCACTTTTACTTTTAGTCATAATGCAGTGCATACAATTAACACTTCTGGTGTTTTGTGGGTCAGTTGGACACACAGTAGCTTTTCAAACTGATTCAAATACTAGTTGAACTAATTATTTCTTCTTGAAATTTTGTTTATATTTCTAATTTAGGTAAAATAGGTGTGAAACATAGTAATTGCATCTGTAAATAATTTCTGTAATTACATTTGTAATTACACTGTCGTTGACCCATGCCTTACACCTTAAACCTACCCATACCACCAAACCTGCCCCTAACCTTACCCATATCCCACATTAATAGCAGCATAAGTGTTTTGCAATACAATATGATCACAATAAGAACAGTTTTTTTGATGCAAGTACATAGTAGTTAATGCCACCTAACATAAAGTGTGACCAAATCCAGTTGTATAGATTATTAAAATTATTAAAATGAAGCCTATTGAAAAAAAAAAAATGCATTTCTTAATGTCTCTGCATGGACATAAAGGCTCTTAACTGTGATGTAACTGTAACTAAATGCTGATTTCTTTACATCCTTATAAAACAAAGCGCCCTTGAATTGTTTGTAATGTCAGCGGAGCCCTCTTCTAAAACATGGCAGAATAGACAGCATCACATTGTTCTTCTAGTTTATGGGAACTGGTTCGTACAAATGTGAGCTGTTGTCTGGTATTCCACAGACGGGAGCTTTGAGGGTAATTTGCCAATGGGCAAAACAAGTGTACTGCTGTATCGAACGATTACTACTTTAGTGATGTAAACAAGCCGGTCAATGAAGTGCTACCATTGAGAACTCTAAGTCCATGCTTTGAACCGTAAACCACAGGGCCTGGAGCAGAAAGCCAGAGCAGATGATACAGAGAAAGGCTGCGACTGGAGACTTGTAGGGCATGTTTCTGCATGAATATCTACAGACTGGCTTTTCTTTGCCAATACTAAACCCAGATTAGAGGCCGCAATCGGCTAGCCTCCAAGTTACCCTTTCAAGAAACTCTCAGAATGACAATTTATCTCTTGGGCTGGGAAGACCTTCTTCTGAACCAGATAATGTGGTTTCTACATGAAAAGACAGAAATTACTAACAGTTTACCATGCCTCTGTGACAAACAACAGAGGCCAATTGAGTGAGCTTTCAAGTCCGAATCAGAAATCAATCTCGATATCTCAGACAATAATATTTGGTAAATCTATGCATTATTTTTTATCAATGGATATATATATTTACAAACAACATACAGTATCAGTATTAACTAAATACTTCTAAATGGAGGATGAAAACACTTAAGATCGAAAATTAATAAAATCATTAAAATCATTTTGTTTGTAGGCTTCTTTTTGAGGACTGGTAAAACGTTCCAGTCTGTCTCCTCAGGAGTGCACATGCTGGGATGCTTGTTGAAATAGGTCCAGACAGTATACCTGCTATTAATTCATTATTTATGATACGTTTTTAATGTCTTGGCATTTGATTTGTGTTGGAATCTTCAACATTTTAATCTCCTGTGGTCTTCTTTCTCAGCTCTGCACATTTACATATTCACATCTCTTCTTTTTTCACTGCTGTCTTGTCTCATGTAAAGATGATGCCAAAGTCTTGATTTGTATCCATGGAAACCTCTAGCCAGTGGTGCTGTTCAACATGAATGCCACCATCATGCTATTGTCCATCTCACTTAAAAAAAAAAAAAGTACCATCATATCAAATAAAAGCATTGTGCAAAACTATTTCAGAATGTATACAGACAAAGAAAACCTTCAAATAAACAACATTAGTAAGACCACAGTAAAATCACCCCCTTAATATCTCACAATTCTGACTTTATAACTCGCAATTCTGACTTTATATCTTGCAATTTAAGTAATAAGTCAGAATTGGGATTTTGTATTATGCAATTCTGAGAAAAAAAAGTCAGAATTGTGAGATAAAATGTCGCAATATTTTTTATTTTTTTATGCAGTGGTGGAAATGGGCTTCTATAATGCTCTAATGTTTTTCAGTAAAGATAAAATTTTTCTTATTGGAAAAAGGAAAGAAAGGAAAGCAAGCTACACTTGTCAAGCAATTTTATGGGGTCTTTAAAAAGACTGTGCATTCATATACAAGATCATCAGGTGCAAAAGATGATATTGCACTACATAATTTTTACATCTCGAATCACATATTTCTAAAATATTCCGTATGAACCTGCTCTGTCTAATTTCATTGCAGTAATCAATGTCTTAGTCAGGAATATTTGCCTATTGACATTACACTGTATAATGATACTGACCAAAAGGATAAAATACAAAGAAGCTTCAGTTTATTAACAATCTTATTTTCTTCACTTCAAATTTTTTATTATAAGCTAAGAAAGTTGATGAAAGGTAGGATTTCAAAAATACTCATATTGATCCCAGTAGAGTAATTCAAGAAAGTTGTTATCTATGTACCAGTGTCTTTGCCTCACACACAACAAAACATCTGGGGCAAACGGCTAGTACTCACTCTTTTTGAAGGATATTTGTATTTTTGCTTCCCCACAAATCTCTAAATGACTGAGAGAAAGCATTTCTTGCATTGGCGAGGTGTGAATGCACAAACTCAAAAATGTGTGTATGCTTCAGAATGCTTGATTGACTGTTTACCCATGAGATGGCTTTTGTTTTTCCGGCTAGAGATGTTGAATGTCTCAAACAAATCAAAGAAAAGAAATTCAATAAACTTTAGTCTCACTTCAACGTTTAATCAAATCAAAGGCATTCACACCCTAGCATGAAAACAAAATGAAATGCTGAAAACTACATGCATTTCCAGAGATACAGTACATGAATAGTGCAAATGGCCCTGTCACACTCAATTTTTAATGAGCACATTTTGGTATTTCAGAAGCAGACAGTACAGGAAAAGTGTTGATAAACACAAAGCATTTTTAAAGCAATATTTCACCTAAAATTTCTAATTCTGTCATCATTTATTATAGATATTTTGAAGAACTGTTTTTTGGAAATCAGCAGGGTCCAACATATATGTTGCGTTCTACACGAAGAAAGAAAACAATCAGCACAGGTCTGAAATGCAGTGATGAGGATAGTAAATAATGACAGATTATTCATATTTGGATGATCTAATAATCCAAATTTGACATCTTTGATATCCTCCAACTGGACAGAATACATTGGAATCAGTGCCCATCATACATTAGCTGTGAAATTGATAGCATTACAGTACTTTTTTGACATAATTCTTCAGAAAAAGTCTGAACTTCTGAGCAGTTTAAGAAGTTTTCATCAATCAATCCGCTTTCAGCCAGCAGGAGTAGACCATGCTCCTTCCAAGCCCACACCTCATTAAATCTGAATTGAATTTCCTTTAGTTTTCCTTCGGAGCTGATTCACATTCACACCAGGTGATAAACCTCTATACTCTCTCATTAAACTGACTACATTTGCTAACCACACACATTTGTACTAAAGTAACTGGTCACATGCACTCACATGCACTTTCACCAGAGAAAGAATTCTCAGTATTCTCTCCTCTACCGAGTGCTAGAGCCATTAGGGACAGAGATGATTTAGAAAGAAACACAGCTGTCCTTGGTCAATGTACTGAGCAGAGATACAGAGTTTCATTTGATATCTTCATTCAGTCAAAGAAAAAAAAAAAAAAAAAAAGCATTTTCTATTCCAGTTTAGCAGAAGATTGTGAGGTTTAGTTGATCATTGTCTAACTATGGGAGGCCAGTAATGGCCATTGACTTAAGCAAAACTCATTAAAACCCCTCCTCAACTTAATATCGACATCTTCTATGAGTATCATCTAATCAGATTCACTGGTTGCCTGGGAGGCATTTTCATTACATTATTTGTTTACTTTTGATGAATTAAATGGATGAAATTTGATGACTCAGATTACATAAATGTTTGCAGTGTGATCGAACAGGAAATCCATGGAAGTATTCGCATGTACAAACTCTTTACCCTTTCTAAGAGGTGTAATATATTGAGGGAGACTAAAGAGGAAATGATAAAGATTTTACTCTGGGTTTATATTTGAAAGACATCTTAAAATACTGGATACAAAATCTACATTTTTTTGTGTTACTTAAAAAAAAGATTGAAGAAAAAAGATTGGGATTAATTAGCAATTCAATGCTATTAACAAACTGATAACTATGACTTTTGCCTCAGTAGTTATTATTAAATGATAGTAAGGTAGTTGTTAAGTTTAGATATTGGGTAGGATTAGGATGCAGAATATGGTCATGCTAATATGCTAATAATAAGCAGCTTAATATAATTGATCCCTATACTGAAGTGTTACAGTATTTTGTTTAACTTATCAAGGCTGCATTCATTTGATTGAAAAAAAAAGTATTTAAAAAAATATTATAGTTGATAATAACTGCTTTCTATTTTAAAACACTTTAAATACAATTTAATCATGTGATGCAAAACTGATTTTTTTGATCAGCATCATTACTCAAGTTTTTAGTGTCACCTGATTAAAGGAATTAATACTTTAATATGGGCATTTGTACTTGGACGATAAAAAACATAGTCCATAAAGCTACAAAGATACAGTATAGCCCTGACGAGAATTTGTCTCCTACACTTAATTCAATAAATCAATAAAAAGATCTACAACAGTTGAACTATTTAGACACATAATAGCACACAGACATCACACATTAACACAATGACCACCTCTCACCAACAGAAGAACACAATGACTGGGTGAACAATGGCATCACTCTCAGGCCTCTGTGTGATGGTCTTAATAGATTTTTTTCAAATGGTCAGTTGAGCAGATAAAGTCATTCATCACATCCTGATAGAGATGAGCTTCACCTTGAAGGCACTGTGGAGACAGACAGTACTAGGATTAATAGCACAAAATCATTTCCAGGTGCTTTTCAGGCTCACTCTAGTGTGAAACTAGTGCTAAAACCCTCTGACCTGACCCAGAGCGGGGCAAAGGGGCACAAAAGTAGAGATTGCATTTTCTAGCGTAGTTCACAAACAGATTTGTTATAAAAGGAACAGATTTGATTCTTTTCAGTTCATTGAATAAATGCAGTCTTCAGTCTAACAAAGAAAGATAACAAAAGTATGTTCTACTAATGTTCTAATCAAAAACTGAACTGAAGCAAAGAAAACAATATTTCTGAATGTTCAAAATGGCTAGTTATGCAACCCACTTTATTATGTTGCAAACATTATGGATATTGTTTAAACATTTAGAAACAGGCGGTAACATTTAAAAGCAGGAACATGCAACCGAGAATGTTTCATATACGTATGAATACCGTTTTTGTGCAAATTTTTGAGAACCATTACATTTATAGAAAGCATTATGCTGCCTTAATGTTTTTACCCACAGAATGCACTGTGAAAATTCTGCAAAATACTGAAAAGTATTAATTAAAAAATGTGTGTGCTGTATTTGTAATGCTTACCCATACGACACACTTAGTAGCATGGTAACAACATATTTAGTTGTCGGTCATGTCTGTCATGTAACTCACATGTAACTCTATTTTTGTTGTGCACATGCCACATGATTGTTCCAAGTTATTTTGGTTTTGAAACAGAGCTCAGCTGAATCAATTAATAGGCAAATAATGTTTAGGTGCAGCACTTGCTCCTCCGTATCTGGATCATATCAAGGGATGGGATTTATCAGGGCTATAGAACGGCCCATTGCAAAATCCTGAATGCTGCTCCTTTTTAGTCAAGTCAATAGATCTCTGTACTTTCACCGTATACTCCAAAGATTTCAACACTATGAAAACCTTCAATTCCGCAGCCTCATTAGCAGCAGCCTGCTGGACGATCTCCAATCAAAGTCAGGTTAGATCCATGCAGCATATCATCTGTAATCCATCCAATTTGTTCTGGAGCGTAACAGGAGAGAGACTGCGTGGAGGGTACCAAACAGTATTTGGAGGTGCTGCACATTGTTGACTGGCTTTTATATTTTCCTGATGCTGATAAGGAGCTTAAACTGTCTCCATCAGCACCCCAGAGGATCATTCGAATCTGACAACACAACAAGTACACAAAGAATCGACTGTGCCTGGTTTCACTTTAGAGGAAACAATGATGATGTAAAAGGCAAAGGGATGTATTGCAAGGCCTTGTGCACATTCTGAAATCAGAGGGGATGAATCCTGCCGCTCACTTTCCCTTCATCAACTCCCAGAGAAGACAGAAAAGATGACACACTTTTTTTTTTCCAAATCAGTGTGTAAACTGTAGCTAGTCGCTGTGAACTGTTCCAGTTTATTTTTGCATCTCAAAGTCTTATAAAGGCCAATCAGAGAAGCCCAGAAAACAAAAGAGTGCTGGTTCAAATTGACCGTGACAAAGTGTAGCATGCTTTAAATTTTTTTAAGTGCATTTTTCTATTCTATTACTGTTTAATATGCTGAGGCAATTAAGTAAGCCAATCGTAGGCTGTCTTCCTGAATAGTGGTGAAGCACAAACTGCGTTTCCCTTCAAATTGCGCAGACTGAAATCGAAATAATTTTACGTCCAATGGAAAGAAAATGTTTTCGCACTCACATGAGGTGGTTTTTCAGGCAATTGAAACTGAGAATTTTCAACACAGTCTCACGACTAATTCGTACATTTTCGTACAAGGTGGCGAATTTGTGCTAATTTGTACAAATTCGTACGACCTCACTCATATGATTTTGTACGGTTTAGGGGCAGGGTTAGGTGTAGGTTATTCGTACAAATTCACACAAATTGGCAACTACATACATACGATTTAGCAAAAACTTTATTATACGAGTAAGGTCGTACAAACTTGTACGAATTAGCCACTTTGTAAAATATGTATGAATTGCCGTGAGACTGGGCTGGAATTTTTCACAAAACTGCAAACTGTACTGGATAAATAAAAAAAATAAGTTTTACATATATTATAATTTATAAATTTTTTTAAGGTAAGTGGTTGCAATCTATTTATTTTAGCACATATATTTAGCTGAAAGTTAAAAAGTAGTCAACTAAATGTGTACAAATAAACTGATTGTAACCACTTACAGTACCTTAAAATATTAGTATTTATAATTTCTATTAGTATTTCTATTTAAGTCTCCTTCAATTAAAAATAATGGCTAGTGCGTTTGCTGTGATATATTAAAACATACCCACATCTGTTGTAATGATTTATCATGAGAGGAAAAACATATATATATATATATATATAAAAAATGAAAATACAGTAATTTCACAACAATTCTTTTATCTACATTTATAAAATATTGCAAAAGTTTTGCACAAATCTGCAATGGAAACACAGCTTGTCTTCATCTTGTCATGGACGTGGAAGCATTTGGTCTTGACTCGACCCTCAAGGTTTTGACACAAACTCAACCTACACAGGTCTTGAACTGAACTTGGAGTTGAATAAGCTGGTCTCGATTATAACACTGTTCAAAATATAGCTGTATTTATCTGAGTAGTTCAATATGTCAAGTTCTGTCATGACCAATGGCATGAGTTTAGGGTGGTACTATCTATTATCAATGTAAAGTGATGGATGAAGCCAAAAGGCCAGTATGAATGTTTGGAAGTCACTTTTTTCTGAAAAAAGTCAGTGATCACATTTTAGTTTGTGGACCAATTCTCAGTATTAACTAACTATTAATTATGACTCCTTTGCTGCTTATTAATAGTTAGTAAGGTAGTTGTCAAGTTTAGGTAGTGGGTCGGGTTAAGAGATCTAGATTACAGTAATGCAGAATAAGTCAGCAATTTGTGCTTTATATAAGTACTAATAAACAAAACTAGTGCATTACCATGTCAATGTAATAAATGTTTTTACAATGGTCTTTAAAATCACTTCATATTAGAACCTCTTTGCCTTTTTGCATAAATAATTTAAGCTGTGTGGCCTATTGAATAATGTCAGTTAATAGTCAAAGTACGCAGTTCCTGATAGATAAATCTAAGTCCCAAGTGTTGACGTATTTCCTACTGAAACAGGAAGAGGGGTGTGACATCATATGGCTTCCTATTTTATAAATATCCAGTAGCATGTACAATGGATGTGAGCAATAAACTCACTTAGCATTTAAAATGTTAATTAGTTTGTATTGCTAAACTACAGTCTGATTACCGTTGGTGCATTAATTTGGTTGAATGCGATTCTTCTGTTTATGCAAAGACATTTTCTACATGGCCCCTAGGGGGACATTCACACGGAAAAATGTGAGATGATAGGAGGAAAAAATATATTTCAATGCTTTTGTGTTTGCTGGCCAATATTTAAATTTTCTCTAAGAAGCAATGTGTTCCAAGAAACCTTGCATTCTCTAGTAAAACACATTCTCTCACAAAAGCATTGCATTCCCCAGAGAAACTTTGTGTTCAGTTGCAAAAAATTTACATTCTGTTGCACAAAGCATTGTGATCCCTTAAGAAACTTTGTGTGTGTTTTCAAAAGCACCAAAGCACTTTTTTTGACAGGACTTGTGATAAAACCACTCAACTAAACCCAAACACATTAGAATGTTAATGTTTTCCCATTTGCCAAGGATGCACAGACAGGCCTGTGGAGCCTCCTGAACTCTAAACTGCATTAAAAAGAATTTATCAAGGAACCCAATAAGGACTAATGGAGAAGCTTCAAAAAGTTGCTATTCACACAAAGAATGGTGGAACAGAACTTTAGCACCAGGCAGATGGGCTCATGTTATTTGGCAAATGAAATCACTCCCTAAAACCCAGCAGACATTAGCCACACATGCTAAATTGTTCCCATGTATTTACATATGCAGTGTGCACTTCCCTGCTGATAATTCTCATTAGAAACGTTGATTCAAATATAAATCTTTCATGACAAAGACAGATTGGACACGTTACCCCTTGTGGTTTTTGAGGGGGATTTTAAGCAAAATTTTATTTACTACTTTCAAGACCAAATGTTGAACAGTTGGAATGGTGACCAAATACCTGAAGATAGGCTACTCACTGTTTGACTAATTACAATGCTGTGTCTCAAAACTGAGTTAAGTAACTTACTGTACCTACATGGACTCCTTTATGCACAAACAGCATATACTGTACACAGACTCTCATGCAGTGATGTGAGATGCTTTTCATCAGCAATTTCATTAATAATCAGTTACATGTGGCAAACAAAGAGCACTTTATGTTATATAGCTGAATTTTGATATTAAACTTAATTTTGATATTAAGGGGATTTAAATTGTGATTTGTCTTGCATACTAATATGCACAAAAGTACATATCACACAAAATATTGTTTTATTGAACTGATACTTTTCAGTATAGAATTATTAAGCAATATATTATCCCGTATATGTTTATATGCAATAATTAGCTTTGGTTCTAAATGAATGAATGAATGATATGAAAATGTATCACAGCGTCCCACAAGCTTTGTTGTATCATGGAAGTAAAAGGGAATTCAGTGCAGTATCATTATGTGCAGTAAGTTATCATGTGAATATGGAGTTTGGACAATGCCATAGCATTTCCATTGCCATAGTACCCCCACAGTAATTTTTGTAAGGGACATCTTGGATTAAATTTATATATTATGCAAATATATGAATTTTATGCATGTGTTATTTAAGGGATAATGTACATCCAGCAGGTTGTTATCACGGAATAAAGCCTGGCAGGCTTGTTGTATATGTGCGATAACAACCTGCTGGGTGTACATTATCCCACTTATTACATGGCTTCTGGCCACAAAAGTAAATAATTAGACATGAAACATCCATCTGAGCTGAAATATTTTACTAACCTTGTTAATATCCTCTGCGTCATACGTGTCATAATCTGTCTGCATCTTTTTATATTTTCCATTTTAACTTGTTAACTTGAAACTTCTGTCAATACGTCATAAATAAAGCGCAGCACTAATTTTCTGTTGGGAAATCGACGTGTCGTGTCACATCACATCCAGTATAGACAGCAGAATAAGTTCTATTGTATTTTGTCATGTTGCGTTGCGCCACACCGCCCGCGTCCGGTGTAGTCACAATGTAAACCGCAAGATGGCGCCAAACTGATATGCATAATTACTAACGGTCAAGATGATTCGTAGTACCTGGATAAACATATGTCATTAGTTTAACCTTGGAATGTGGCGACTGACCAATCAGAATAGAGCATTCCACGTTCCAAGATACTTAAAATCAGTAGGATGTCTGTTAAGGAACCATCAAAACATAGTGTTAGCAGATATTAAGCAGATAGTCTACTGATACTCTAATGACTTTTTACATGCAGTTGAAAAAGACAGAAGGTATTGTATCATTAATTAGCTTACCTACAATTTGAGAAAATCATTTCTTCGAAAGTATGCCTGTGTTGCCCCTAAGAAAGGTGCCCTCTAGGTTTTGAGACATATCCCATATGTCATGTGTTTGAGCATGGTTACACTGCTAATGCAGTGAGGACGTCATTCAACATCTCGCTAACTTTCTAAAGCTCAGAGGCCTACCCACCTGCTGGCCTGCCTGATGACTGGATAATTAGATTGCTTTGCATCAGTGCCTCCCTTCTCCTGTAGAACGCATCAGTATAATCCAAACCCCATGCTGACCGGGGATTGAAGTACAGCGGATGGCCCTTTCCAAACCGTTCATGAAAGGAGGTCACAAACAGAAAAGTTTCATCTAATAAACTCACTGGAGTCTTCTGGAAAACAAAACTTGATTGCCATAACTTGATTAAATTTGCATATTCATATTCAAGATTAATTCATAGCACAAATACCTCACCAACTTCTTCCTGCAATTAGGTTATTGCTCAGATTCTCCAGTTTGGTTTACAGAGACCTCTTCAGAAGAGATGTATATCTGTAGATTTGGAACTTGGTGCAAATGTTATTGTTACCTATTTTAGCATAATGTACATGAACTATTTAACAACCAGCTGGTTTTGCTTTGTTTCACAGTTGTCAATCGTTGCCTGGGTTGCGTAACTATGTATGGGGAGGAGCTATCAAAATAGGGGCGAGGCCCTTTTGGAGTAGGGGCGTGTTTGTTTTGTTGATTATAAATATCAACATGATGATGATGATGATGATGGAGGTAGTATGACAAGCAAATACATCATTTCAAAATGAAAACAAAAAAAAAAATCTATGTATATATGATGTTTTACCAACAAATTTCGGGAGGAGCTCGTACGAATGATTAACCAGCTGCCACCTATCTCCCTATTACCTGATTACCCTATCAGAGCTAAAAGCCTTCCCTTTAAATACCACCAACTTCCTCTCCCTCGTATCTTCGTTCTTTGCATCCCTCCGCTGCCCCTTACACCACTTAAACTGGGAACTGCGTGTCGGGTCTCCGGCCAGAGGAGAACTGGCCCCCGCTAAGCCAGGTTCCTCCCAAGGTTTTTTCTCCAACGTGGAGTTTTGGTTCCTTGCCACCGTCGCATTTGGCTTACTTAGTCAGGGACACCCAGTTTCCAGCTTCCGTAGTTAACGCTCAAAGCCACTATCAGCTTATCGCTCCTTTAGGCCGATTGCCATCCCAGTTATTCAGCCATCCCACCCTCCTCCCGGGGGGCATGTGGCGACCAGGCCGGACTCCGAGCTCTACCCAGCCCTCGCCTCCTAGGGGTTAATACCCTATGGCTCGGGGTCCGCCGGCCTCTCTGCCTGCTCCCCGGACAGTACGCCAAACATGCTTACTATTGGTTATTTAATGAGGAAGGGGGAACTTGTGAAATATGTTTATATATATTTTTTTCATTTATTTATTTTTTATTAATCTCTCTTTTTTTTTTTATGAACTGATACATAAAAATAACCTGATTTCTACAGAAACTTTTATTAATAAAGCATGGCGAGTGTATGGAGTGTATTAATTGATTCTTAATGAAATGTACAAGTTTCTAAACATGTAAATGTGTAATATTTGGTGACCTCACCCCTGCTGTATAACTTCATGGAGTCTAATTTAAATTGTGCTTCTAACGTAATTAATTATATTTCTCAGTCAACATTAGCTAATTGTTGGTAATTAATTACTACGTCCAGGGATTTTATAATTAAATGCTCAGCTATTACATAAAACCAGGGTTACATAAGAGAATGTTAATGTCAGCTTGAAACAATGATTGCAATTTTATGTAAGTAAATATAGTGAGATTTAATGAAGATAGATAGATGGAAGGATGGATGGATACATAGATAGATTGCTCTCTCCTCGGCATCACGAGTAGACACACCCAACCTGATCTCACAGAAATCTGTGTAATGACCACGGACTCTTGACTCAAAATTCCGTGTTAGTATCACGGAATCGTCGAAATTTCTGTGATGGGCTCACGGAAAAGATTACAATGTAAGTCAGTGACAGGCATCAGCCGTGGTCCATGCATGGTTATCTGTGCGTGGGCCACGGCTGATGCCTGTCACTAACTTACATTGGTATGACTTCTGTGAGTCCATCACAAAATTTTCGGCGATTCTGTGATGCCACCACAGATTTGGAGTTAAGGGTCTGTGGTCATTACACGGAATTCTGTGAGACCAGGCTGACACACCCCTTACCACTGACTGGCTACAAGTTTGTTTTGCTACTCGGTCCTTGATTATGGAAGCCTGTTTCCACCACTGAATAAAAAATAAAAAAAAGGTTATTGTTTTTTACTTATTGTCTCACAGTTGGGAGATATAAAGTCAGAATTGCAAGTTATGAAGTCAGAATTGTGTGATATAAACTCGCAATTGCTAGTTATAAAGTCAGAATTGCAACTTTATATCTCAGAATTCTGACTTTATAAATCACAATTGTGTGATATAAAGTTGAAATTCTGACTTTTTTTCTCGCCATTTTGACAATTTAAAGTTGTAATAACCTTTTTTTTTTTTTTAATTCAGTGGCGGAAACGCGCTTCCATAGTTTTCTGAAGCTTTTTAGAAAAAAAGAAAACAATAAATAAAATACATACCCCACCTTTATTATAAGCAGAGTTAAGAAAACATGACAAAGACATCTAGGTGATGAGGCCCTTCATTTATGCTGAAATTCATTGATATTCTTTCCTTTTTGCTGGAGCTAAGTAATTTCATTTGCACTGCTTAGTTAAAGAAAACTTTAGGCTTGTCATATCTTGTTTTAGGTTACACCAAATGGCAATGATTGTTGAGTTATGCAGTGCATCTAGTATATATGGTAGAAGGGAAAAATTCCATTGATCATGTTGCTGTAATTTAAATCAACGAGATGTATATAACATGCTACTTAAATAAAACATATAAAGATATAAAGATGTGTACCACCACCTGAAGGTGCATGTTTAAAATATTTTCTAAAAGAGATAAACTTTCTAAAAAAGTATCAAATATTAATCAGATGACAAAAGGCATATAGTGGATTCCGTGCAACAGGTATTTCAGTTTTTGACCATAATCTGAGAGGCCTTTGATGCTTGCATATAAAATATGACACAAAATAGGCTTTATGGGGTTTGGTCTGTATGTTTCACAAAAGTATTGTGTAACTTTGGATATAAATGGCATGAGGTGTTTTATTTGCATTTTTGCTGTGATTGTTTGAGCCCTTTTGAGTTTGGGAATATAAATGATCAACTGTATGGAAAGAGCAGCTTGGACATTCTGACAAACACCTTCATTTTGTGTTCAGAAACACAAAGGTGAGTTCACAATGACAGAATTTTCATTTTAGGGTGAAATATTGGTTTAAAACCAGATGAGCAGCCCGACGTCCACCCCAACATGCAAAAAAGCATGGAAACGTCTGAAACCTCCCGACTGTTAAAAGCTCTCAGAGCGCATTAGTCCCATTCATATAACATCTGCTTCAGATGCCAGGCTCTGATGAGTGGCTGAAGAGCATCTCTCCATGGCTTAGCTCTCACTTTCCTCTCACTCCCAGACTATCCATGCTTCACATGCCTGCTGGGAGAGTGTGTTCTAATTGCTGACACCACATCTCTGGGCTCTCGGAAGCATGCGGCCCTCTTTGCGGGGTAGATAATCCATTACCATAAATCAGATGCACTGACTTAGACAGGTGTTGCATGAATAATTAAAGGTTGCCACATTAGCGTCCATGTAGAAGCACCCGGTGTTGTTCGGCAAGAGATAAAAACACTGCAAAATTCATGGTTCAAAACAGGCCCACTCACAAACACGGATAAATCACGTTTATGCATAGAAATATCCGAATTAGCAGCTAATGCATGCATAATTGACATTGTTCTGTCTTGCGATGACCTGTTAGATTGTCTCTGCAGTGGCACTTTTTGTTTTTTTTTACTATTTATAGGTGCTGTTTTGCACCTAAATTTCACCTTTGGGATCAATAAAGTCTGTTATACCAGCAGTATGGGTATGAGGACATGTCCTGCAGGCTTCAATCGACTTTTTCCTCTAATTAAAAGAAAGTGGAACGTCACAAGGGCACGTAAATTATAACATAATTATTCCTTCAAGCAGATCTTAGAAAAATGCATTTTGACTGACAACCTCAAGAAATGGAGATGTTTTTAAGCTTCCATAAGAAACAGACAGAGCCTTGAGACAATCCACACTGATGTGGCAACTGCAGGGAGTTCCAGTCATGGCCTTGTTGAACCCTGAGGAGTCCGCCAGAAATCCAATGAGGTGTATTGCATGGGGCACATCAGAGGGACCACCCCAAAGGAGTTATTATCATGCACCAAGTGCTCCTCATCGCTGAGGGTATGTGAATAATCAGCAAACAAATCGATCGTCTTAGAATGGAGCAATTGGGGATAAAGTAATCTGAGAGCATAATAAAACAGCAGCTCAACCAATTTTACGATAGACAACGGTTTAAGCTTTCAATTCTCCTGTTTATGTTCTTGTGCAAATGATGGGTTCACTTTTCTGAATTCACTTAATTTGTTCATGTGAAACACCCTGCAATGGCAACCTCAGGCAGTTTCTATTATGATGATGCATTTGTGTAAAAACTAAAGTTTGTGTAGTACTGAAATGACAATACACTCTTACAAATAAAGGTGCTTAGAAGGTTCTTCACAGTGATGTTCCAACCCTGTTCCAACACACATAATAACACTAACACTAACCCTACCAGTTTATTAATACTCTACTAAAATTTTATTGACAGCCAGTAGATATGTATGTGCAATGTTACTTATAGCCAACAGAATTTGTTAAAGGGGCCATCAAAATAAAGTGAAACCAAACCATTTTCCACAAAGAACCATTCCGGTTCTTCAAAGAACCATCTCTTTCTTACCTTATACCTTATAATCTGAAAAACCTTCTTTCACCACAAAGAACCTTTTGTGAAACAGAAAGGTTCTTCAGATGTTAAAGGTTCTTTATGGAACCATTTGGACATAAAAAAACAAACAAACAAACAAAGCCTCTTCTATGGCATCATGAAGCACCTTTATTTTTGAGTTTATGCCATGTGCTGTTTCCCTCAAACATACATACTGATATAGTAATGCATGTATGTATGTGATAATATTAAATTAGTGAAATAAAAAGCCATTAAATTGTATAGTTACGCTTTACTTTAAGATGTCATTGTTACAGTGTAATTATTCATATAAGTACTATATGAAGTAATATTAAGTGACTACATGAACTTACATGGTTATATGGTTCATTATTACTTATTATAGTATATTACTATAAAACTATATTACTTACTACATGGTTAGGATTAGGATTAGGGTTCGGCTTAGGGTTAACTGCATGCAATTATGCATTATTTAATGCCATTATAAAAGTACGTACATATAACGTGTAAAAAGGATAATTAAAAAAAAAAAAAAGCTTTATCAAGTGTATTTAAAAAAAACAACTTTCATAATTGTTTCTTTACAGACTTGAGGACAATTTCAAAGTGTGCACTTTATCTAATTAAAAGTATGTACACTTATTTTAATGGACTGTCTACACAGCCTATTAAAGCACATATAAAGCACTTGATTATAATAGTATCTGTTAAAGTATTTTAAATGAACTAAAATGGAATATATTTAAATAAATAAATAGATGTTTAAATTGAAATTACATTAAAGTATATTTTAGCTGACCATATATGCTTGTACATTAGACAATATACAATATGTAGTAATTATGAAATTAAATAAAATAATGCAATTATGTTCTTATGTAATTAAAAAATAATAATAATAAAAGTACAACAGAATAGACTGGAGGACAGTGAGGGAGGATTTGAGGGTGAGATTCTAAGAGCAGTCCAGTGGAATAATTCATGGGATATCGATCATTAACTCGGGTGACCAGATCGAAAGAGCGTGGCGTCTTGTCTCTTTTTAGCATTTAGAGAGCAGAATAAAAATAAAGTGCCAAATGCCCACAACACAGAGCTTGATGACCAGAAGAACTCCTGCCACAGAAGTTCTAGTGATATCAGTGTCACATTAAAAACACCATGCGTTATAATATTTTACTGATAGATAAAAACAGATTGGAAAATCCATCAAAGCAATGGAGGATTATTCGTAGCGTGGCCACTGTAATGCATATTACTGTGGTGAGAATCCATTTCTGACTCTCGCATGTTGTTTCAGGGATAGCAATGCATTTAGAATACATTTCTAGTTGACTTTAAAGGAATAGTTCATCCAAAAATTTTAATTTGATGAAAATATATTCCATCCAAGATGTAGATGAGTTTGTTTCTTAATTGATTTGGAGAAATTTAGCATTATATTACTTGCCATCAGAATGAGAGTTCAGACAGTTAATAAAAATATCACAGTAATCAACATGACTTCAGCTCATCAATAATGTCTTGTATAGTGAAAAGTTGCATGCTTTTAAGTAACAGATCCATCAAGATGTTTTAACTTCAAACTTTTTTCCATATACACCGCGTTCCAAATTATTATGCAAGTTAAAATTCTGGTCATATTTTTTTTACAAGAACATTTTACCAGTCCCAAACCACATCAATCTTAATAACTACTATTGATTTTGTATTTAATCATATATAAGTGATATATAATTGTCCAGGAAGGCTGAAAGTCAAAAACTCCTTATATTCAGTGTGCCAACTTATTAGGCAAGTTTTCTTTTTCCAGATACATTTAGCCTAGAAAGAGATTAAACTTTTATTAAAAAATTAAAAAGATTAAAAAATTATTAAATGCCCATTAGAAGGATGCGGAACTAATGCAATAATAGAATTAGCAAAGTTAAGAAATGACCACTGGGCAGTAAAATGCTCATTGGGTCAGCACAGTTAAAAAAAACAGGTGGAGAAGAAAAGACATGCTAACTACAAAAGAACTAAAAATTAATGTCAAGAATTGGGTGAGAAACTATCAGGAACCATCAAGTCTACAGCAACATTTTTCTCCAGAACTGAACCTTCCTGGAGTCTCCACAAGTTCAATGTGTCAGGTTCTCAGAGACTTAGCTTGAGTACAAAATCCTAA
>JAUMHE010000071.1:4821474-4832071 GCA_032359235.1 Enteromius mattozi | reverse complement strand
ATGATAACTCTGCTACAGTTACTACTGGCAGCTAATATAAATAATTGCAATTAATCATAATTAATAGTAATTATTTAGATACATATCTATATTTCCCTTATTGAGCTAAAATATGTTACTAAATCTTTCTGCTCTAACACAACTTTTAAATATGTTATGAATTCTGCATATTGGTTTAGCATTTTGCTATGCTGAAACACCCCGAATTCTGTTCAGAACCCCATATTATTAAGACAAAAATAAACCCTGTCATCTCAATAATATATTAAATGTTAAAATATATTACAATAAAAAAACTGTTATTTTAAATTGCAATAATACTAGAATTTTGCATAACTGTAAATAATTAATAGTAATAAAAAAAGCCCCTACACTTAAAGGGTTCGGTCACCCAAAAATTTAAATTAGGCTGTTACTCACCCTCAAGGCATCCTAGGTTTATATTTCTTTCTCCTTTCATACAAATGCAATCACAGTTATATTAAACATTGTCCTGGCACTTCTAAGCTCTTTCATTGTAGTGGGTGAGTGTTTTTCTTTAACAGTCTAAAACAAATAAGGTGTGCGGATAAATTTGACCCTGGACCACAAAACCAGTCTTTAGTTGCTGAGGTATATTTTTAGCAATAGCCAAAAATACATTGTATGGGTCAAAATGATTGATTTTTTATTTATGTCAATAGTCTTTAGGCAATTAAATAAAGATCATGTCTCCTGAAGATATTTTGTACATTTTCTACTGTAAATATATCAAAACTTAAATTTTGTTTACTATTATGCATTGCTAAGAACTTGCACCCTCATAATCCAGATTTTCAAATAGTTATATCTTGGCCAAACATTGTCTTGTCATAACATACATCAATGGAAAGCTTATTTGTTCAGCTTTCAGATGATGCATAAACCTCAATTTTGTGCCTCATACGGCTCCGAGGCAAGAATAAAGGCCTCCTATAGCGAATCCATTCATTTTTGTCAGAAAAATATTCATATTTCAAACATAATTCAAACATATTTCAATACTTTTCTCTTACTTCTGTTGACTGTTGTGCAGAAGACTTGAGGGAGAGTAAAACACAGGCTAACCCTTTAAGATACACCAGCCTGATCTCATGACAGTTCGTACATATTTTACGAGGTGGCTAATTCGTAGAAATTCGTACAACTTTTTTGATAAATCGTACATATTTTGTGAGTTGCCAGTTCGAATGAATTTGTACAAATTACCTACACCTAACCCCACCCCTAAACCTACCCGTCACTGGAGTTTTAGACAAATCGTACAAAATCATACGAGTGAAGTCGAATAAATTTGTATGGATTAGCATGAATTACTCACCTCATAATTGCTCATGAGACCATGTGACACACCCGCAAAAAAATAGAGGAATGGCACTATTTGAACATAAAGTACAGTACTATTTGATGTTGTAATACTTTAGCTAGACACAAAAATGGTATTGGGACAAATGTAGTATCGGCTGCCATTTTGGGAATTAAAAAATAGAGTAAGCTAATTCTGAATTCTTTAAAATTTTACTTACACGCAGTTGGCATTACTACCACGTAATTATAATAAGCTTCTCCTGGCATCTTTTATTTTTATCAGATCATTTGCTCATTAGGGTGAGTATTTACAGTGTGGTTTATCATTTAACCACACTAAAACACCTAAATCATTCTTATTCTGGAAGGCTGAATACAGTCTGTTGGTCACATGAGTTGATTTTGCCTGTCCAGCTGCTGACAATTTCCTTGCTGCTTTTTTCAAAAGAGGTTTGACACTTGCTTGATGTTTTTTTGAGGGGGAGATACCAGAGCCTGTCTGCGACACCTGCTAGGCATTTAATAGAATGGAATGCAATCTATTAAGGGAGATAGAAATTTAATTAAAACGTACGCCGGCGGAATTAAATCTTGGGCAATTTTAATAATTGACAAACACCTGTACTCTCCTCTCTTTTTGGCAGCGAATCTGTCCGTCACGCCAAATTTTGACTGATTTCCACCCGCTTCCGAAATTATCATGTCCCTTGGCGGCAGCACCCAAAATAAGATGCAGACAGAGGATGGGAGAGAATAGGCTGTATCTTCACACTAAATACTTTAGCACACACTTTTAGTGCCAGAGCAGTGTAATTAACTCACTCTAGTGTTTCTAGCAATTGAATTAACAACCCTTGAACCAACATTATCGGTGCTGGCTGGGTCTTTCTGCATGGGGCGACCAATAAATGGCCGTTTTAAAAAAAGAAAAATCAGTTCTGCTACAAAATGAAGTGGAACATGCATCTAAAAAGGCTGTTGGGCGAAGGAGTGGCACCCACGGTGCAAATGAAGTCTGCTGGCGGTCTGATATCGGCACGCACGGCAGGCTTCGAATAGGAAGTAGGGCAACTGTAATGGTCCAGTCCATTGCTCCTGGTGCCCGTAATACTTTTTCTCTCTCTGCAGACACTAATGAGCAGACGGGGCGAGCTGTTTAGTCATTCATCCTGTTTAATAAGCAGCTCTCGGCCCAGCCGCCTCGGTCTTCCACAACCACCCAGAGATGATTGGAGAGGCAGCGCAGCAGCCCGTTCACGTGCCCCGAATGCCAAAGCAGCACCGCATCTTCTCATATTCACCAGTATTGATTGGAGATGCAGAGCCATTTCAGTAGTACTAAAGTGGTTAATCGGGACTCAGCCCAACAGGGTGGAGCTAGAATAGAGCTATATGGGACTGTGCTAGAGAGGAGGACATTAACTTTGCCCAAGATATTAGCGAGGCTGCATGCACCCAATCTGTTTTCTGGGATTGTTTACTAACAGGTGTGACCTATTCAGCATTGCTATGACTTGAATCCTGCATGAATGGAAATAACACCTGTAACAGTACAAGTGACTAAATATGAAGATAGCAACTTTTAGCAACATTTTATCACAATGTACCAAAGTCACTCTCAAAATGCACATGTATAAAAGACCAGTTTGTTATAAAATGCAGATCATTAGATTTTTATGTGCTGCAGCGGAGTCATCTGAGGCTATAATCAATCCCATATGTGAAATTGAGAATTTGATTCAAAAGTAAGGGTTTGTTTGCATGAGGAATCACAAATCACAGATAAATGCGTTCTCAAAAATAAAAAAAGAATCTAGATGTATTTAGAATCTAACTATAACGCTAAATTCTGCTGTTTGTCCCTATATCTATATTTCTAGTTGTATTTTTTGCAAGATTAAGGTCAATTTGAAATGCTGTATTTGGGCCAGAGAAACTGGAAGTGGTAGCGTGCCAAACCACCTGCTACTCAATGTAATTCCAAAACCTAAAAATTATATAGCAATTATTTTGTCGAAGATTGTTTTTCTGGCACACTTTATTTATTTATTTTTCATTCATGACATTGTATTAATAACGCTACTGCATTTCTTTTTTTTTTTTTTTTTTTTTTATAACTTTCTTATAACATAGACATATGTTACTACGGTATACCATTGTTTTGTAAAAAAAAATAAAAATAATAATAATTAAATACAAAAACACAATCCAACAAATACAGCAATAAAATAATCATATGCATTTAAGTGGCTGTATTACTTTCTATTTCTAACATTAAAACATACAGACAACCGCAAGTAGATCTTAAAGCTTCTCTTTTGTTGACAATAGATTTATGAGCATTTGTCATGAAAAATTTGAGAAGATGGTTGGAACATGTTATAACCGACCTGAACTCAAAACACCTGCAGGGATCCAGCCACAACATTTCCAGCAAGCCAAGTCACTCCAGAACAGTGAAAATAGTCAATAATAAGCTGCTCACTTTAAAAAAAAAACACACTGTATATCACTACATTGCAGCCTTTGTGATTCAATAATAGCACTAAACCATATTGAGTTCTTACAACCATGTGCAGTTAGAATTCATAAAGTTGCCAGCCAAATTAAAACTTGTTTCATATGGTGGCACTCTAATTGTTAATGTAAAGTGTCTGTGCTAGAAAAGGTTAAATTTCAGGTATGGGAAGTAATATTAAATTCATAAAACTGCTCAGTCACCATTATGTCCTTGAGCAAAGCACTCGGGCTCCGGGGGGACAGTCCAATTAATGCGTTGCAAATCGTTTTGGTTTAAAAGCGTCTGCTAAATGATATGTAATTTAATATGATGTACTATGTGTCCCAAAATAGCACCTGAAGCTCCTGTCAGGATACCTGCTAGTACGTCCCTTAAAGTGATACAGCAGTAAAGAATTAACGCTTGAGAAATCTCCTGTGTGTTTAAAACAGGCAAATATTACACTCACAATGTGTTCAGAGCTCTAAGCAACATCTAAAAAGTGTATAGAAATGTTCTGCATGTTGTGAACGCAATGAGGGGCTTATAATTGAACTGTCATTGCCAAAGCAAAATTAAAACTCTGATTATTCTGTAGTTACAGTGATAACCTCCTCAAGGGGTTATAAACTCAGCAAGTCATCACGGTGAAAATATTCCATTGCATCTGGAATGAGCCTTATCGTATTTAATTTCTCACTAAGGTATAGTTCTGCTAATATGAAAGTTATTTGCCTGGTGACAGTTGGGGCCTGAGTATTTAATAACTGCAAGAATATCGTCACTTCAGCGGGCATCTGTTCCTCAATTCCCCAGTTAATTGCAGCTTTAACTGGCTTCATCTGGAAACCTTTTTTTTTTTCTTTTTAAACGTGTTTATGTGCACAATACCACCCCTCACAGCAGTGCACAGAACCAAAGTTGATTCTGTTCATTAGCATACTAGTGTCCTCCTTACACAGTACAGAAAAACTGACTAGGCGTTGCTGCAGGGTTGTAAAATTTTTAAAAAAACATCCAAGCGCTTTGAAGCTTCAAGGTTAACAGTCAGTTTCCATCTCTCCCATTTTTGACCAAATTTCAGTTTTTTAAATAATAAACAGCAGTGACCACAACCATCAAGCTACAAAAAGAAAAATATCATAATATTATATTCATTATATTCAACAGTACATGACCTGTGTGTTATATGTCTTCTGAAGCCATTCAATATGCTGCAGCTCTCAGATTTCATTCTCCATTCCATATATTGGAAAATGACTGCTGTGTCATATTAGATTACAACACATTCGAGAAGCAGTTGTGTTTTGGTGTCGATGACATCAAACCTGGCACTGCGCAAGAATATGTATTTTTCAATTTGGACGAGATAAGACAACAATACTACTTTAATACTTGCTAATCCTTCATGAAAAAGAAGTATAATTTAGCAAACTTTCATAAAGAGTTCTATGTAAATAATACACTTATTTTACACACTAATACACTCATATTATATTTAAATTTAAGACCTTAAAGGCAGGTTAAGCGATTTTTCAAAAATGCTTTAGAATACAGAGTCAGGGCCAAAACAAACTTGTAGCCAATCAGCAGTAAGGGGCATGTCTACTAATGCTGTGGAGGAGAGTGCGTTCATTGAACAGCCGAGCCAAGCGACAGAAAAATAGAAAAAGAGGACTGTCTGCGGAACAATAAGGCAAGAATAATGCAACCCGTGTAAATATTGGATCAGCTTTCCAGCACTGAAGAGAACTTAAGGAGCGGAAGGCTGTGATCGGATGCCGAGGTTGCTTTGGTTCTTCTCGATAGGTGAGTTACACCGTGTCTACACCAGACGCCACACCGCGACAGCTTAAAGTCTGCCTACACTGGATGTGATAAAGTGACCTTTGAAAATCATTTGAAAATTGTGTCAGCAAGTCATAAATAGAACGCTGCAGTTTTCTGTAACACTGGTTCTGCGTTGTTTCACAGAGCTAATCCTTGTCTGGGTTGCTAAGGCTAAGTGTGTGTGGGGCGGAGATATCAAAATAGGGGCAAATACCCTTTCGGGTTTGTTTTGGTGATTTCAAATATCAACACTGGCTTAAAGAAATTGCTTACCCTGCCTTTTTGTGTTGCTCAACTCCAAAATTACAATTTTGTCATTAATCACTTAACCCCGTGTCGTTCCAAACCTATCAAAGCTTTGTTCGTTGGAAAATACAATGTCAAGTACCATAAAAGTATGCAAGACATTGTCAAAAATTGTTGACAATATAGATTGTTGAATATATATTTTTTTTGTTTGCATACAAAAAGTATTCTCGTCACTTTGGGCACTGAGGGCACACTATTCTTACGATGTCTTTCATATTTTTCTGGGCCTTGACAGTGTTATTTACTTGGTAGTCAATGGGACAGTCACAAGCCATCTGGTTTTCATCCAAAATATATTAAATTGTGTTCCGAGGACGAACAAAGCTTTCATGGGTTTTGAACGACATGGGAGTAAGTGATTAATGACAAAATTTTGATTTAGAATGCAAAAGAAACTATTTTGAAGAATAATTAAAGAGTAATTAAACAGTTTTTGGTATTCATTGACTTCCAATTCCATTGCTTCACTGCTTCTGTATTAGGTCATCCGAATACTTGCTTATTTTTATTTATTTTTTTATTTTTTTGCAAAATACAACAAATTTCACCTGCAGTATTGTAGGGAAGATGCCATATTCGGACGTATGGTGCGCATTTAAAAAAAAAAAAAAAACATACCAAATTTGCGAAACGTCTCATATCACAGACGTGAATTAATTAATGGAAAACAGTTTCTGTGACACCCTCAATCTACAAACCAACACAACTATACATGAACAGATGAATGAATATGTATAAAGGACTTGTCAGCATTTACAAATACTCAATTTTTTCTATTAAGCCTACATCATAATAATTAGAATGAAGTAAGGCTTGCAAAGTATTACAAATGTCTAGCAGGTCTGGAATAAACCTGCACCACTTCTCAGTCCTTCTTGCCTCCAACAGCATTCCCACAAAGCACAAATTTTCATTTAGAATATAGTCATTCATCTGCTCTTATAGGGTTTGGGACTATAAGTGTAGCAATCCTTCAATAGGCAAATTGCGATGGTGGCAATTATAGCCGGATACAATTACGAACGCTCAAGTCAATTAGCTGTGTGAATCTATTTGGCCAGGAACTGCAAGTCTTTTATGCCATATTCATTAGCATAGCAAGAGTTCACAGTAGGGAGTCCATTGTGCATGCTGAGTGCAAACCTACCTCCCAGGATATGACCAGCTCATGCCTGCGGCCGTTCCCCCCTCTTACGTTGGCAGGGGCTACTGACGGAACTGCAGACACAGAAATACTGCAATGTAATAGTGCATTATATCATCAGCTTTCAGTAGCCAAAACCTCTATGCAAAAATATGAGTGGTGCATTACTTGCTAATGACTACTAATGATTAATTAATGCTTCACTCCATAGGTGTAACTCTTAAAACCACAACCATTGTTCATTTACAAAGCTCACTAAGATAACTGTATGGAAACATACTGTGTAAAAAATTCTTATTAAATTCATGTTTTGGGCTCCACGGCTAAAAATAACAGTACATGCAGAAGAGTAAGTTATAACAGAGCTATTCCTATGAGAAAAACAACCAAAGGAACGATGACATATGACTACAAACTACAATAATTCAATCAGCTTTAAATAATTTTAAAAAGTAGCTGTTATATCCATATTTTGGGACATTTTGTTGCTGCGTTATCGGGCAGGCCTGCTGAATGTTTTTGAACCAAAGCATGTTGAAGCGAGGGTTTTGTTCTCCGTAAATAGAGAATTCTGCAGCCTCTTTGCCTGAGGGCACAAGTGCCTTTCTGCTTCAGCTCAAACACAAAAACTTGTTTAAATTCATGTAAGCGGCTTATTTTCCACTTCTCCTCCAATTAAAATAGAACCAGGGTCACCCTGGATGTTCAGGGTGGCGGCAGTCGTAAAAATGTGTCACAACACATAGCTACACGATCCCCCGAGTGGAGGATAAACGATGCTTGAGAGAAGACTGTTTGTTTATTTAGATTTCTGTTCTGTTGGAGGGCGTTTAGCTCAGTGACATTCACGGGTGAATGAACCAATGACAGATACCTGCTTCCTTAGTGCGGACCACTCTGGAGGGGGCGCTCGGGTCACCTGTGCCAATGCCATTCGTGGCAACCACCCGAAACTCATACTCCACCCAGGGGTTGAGCTCCACTGCCATGGCGGACTCTATGTTTCCTGTCACCGGCTCTGGATCTAAGGGGGATGTGGAGCACAGCGGTGAGGTACCGAAAGAAGTGAGGAATCAATACAGCTTAAAACACAAGCAAAGATTTACGATTGACATCTACTCATAATAAATCCTTGTAGACCAGAGGCATTTTGAAATAATGGAGAGTGAAATAGTACTGCATGCTTGAGCTAAACACAACCACCCACACCCACACACACCCATATAATGCAAATACATATATGTACACTGTAAAAAAAAATAGATGTGAATTTAACAGTAAAAAACTGTGAAAATACTAAGGTTTCTTCTTAGTTTTTTCTTATCAGTTATGTTTATTAGGGTTGTATGTTACAAGTAATGTTGTTGAATTAATGTTTATTGCATATTTTAGTTTAATGAGTCTCACCATGTGTTTAGCGTTTGTGTGAATGACACTGAGAACCTTCTTAATATGTTCATATTTAAAAGTTGCTTGGGATGGGCTTTGGTTCATCATGTGACTTTTTAATCACCACCTGAATCTGGTGTATTTCAAAGATACAAAACAAATTTTAGTACTTTAATAAGTTGGTATATTAACATTATATCTGTAAAGAAATTACGGTATATAACTGTAAATTTAACCTAAAATTGTAAAACCTAAAATGTTGTTAAGATTTTACGTTGTATTAAAATAAACATATAATTCAGTACAAGAAACACATGAAATTATTTCACTGAAACACATTACAATTTACACATTATTATTATTATTATTATTACTAATAATATTATTAATAGTAGTAGTAGCAGTAGTATTACAATAATAAGCTAAAATCTCCAAACATCACAATGCAGGAAAAAAAAGCGTTAATGTTTTTGTACTTACTGTACATACAGCTGGCTTCGAAGACAGCAACCAAATGCAACTTTACAAGTGATTTATTTGGAACAGTGCAAATGTTTTCCATTAGCATATCATTATGTTCTATAAACACATGCTATGATTATTATTTAGCCAGAATAAACAATTATGCTGCCTATGTTTTGGAACAGCCTTTACATCGAAAGCACACTTTTGATGCTTTAATTGCTTCAGCTCACTAAGCTGAGAAACGGAGCCAACATCAAGTCCTCTAACATCATAGATCGATTTTAAACAACCTAAAAAGTCAATACTGAATTTTTCTTTTAAACCAAGTAAGCATAACGCTTTACATTTGTCCAACAACGAGGAAGGCAAAATCTGTCGATAATGGCAGAGAACTGTCCAGCAAGTAAAGAAATCGTGGCATAAAGTCAGTAAAGTATTCTTGTAGCTTGGTAAAATTACGGTTGAACCACTGATGCTACATGAGCTATTTAAAAAATGGCCTTACTACATTTCTGTACCTTGATCAAGGACCCTTGCTGTCTATGAAGGGGAAAGAGCTCCTGGATTTCATAAAAAAATCTCTTAATTTGTGTTCCGAAGATGAATGAAGGTCTTACGGGTTTGGAACGACATGAGGGTAAGTAATGACAGAATTTTCTTTTTTGGGTGAACTAACCCTTTTATTGGGTCAAAATAAAATTCTAAAATTATAATATAATAGATTTTATTTGATTTCATTTAGCATGCAGCTACAGTAAGAGTATGAAAACATCAAATTAATTTGAACTATATCTTTTAAATTATATTATTTCCATAATAATTTCTCTTTTTAAAAGAATACTAAAGCATACTTTTTTTTCACATGCACCCAGTGTATTGCAGCTTCCGTTTCTGTGTAATTGAGCTTTAAACAAGAGACTGAGAAATGTTTCCATCGCTTCAAGTAAAGTGAATTTGTAATTTTGATTTCACTCATGCTTAGCCCAAGTCAATACATAAGAGACACCAGACACATGATTGTGTTTGCCCAGAGGACTGACTCCTCTTTCTACACACCTCATTTCAGTCCAGACACACACTTGGCTGAAGACCAAACCTCTGGGCTAACTTCTGTCTACAGTTAACGGCTGAACATAACCTGTGGGACCAGAGTCCTGCTCCAGGCGTGAGACTGTGAGATGATAAACTCCCAGATGCTCTCCACAAAATTTCTCTCTTTCCCCCCTCCGGCTTACCCTGCCTTATCTCACAGTTTCTCTTCTTCAGCCTCTCTATACTTTCATATTTCAGCTTTTTTTCTTTTTTTTTGTCCCTCTTTGACCACACATGCCTCGATTTCCTTTGCATTCCTACATTCGTACTGCCACTGGCTCTTGGGCTTTTAAAATATTGCTTTTTTAAAATTTTATACAGTATAAGAATCCTGACAGGAGCAATATTATATATATATATTAGGGGTGTAACGATACGCGTATTCGTATTAACCCGTTCGGTACGAGGCTTTCGGTTCGGTACGCATTTGGAACCGAACAATTCAGAAAAAAAAAAGAGAGAACAAATTGTGTAAAATATAATGTTTTCAGTGCTACGCTCAACAAGGCAGTGCAAACGACGGGACAGGCAACCCGCTGTCT
>JAUMHE010000071.1:4805673-4819967 GCA_032359235.1 Enteromius mattozi | reverse complement strand
TATATATATATATATATATATATATATATATATATATACAAAAGAAAGAAATCATAAATGGTGTAATTATGAAATGACGTATAAAGATGCATCGGTCCATTAAATCAACAGTACAAAATAAAATAAAATAATAAAGGCAAGACCCCTTTTACAGACAATACAAATATTTATGAAATGACATAAAAAGACGTGCTTGTGATGTGGACTAAATGGTCCTATACTTAAGAGAGTTAAAAAAAAAAGTGCAAGTGTCTGAAAACATTAAGTTTGCACTAAAGTATATTCTTTTAAAGTAAATTATAAATATATAGAGTAAAGAACATGAAGTTGTAACAGTGTTTAAACACCAAAATAAAGATTTTTTTCTTTGCCTACTTGTTTTAATCTGACTAGGTTCAGCACTTCCAGCACTGTGTACACACTAATTGTGTCTTATCTCTCTTACTGTCACCCACAAGATTCAAAATGAAAAGAGCGAATCATCCATAAAAATTCGACATCATTGCATAAAACTTTGCTATTATCTAAAGCAGACAGCTAATGTTTGAACGGATGACACAAAAGCTGTTGTCTTTGGATAATAGTGGATCATTACAAGTGGTATTACAGTCAAGGTACCCAAAATAAAGCTATTTAACTTCTGATAGCAATAGAAAAAAAAATAAAATAGTGAGTCTCATTTATCTGACAAATCACTAAAAAATGAGAGCTTTTAAAAGTCATCAAGAATGTGTCTAGATCAAAGAAATATATATTTAGTATACTAATAATATTGTCTTTATGTAAAATATAATTTTCTTTCAATTTTGGGATGAAATTTGACTTGTGAGATTTAAAATCCAAATGATGGTATAGTTAACTTACTAATGACCTTCAAATTAATTTGCCATTAGATTTCAGCCAGTGACATTTAAAAAAGCAAAACAGACATTTAGTCGAGGCCCACTGGGCTCTCGTTGCACATCCTTACAAACAGATGGGAGGAAAAGTCAACTCCCTGCGCTTGAGTCTGCATTCAGAGATACTGTTAGCAGTTATACAGTATGTTGTAAGCCAAAGGTTTGAAGAGATCTTATACAAGAAATATAGGAGTTTTTGAAGAGTCAGTGGCCATTAAAACTTAAACTTGCTACCTTGGTCTCATGGCATAAATGTATCTGGGTGCACTTTATAGCGAAATGTGAAATACGTACCAATAAGTACATCTCACTGCAGTTTCCAAAAGAAATGAACGCTAGAGGGAAGTAAACCTTTTATTCCTTTTTTACACAAATTTACAGAGTTCCGATTAATAAAGCATAATTTAAAAGTGCACAAGTACTTGAATACCATGTGACTTCAAAATAATATTAGCATCACACATATCCAGCTTCATATATATGGGTTTTCAAAAACAGTTTGTTCAGTAGCTCATGGAGTACAGAGATGTACTTGAGAGGTGAGGAGCTCTGGTTCGAATCCCATGTAACTACAGTTTGATAAAACAGTTCAAATCTATGTAAAAGGAATATGAAATGGCATGAATGCTTTAACAAATGCCTTTCACGAGTTTGCGCTTCCTCAAAACAATAGTCAAATAGTAAGCGAATTTGGCGTGCTGTCTGGGGGGCGAGCCTGGAGGACGGCGGACTCCGAGCCCTAGTGATTTGAACCCTAGCGAGGGCAGAGTTCAGCGTCAGGCTCGGACCCTGCGTGCCCCCCTGAAGGAAGGTGCGAGAACGGGCGGAGGAGGGATGCACAAAAGACAAGATGCGGAAGGGAAGGAAAAGGGTTCATTTATAGTGGGTAGGATGGATCTGATTGGACAAATGGAATGAGGAGAATGATTAGTTAATGCGGTGCCAGCCACGGTTGATTCATACGCGCTCCTCCCGAAACTAGTTTTTTGCAAAACGTCACTTGTTAACACTATTGAGTAGGTTTAGGGTTGGATTTGATGAAGGGCATATTACCAGCATTATAGAGCATTAACTTTTAGCGATTGTCCATGGATGTTTATGTAATAAAAACACAACAATACATACCTATATCAACTTAATAAAAACGTGCCAGGGTTCATGTATTGAACCTGTGTTTTAGCGCCACTTAGTGGACATTTCTTTTTGAAACTGCAGCAAAACGTGCAGTAAGGTGAAAAATTGCACACAGATACATATTTCTATGAGACCAGGTTGTAAGCTTTCATATGGAACTTGATGAGTTAGTTCAGTGTGGGTGCAATGTAAACTTTAAAAGGAATTATATACATTATATTCATTTGAAAGAAGTCTTATATGCTCTTGAGCTCTTATGCTGAAGGCTACACTTACTAAAGAAAAAATATATATAGTAAAACAGAATTATTGTAATTATTGTGAGTACTGCTCAAGTATGTATATTGGTTCTGCTTAACACTTTTTCATCATGGATCCATAGTACATTTTTTTCTCAGGACAGCATTTATATATAAATTTTTACACACACACACACACACACACACACACTTTTGTTCAATTTCCTTCAAATTACCTTGCTGAGTACAACTATTTAAAAAAAAAAGGAAAAAAAAAGAAACGATAATAAGAAATGTTTCTTGAGCAACAAATCCATATAAGACTGATTTTGATGACCCTGAAGACATAATGGCTGCTGTATATCGCACACAGCATAACAATGATCTGTTATTTGAATACAATCTGCTCATGTCACTTGCATCACTTAAACACACACGCACCCACACACACTATGACATAAATGTGTATGGAAGTGATTACCGGTTTTCACTGTTTGCCAGCCCAGAGAGACAGGGCTTCGTGCTTGTACATTGTAGGTGGTGATTGGACTGTGATTGTCAACACCGTGGCTCCATGACAACGTCGCCGTGGTATCCGTGATCTCCTCTACAATCACCACTCCAGGAGGTCCAGGAGGGCCTGGAAACAAACTCACCACTCAGTCAAACTACATGGAAGGATATGAGTTTCACACATATTTTTTTTTCCTTTTTACTCATGATTAGTTCTTCCAGTTGAATCATAATGTCTGGCCCTCTTTCCCCTGATAATCCACTGATTGGGTGGACCATGTTTCTCAGTATTCATTAGGAGTTTATCACTATTATTATATACATGTGCGTCAGTTAATGTACATTACTGGTCAAGGATTTTAAATAATATTAATCAAATCTAATTTACATCAAATTTAAATTCTGACAAGAATGAATACGAAGCTGTGAGGGGTAAAAGTACAGTGTGTTCAGTGAACATTGTACCGACTGTTGAGCAGATGAAACATTTTTTTCATTCTTATTGATATTTATTGCCACAGTTTACCAAAAAGTGAAGTTTTTGTTCTCTTTGACTCATTGGATGGAAACAGTGCTTTATTGGCATATGTTTTATGCGATATTCCAGTTTTGTGCACAAGTTTAATTCGAATCTGTGGATGGAAACATATCTACTGATACTGTGAAATCACTACAGGTCAGAAAAAACTCTGCATTTTTTTCTTTTTCTTTTTGATATTTTAAAAAAATGTGTTCTGTGGTGGAAAAGCTGAATCTTCAACAGTCAATACTTTTTTCAAAAACATAAAAAATTGTAATAATTTCAAACTTTTGACTGCTAGTCTAATTTTTTTTTTTGTGTATATAATGAATGAGATGACATCAATCGTTGTATATGTGTAAACATGGAATTCAATTCCACTCAATTTCTACAAAGACTGGTTGACACAGATCTCTCAGCAAGGATTTCACACTGATTAAAGAACCCACTCTCATTCCTCTTTATGTCTATTATGTGTAGTCTGCCAGCCCTCTTAGGAATGCTTGAATAGTGAAAGGTTTTTCTGTCTTAAACTGTGTTTTTATGCACATTTCCCAGCCTTTAGAAGTAAATGCAATCACTTTGTGCAGAATCAGCGACTGGCTGAAGAGGAAACAGTTGTAACACAGAGCCTGACAGCTGCTTCGACCAATGAAAGTCAATATTATGTGTGGTTTGAAAAGAGATGTGTTAAAAGGTTGGACTGCATTCGATGCTATTAAAATGCATGGTGCATCACCATGGCAGCAGCAGTAGGGTTTCTGTTTTACGTCTGGATGGAGACCCCAGAAGGGTTTTCTCATCTGAAAGGAAGCAGTGCACATGTGGAAGTGGTCCGACCAGCATCATGATCACACGTGGCTGAAGGTCAGTTAGTGCGGACAACACATTTCTTTGTAGGCCAAAAATGTTTGAGGTATAGATAAGCTAATGACTCTGCTTGTTTACAAGAGAATCATGCAACTCATCAAAGCTGTGGGGAGAAAGGGAAGTGAGGTTTTATACAGGAATATCATCTAGTAGACATTGATGAAACTAATTAACAAGCTGTTAATTAAACAAGAACCTGCAAGTTCTTGTAGGAGGAAATTACTCAAGATTATAGTTCAAAAGTCTTCACAATTCACAATTAGTTAGCATCTATAATGTGATCCAGCTCCAAGGAAACAGTATGGTTTTTTTTTTTACTAATAGTTAATAATCGTGAACATTAATATGCAGCAGGAAATAAGTGTATTTTAAAGCAATGGTTCTAAACCTTGCAGTTTCAAAGGCCCTCTGATATTAGGCTCTAATTATGATAGCACAGCTTGTTTTCAAACTTTTTTTAATTAACAGAAACTGGGATTGTTGATATTTAATGAATTAATCTTCTTATATTATAATATTCTATAATATTCAAGATTTCGATTATGTATGATTTTTTTTTTTAATGAAAATAGCTATTGAGGGCAAAAATAAATGTTATTTCAGTTTACATCTTAAATTCTTTGTGATTTAGCATTTTAATTAAGTCGTGATACAGTTTTCAAATTGTGACCCCCCTTGGATGCTTTCTGGGCCCCTTTGGTTTAAAACCAATTTTAGAGCAACAGAAAGTTATTACACTTTAATGAATTACTATAAAAAACACTTTTTTGTGTAATAATCAAGACCTGGGGTTTATTAAGGCAGTAAATGAGTTTTTGATTTCTTGTCAGTTTTATCATTCTTTAAACATTATAATTTGCATATTCATCTAGTGGGTACAATCAACTGTAATTTCTTGGTTATAAATTATTGCAAATATTTAGACTGGAGTGGGTAGTATGAGTAATGCTTATTTTATAATAGTTACTATATATACTATTGTGTGAATTAATTCATCTTTCAAAAGATAGATTTTGACAAATATGCTAATAGTTGGAGTTGGCTACAATGAATTTGAGTTTATTCATAGAAAAAAAAAAGAACCTTTTTTAACCATCCGGAAATGACTGAACTGTATAAAATTAATGTGTAATATTTACACAACCTTGGTAATGTAATTGAAAAAGAAAATATTTCTGAACTTTCAAATGAAATATTCAGAAAACAAACATCTGTTTCTTTCGAATAATGCAGAGAGATAAGTCATGAATCAGTGCCAATAAAACCTGGGAAATTTATTCAGAAAGTCAACAAGGTCAATTTTGATTTCATGTTATTTGTAAAACGCTGTAATCACAGTTTTTCATTATGAACCGCAGCTTACCAAAAGCTTGTTTTGGCGTACTCACCTCTAACCAGCAACTCAGCTTCTGCAAGAACACTGTCTGCACTCGTCTGAGCACGACAGCCATATTTCCCAGCATGCTTCAGGAGGATGCTCCTGATCATCAGGTCTGCTGTGGAGGACTGCTAAATGGAGGGATGAGAAAGGAAGCAAAGGAAAACAGAGATGTGAGGGGAAGAGAGAAATAGAGCTCTGTGCAGTGCTTGACACCTGAGCAATGGGCTGCTGCTACAGTCTCTATTGGCTTGTGTGGATTAAGAGATTCCTGTTCGGTTTAAGAGCACGCGCACCATTACTTTCCTCAATCTGCCCTTCTCTGGAAATGAGAAACGCCCCGGGCGAGACTGCAAATAATTCAAGGTCTACAGGCAGCTCTTTAGTACAGGGGCTGATTAAAATTACAGCACATGAATCAGACAGCTGGGTACTGCACCACTGTCTGCTCTGCAACAAATATGTGATACCTGGGAGGAATAGTCTGCTTTAAATGAATGAATGAATGTAAATAAATAGAAAAGAAATAAAGGGCTGTTTTGTGATTTGAAATCATATAATAAAATAAAATATAAATAAGATAAAAGTAATAAATATGAATAATAATATGAATAATATCAAATAAATTGAAGTATAAAATAGACAAAGAAAAAAAGAAAGAAAAACAGAGGGGAAAAAAATAGTTGACTCAACAACAAGGGTGCTTGTCGGCTTCTGCAGTAAAACATGAACTCGCAATGCCCTAAAAGTGGACAAATATATATATATATATATATACATCTATAAAATCAGCAATAGTTACAAATAATAGTAACATAAATATATCAGCAATAGCTATTCACTTCTTAGTATAACAGTTTATAAAATGTCAAAAAAACAAAATGTGCCACCTAAGATCTGTACGCACTAATCTGACAAATCCACAAACCCTCTCTTTTTAACTGTTCCATGGAAATAATAAATAATTATCAATATTCTAGTAAATTCTACCTACTCTGAGAGTCTTTGCTGAGCAGACGTTTTCTGGGGTTCATGAGAACATCCTATGGTACAAGTGACTCATAAAGTATTCATTAGCACTGAAAAACTAACAACTACATGAGAACAACATGTAAAAATAAATAATTCATTTTACATGACTAATGCAAACAGAAATGCCAATGCATCTTGAGGGTGGAATTAGTCCCTAATTTTGATGCATATGACTAACAATACACTTACCAACTTACTAATGTAAAATATGAAATACTATCTGTGCTAGTTCATTTTGAGAAACATTTCAGCACTTGTTACTGCAGTGTGGGTTGTGTGTCATTCAGAATTGTGTTTATTTCCAGTATAATCCTGAATTTGAATCCAATTTGAATTGCGGTAACAAACAGGATCAAAAATTGTAAGTAAAATTATTAAATATATATATTTTTTATCTAATTTGCATGTTGGATGAAAACATTGGCTAATTTATGGCAGACAGGTATAAACAGAATAAACAGAAGCTTAAACAATCATAAATAAACAATAAACAGAAGCTTTAATCAGCTCATTTTACATGAATTATTCTCAAAACAACCCAAACACCCAGTTAGCCGCTGTGCCAATTAGCAATTAAACCCATTGTGGCCTAATCAAATACAAAATCTCCTAAACCCTGGCTAACACTGCACTTGACTGCGTAACAGTGACGGTTTCCTGGCAGATTGGTGCTCAGTGCTGCTGTGAAGCAACCAAATGATGTTGTCAGCCGGAGGGAAGACTTCAATATGCCTATAATCTGATAGTGAGAGGACACAAGATGGTTTGAACTTAATTGTGTTGGTCGTAGTTGGTGATGAGGAGTGATCCATCCCTATTAAGGGTGAATGCCTGAGATGAGGTGACTTCATGGCGGAGTATTAAACAAGTAGTTTATGTTATTGCAAAAACCAGCCAATCAAATTGGAGCTTGCCAGTTTAAGAAAGATGTTTTGTGCTTGTTTGATATGCAGACAGCTTTGGACTAACAAAGTGCTGAATGCTTTCAAAGATTGGGCCATGGTGGATGACTAGTTGACTCAACACAAGGGTGCTTGTTGGCTTCTGCAGTAAAACATGCGATGCCGTAAAAGTGGACTTTAGGTTTCAGATTGTGCTACTGTATATATGGAGAATAATGTATGGCAAACAGTTCTTGTTTTTTTCTAAGTGTCATTTATCGGTTTTTGCTGATGAATTCTTCATATGCTACACTGGTCAAATGTTTGAAATAATTACAAACATTTAATTTCAATTGCAATATATTTCACAAAAGTACTGTTTTTACTGTACTTCTGATTAAATGCAGCCTTTTGAAATCATGTCAGTGGATGGTTTTGTGGCAGCAGAATGCATTCTAATCAGGGAGTGTTGTCAATCCTGCAGGAAGGGTGGAGGGTGTGTGGAGCTGCTGCTCCTCTGAGACTCTGATAAACATGATGGTGTGATTCACAGCAGGTCTTTCATCATGATGACATACGGTCCTGGCTGACCTTTCACTGGATTGATTCTCACTCCAGTTAAAGCAGGATTTGGTGCAATGTGGCATCCCTAAAATAAGTAACTGTGACTCCATCTGTTCAGGAGCAACAGATTGAAGATAGAGTTATAATACTGTTTTCAAAAAAACGTGAAAGCAGTAAAACACTTTAAAAGTACTTTTGGAAAAAAAGACAAAAAAGCTATCATTAAAAGATCATTAAAATCTTTAACTTTGTTTTGTTTGTGTGTGTATGTTTTTTAGCATACAAAGCATGAGTGTAGAGACATTAACTCTTTTTTAGGGGAGTATTAAGTGGCTTACTTTCACATAGAATTCCCTTCAATATATCATTTCGTATGACAGTCATATGCCTTATCAGACAAACGGAGGTTTCAAAAAGTATTGAATAAAAGGGTGCCGATAATTGTGCCAATGTGTATTAGAGAAAAAACATCTATT
The DNA here is from genome assembly GCA_032359235.1 of Enteromius mattozi. Taxonomy (NCBI): domain Eukaryota; kingdom Metazoa; phylum Chordata; class Actinopteri; order Cypriniformes; family Cyprinidae; genus Enteromius; species Enteromius mattozi. Next base: position 4,811,461 of record JAUMHE010000071.1, on the reverse strand, counting down.
TCACAATGATGTTTCCCCCCCATTTTTTAATTCTTATTATCCAATGAAAGGTTAGATTTTTGTGAATTTTTAAAATAAAAGATCAAAAAGATTAACAATGCAGAAAAATTTTCACAACCTTTTTTTGGTCATATTTACCAAGGGTGCTAATATTTTAGCCATGACTGTATGTATAATATTAACAAAATATAATTGATATTTATTTTATTTTAATTAAATTTTTTTGGAAGATATTTCCTCGTTGTTAGTCAATTTGTCAATACCAGTATTCTGCGACAACCCTTCACCCAATAATGAAAAAAAAAGTTAAAACAGATATACCAAAAATAGTGTTTTTTTATTTAAAAAAATGTAGTAAACTTGCTTGGTAGCTCGCCCAGTATTGCATTGCCATTGTCCAGTGAAAGTCAAGTGAAACACACATTATAATAAACAAGGCCAAAGACTTAATAAGCAAAATATCAGTGATTTAAAAACAACAACAACAAAAAGTTTACTGTTTGATTGTTAAACATTATAGCTGTTTTTAATAGCTGCCAAATTAGGTTGATGCCAATAATTTACAAAATACTAATCCTGACTGATATTGATATACCACCAATAAATAATCTATCTCTGATAGAATGCACATTCTTCAAAAATATTAGTGTAAGAGACATTACTATCCATAAAACACCAAATAATACCAACCAGATGACCCCCCAGTAGATGTACAGTTCATTATGTACAATATATGTCAGCATCCGCTTACTGTTTGAATGTACTCAAAGTGACCGCCCTCTTGCTGGGTGTTCAGCGGTTGGTTGTTGAGCAGCCAGAGGAAGGACACGTCCAGCGAGGGGTCATGAGTGACTTTACAGCTGAGCACAACACTCTCTCCAACTGTTACCTCCACCCGGACAGGGCTCAACTCCACCCGCATGGGCTCTGAAACATGAATATCATTCCGTCATCAGCACACAAGTACATTATGACATCTGCAGCTGTGTCAGAAACTCTGAATACTGTTACTATTTGGAAAACAAATGCATTATTGAACTACAGGAAAATTCATACTCGTCAATTCTTAATTTTAAGGGTAAAAAAGGAAAATGGATAACATGAAGTTTATCCATCAGTATATCAGACAATGACAAAGAGAAAATATGCAGCAGCTGATCAGCTTACTTAATTGTTCTTAAATAGGCCACACTTAGTTAAAATTATTGTATTGTTTTATTTACTGCTTGTGTTTTATGAAAAGCAGCTGATGTCCTTATGCAGTGTCATCAAAGACCAACAACTGGAAGATTTCTCATTAAAAGTAAGCATTATACTAATGACAAGAAAGTAATTAGTTCATTTTAACATTTGTTAATGCTTTTTACTAATTCAAATTATTATTATTTATTTAATTGACCTAAACGAGGAAGTTGTATTTTTATTAGCTCACATTAACAAAACGTATTAATATTATGAAAAAAGTTAATGCATTAACTAACAATAACTAATGGGACCTTATTGCAAAGTGCTAAAATAAAACTTTCTCTGCCTCTAAAGTTTTCTTATTTGCTGATGCAATAGCTGCAACACTCCGCAATAATTTCATAATTTAACATTCAAAATGTAATCCAGTTCTACATTTCACTTGGAAATGACATATCATAAGATTATTGCATTTAGCTGCGCAGTACATGCTACTTTAACATTTATATATAAAACATGCATTATACCTCACTAGTATGTTAAATTCCTGCCACATTACCTCATTATGTTATTTAAAATTAACTAATTTATTTTACATTTCTAATTCATATTTATATAAAAATGTCTAAAAATGTGGTTTTCAGAACTAATAACGAGTTAAGAGAATGACTTCGCACACACAAATCCACTGTGTAAACCAACAAAAGCTGCTTCGCAAAAGGTTTGAAAGCAACTTTTGATTCGACACTATTGACCATGGACCTTTTTATCCTACAGAGATTTCACTAAGGTGACTAATGTGAACTTTTACATAGTTTTCTTTAAGTACGCTACCTCAGGCTCTGTTTATACCTAAGACACATTTTTGTCAATAGAATCACAAAAGAAAGCCATTAAATACAGGAGCAAATAGAATATAAAACAGTTTGAGTTTGTCTACTTTTGACTGCTTTCAGAGGTAGTAGAAAGTACATCTGACTGGATAACATTTGTATTGTAAACACTCAAATGGTAGAATGTGTTTACATAGCCTCAAAAGGCCACCTACTCTCTACCCACTGACCTAATAAGTGAGCGTTATGGGACATGTTTTGAGAAAGTGCACAAAAACAATAAATTTCAACAATGATATATTGTACGAAAACGCATCTTAATACAAGACGCAAACCTCAGACTGTACAGTGCAATGTGTTATAAAATAGTGAATTTGCACAGAACATGTATTTGTATCTCAAGGGTTCCTTTCAACAAATACTCATATACGCTAACAGTGATAAAATCAAGACAATCTGTCCCCTGTCTATTAGTTATTATCTGTTTTCTTGGTAAAGAAATAGCTGTCCTAGGAGACAGTAGATGCTCTTGTGAGCAGATTCTTTAGCGGGCAAAACAAACATCTTCACGCCTGATAAGCCACAATGAACTCTTCTTCCATCCGGCTCAGTCAGGCGGCACTCTGTTTGCTCTACTGTGGTTAACCACGGGATGGGACTGGCGGGAAGGGGGCTGGAGGTTGATGAGGGTCTTTTACCTTTCACCAGAAGTATGGTCGTCAACTCTGCTGAACCAAACTGGTTTTCCGCACGGCACACGTAGCTTCCCTCATCCGAGCGGCTGGAGTTAATGATGCGGAGGGTGTTATTTCGAAGCAACATGATCCTGTTAAAAATGGAGGATGTGATTCATCTGCCACAGAAAACATTTCTTCACTTCAGAAGGTGAAATAAACAAATTAGCCCAAAACAAAAATAACGAATACAAAAACTAATCAGCATATCCCTGTTAAAAGAAGTGGGTGTGGCAAAATGGCTCTTGAGCTATGTTTCACATACTTGTATGAAATTCGGTAGAAAAATGTATGAATCCCGAAAGCCCACAGGAAGTTGTTATTTAAAATTTTCTCTGCAAGTTTTGTGACGTTTTTGCCATTTTCAGGCATTGTATTTAAACAAACTCCTCCTAGAGATTTAAACAGATCAGCACTATATTTGGTCAGTCTACTCCAAAGGCCTTTGTAATGCTAAATTGTGGAAATCTTGAGTTTTCGTTAAAGGGTGTATCCGTGGTGGCCTAACAAATTTTGATGTTTCAAAATTTGATGTTGTTGTAACTCAGCCGTACAATGTCCAATATGCCCCAAACTTCACATGTTTGATAAGAATCCTGGCTTGAACATATCTATTGGTCAATATAATGTTATAATCATAGCGCCACCTGCTGACAACAGGAAATGACTTATGTTACTCTAATTTAAACATGCAATGTCCAAAATGCGCCAAACTTCACATGTTTGGTAAGAGTCCTGGCATGAAGACTAAAGGTCAATATTCAGTTATAATCATTGCGGCACTTTTTAGCAACAAGATACGTCATGTTTTGCACTAACTCAAACATGTTCAATGTTCAATCACCATTTACTGTTTTCATAAAGCCATCAGCTGGTAGTGAGCCCAGCTGCAACAACACTTTCAATGTTGCTTGCAGTTTTAATTAAATTTATAATTACACCATTTACCTATGCCTTACACCTTAACCCACCCTTAAACCTAGCCATACCACCAATCCTGTTGCTAACTTTACCCATATCCAACATCAATACCAATATGAACACAATTAGTACATTGTAGTTTTTTTTTGGAGAACATAGTAGTATTAAGTGGGACCCCTTTTTGTCTTTAATGTTCCAAAGTTCTGATGTGATAAGCACAATATAAAATGAAAATAGTTACATTTAAAAGATTCAGGTTTTTGATAAAAAAAAACATACAAAATGCCAGAACTCAATCTTGGAATGAACCACAGAATCATCGTCCTACTTACACTCTGTGAACAAGTCCTTCATTGTTATTTTAACATCTAGATTTAAAGATTAGATCGTCAATAGACTCATTTAAAATGTTAATTGACTGATAGTATCTTTTTGGTGAGGATTAGTACATTGATGGCTATCAAAAGATATTAGTCAATTAACCATTCAAAGCAATGAAAGGGCTGTTAATTACAACAGTTAGACTTAAAAGTATGGATAAAATCTATTTATATAATTCAGCTTATGCTTAAGTTAAAAGCAGGTTTTAAAGTGAAATAGCTGGTGTTGGAAAGGACAGAATGCTCTGATGATTAATATGCTCACCCAAGTATACGACACGTCAAATGGCCTTAATCAGAATACTGTTAATTTGAGTGGAAGTCAAGATGAGATATACTCCTAATGACATTTCATTCTTTCTGAAACCAAGAGAGAGCAGGAAGGCAAATTGAATTTAACAGAGATAACTAGGGTCTCGCTTTTATCTTATCGTTCACTCTCATTCACTGTTCTGAGAGCAGTTTCAGAGAGCACCTCTGTGCTGCCTTCATATAATGAATTAACTTCAGACAAAGACAGAAGTCATTTCTTGTCTGAGGTCCAGGAAAATACAATGAAGAGACTTAAAAAAAAAAAAATGACTGAGTCTCGCTCTAAAGAGACCACCTGAGAACTTTAGCATATGAGCAACAGACTCTGCTTTTATTATAGCTTTTAAAAAGCCATCGCTTGAAGTGTCACAAAGTGAATGCACTAAAAGAGTTTTCACAAACTCAGACTTCTTTAAGTAGTGGGGCAGTTGTGGCCTAATGGATAGAGAGAGTCAGACTTGTAATCCAAAGGTTGTGGGTTCAAGTCCCAGATCCAGCAGGGACTGTAGGTGGTGGGAGTGAATATCCAGAGCTCTCTTCACTTTCAATACCATGACTGAGGTTAGACCCTCAACGCCTAAGCATTGGCTGCCCACTGCTCGGGTGTGTGTTCACTGCTGTGTGGATGGGTTAAATGCAGAGCATTTCAAGTATGGGTCACCATACCTGGTCACAAGTCACTTCACTCACTCACTTAAGTAGATGAAAAAGACGCTGCATCTTACTTTTGGTCCAGTTTAGTTAAGATTGGGTCTCAGTCCACTTTCAATTCTATATTTATTTTGCGCATTAAATAGGATAGTTACTTATCAACTTTAGATACATTTGTAAACAATTTGCACTCTTTTTTTCTCTGGACACAATAAACATTTGTGAACCTAGACCACAAAACCTGATATAAGTAGCATGGGTATATTTGTAGCAATCGTTAAAAACTGCATGGGTCAAAATTAGAGATTTTTCTGTAATGGGAAAAATCATTAGGATATTAAGTACATTTCTTACCATAAATATATCAAAACCTAATTTTTGATTAGTAATATGCATGACAATTTGTTCAGTATTTAGATTTTTTGCACCCTCAGATTCCAGATTTTCAAACAGTTGTATCTTGGCCAAATATTGTCATATCCTCACAAACCATACATCAATGCAAAGTTTATTTTTTCATATTTCAGAGGATGTATAAATCAAAATTATAATAAATATAAATCAAATTTTTTAAAGACAACTAACCCTTTGTTGTGCAGGGTCTCATTTTAAGCCATGCAGTACATTTTGCTATAAGACTGCTGGAAAACCAACACTAAATCTGGGTTCCCTTTCAGTCGGTCACTCCGAGTCATGTCGGTGACCGACGAATAGGAATCTCGCTTCGAGATGGCAAATCTACTCTGCGTGTATATAAACACGCCAATGAAAT
>JAUMHE010000071.1:4764143-4795608 GCA_032359235.1 Enteromius mattozi | reverse complement strand
ATTTACACCTCCCTCTCTTGACAGGCGCGAGCTCAGTTGAGATCCCGATCCCCCCAACCCCCCCCCCCCAAAAAAAACTCTTCGGTTCTACACGATTCACGTGAATGACCCAATTGACAATGAAAACGGCGATTGTCGCCGAAAAGCGACAAGTTTGCAGGTATGAAAATATCATTCTTTCCACAACATTCTGGACTCTAATAAGAAAAAAAAAAGACTGAAATCTCCTTAGTAATTGCAATAAGTATTTTTTTAAGAAACCAAGTTACATTTTTTCCAACTTTTTATTAAAAATTAAAAAGTTAATCATTTAATTGAAATTGTTTTATTTATTTAGTAAATTACAAATCTTTTAATTTTGTCACTTTTGATTAATTTAAAGAATCCTCGCCATTTTTTTTCTATTGAGCATACACATACAAACACACACACACTAATAACATACAAACTAATAAACAAGAAATCAACATGACATCAATCACAATGCAACCCTGCACAGAAAACTTGCCTAATAGCTCTGTGAGTGCAAACAAACCTGTCATCACATCGTACCTCGGCAGAGCCGAACCCAGCATGAGACCGGTAATCATTGGACAAGAACATTGATTAAAGCCCCTGTGCACACAGATTCATGTAAATGTATGCATGTTTATGGGCATATTTAATTGGAATCAATTAAAAACACGGACCCTTAGGAGTGGACTGCCACTGCTTCATCCTGAATCCTGATAATTATCACACTTTCATGCAAAACATGTACAGTCACGGAGCTAACTGTGCTTCAGCTGGGATTTAGACTCACCTTCGGCTGGGCTGGATTCTCCTATCGTTTTTCCTCCAAGAGATTCTGGGTTTGGGCGATGCACGTGGACGGCACTCCAGAGACACGTCTTTTCCGACGGTCGCAATGAGCCGGATAGGGTTGGTGTTGAACATGGGAGCCGATGCTGTTTATGAAAACAAACACATAGTGTTACCTTAAAGGATTTGCTATATCAAAAATGAAAATTGTGCTATCAACTCTTGTCTGAACATCAGTGAATTGAAACTGACAATTACACATAAAAAGATGTTACAATTTTGAAAAAAAAAGAAAAATTGCAAAATCACGCCACTAGTACACTGTTATGTGAAATGGATAGTACATTCAAAAATGAAAAACAGTTGAACTAGCCATTGACCTTCATAGCATGGAGAGAGAAAAAAATACTCTGAAATGGCTACCGTCAACCAACATTCTTCAGAATAGTTACCGACATTCTTCAGAATATCTCTTTTTGTGTTCAGCAGAAGAAAGAAATTCATACAGGTTTGGCGAACTTGAATGATGGCAATTTAAATTTTTGGGTGAACAGATGTCTGGAAAATACTTGATTCTGATTGGTCAATTGCTGCATTGAGCGGTATTATTGTCATCGACCAAAAATGAAAACTGCGGCATCAGCTCGTATGTAGTTTATTCTATGCAACAAAACAGATAAAATTCAGTGTGTACTGCACATTATTATTTTTATTTTTTTTCCATGCAGCATGAGTACGGATTACTTTTATGGTGTTTATTGTTAATTAGTCCTCATTAACTTTCATTATACATAAAGTTGATTTTGACTTTTGTGCTCCACAGTAGAATAAATGTTTTAAAACGTGACTATTTTAAATCGTTTAAGAGACTAGAACAAGCCTATAAATTGTATACACAGTATATAAAAATCTAATTTGCTATATGCTATGCATAATTCACACTTGTTCAACAATGCAATTAAGCTGGCACTGTTCAACTAATGACATGTGCATGCTTTTGTAAATATTCACGTGACACCATTTATCTTGGCTCTTTGTACAATTCGTAAAACTACTGAGCCCACAAGAGCGGTAGGAAATGAATAAATGAGCGATTTTTTAATAAAATAACAGGTCTGCTTTCAGAGACAGGGGATTTGTGGTTCTCTGAAGGGAGATAAAGGTTTCTGGAATGATTATAATGATGGCATTGCTGTCGTTCTGAATGATGGGTTCATAATTAGTAGCTTTATTGTTATGCGTGACGGTCTACCAGAAGTAAAACATTTCCAGGCTAAACGATAAAAAATAATTCAGCCCTCGACAAGCGCATTTGAAGATAATTACTGTTAAATGTCTAATCTGTCTGCGGGGAGTTTCTCGGCAAGCTGATGTATCCGATGAGTAGAATGCAATTGCTAAGTCACAAAATCAAATGCAGTTTAACACTGATGATAATGCAGTGGTTGTTAGAGCAGGGGGCCGGGGCCCAATAGGAGGCTGAAGCTAACATACAAGGGGGCCTCAAAAGTTCATAAAATTCTTTAAAATGGGACAAAAGTTGAAAAATTATCATAAAAAACTTTAATCTTTAAACTCCAAGATTGTTTAAATGGGAAAAAAGGGACTGGATTGCTTAAAACGAGGTTGAAAATATCTTAATTGGGAGTGTTGTGAGAACATTAGAAAAAACATGAAAAAAAATTTCCATTTTAGCATTTTAGCAAGGCACAATATTAGCTTAATTTACACAAATGAACCTGTTCAGAAGAGCCTGTCCTCCAACAAACAACAACCCTATAGGTCATTTGTACAAGTACCTTATTACAACCTATATTTACATTTTAAAGGTAAGCACCCTCTAGCAGGTGTACAAATAATGACAGTGTCGTGTTGCGTCTGTCATCATAAAATTACATATGACTGTCAAAATGACATATTACCAATCAAAATGCGTTCATCTTCGGAACACAAATTAAGTTATTTTTAATGAAATCTGAGGGCTCTTTGGTCCTCCATAGACAGCAAGGACATTGCCACAATCAAGGCACAGAAACACATTAAGGACGTTGGTAAAATAGTCCATGTGACATCAGGGGTCCAACGGAGTCGCTCACAACCTGAACATGGCGAATACGGCCCAGAGGTTTGGAAAATTGCTTTTTTGTGAAAGGGTGGGTACCGCTGACCCGTGACCTGTCTCAGGGCCGCTTTGCGGTCTTCCAGGAAGACTTAGCGGTGGCCTGGGTTTGGGACAGGCTGCGCCCCCTTAGGGCAACTAGTTCGACGCCCCTGCTGAGGTGTTACCTCCTTCGGAGCTGCCGGAGGCGGAGCTGATGTTGGGCACCCGGGGCTTTGCCATCACGCTGGGGCAAGATGTGCTTGATGGCCTCCGTCTGTTTCTGGACTGCCGAGAACTGTTGGGCAAAGTCCTCAACAGTGTCGCCAAAGAGGCCGGCCTGGGAGACGGGTGCGTCGAGAAAGCAAACTTTGTCGGCGTCACTCATCCGGGCCAGGATCAGCCAGAGATGGCGCTCCTGGACCACCATGGTTGACATCACCTGACCAAGGGCCCGCGCCTTGACTTTTGTTGCCCAGAGGGCGAAGTTGGTCGCCGTGCACAGTTCCTGCATCACCCTACGGTCAGAACTACCCTCGTGCAGTTCTTTTAGTTCCTTGGCCTGATAGACCTGCAGGATGGCCATGGCATGCAAGGCTGAAGGCCTTGGACGGGAGACGAGGGAGGTTCCTCCAGGTGGTGGCGTTTTGCGGGCACAGGTGCACCGCAACCGCACGGTCTGACTGGGGGACCTCCGCGTAACCCTTGGCCGCTCCGCCGTCGAGGGTAGTGAGAAGGGAGGAGCTTAACTGTGCCCTAGATGTGTACGGCGCCTTCCATGATTTGGTAAGCTCCTCATGAACCTCCGGGAAGAAAGGCACTGGGGCCGAGTGTGGCTGGGAGTCACGCCCGGAGCCCAGATACCAGTCATCCAGCCTTGAGCGCTCGGGAGTCCGTGAACGAGTCACCTCCAACCCGATGCTCTTGGCGGCCCGGAGGAGCATGGAGATTCCTTCTGAGCAGCCGCCGCGGTGGGGGGCTGCTCAGTTTCCTCCTCAGCCGAGACAGACGAAAGCCCCTCCTCTGATGTAGTGAAAGACATCTCATCTTCTTCCGGTGCACCAAACGAGACACTGGGTTCGCTGCGGGACGAACCGGCACCATCATTTGGTAGCTCCACGGGGCCTTGCGGTGAGGGATCAGGAGACCGTGGGGATTTACCCGGCGGGTTGTCCCTAATCGTCACTCAAAGATCTGCCAAGCCACTAGCCGATGCGGCCGAGGAGCCTTTACGGCCCGCTGAACCGGAAGTGGTAGCGGACGAAGCTAGCCTTCTAATAAAAGAAAGCCATGATCTAAGCAAAGCCATGGACATGCGCTCACAATGAGCACATGAACAATCCGCGAAGGCCATCTCAGCGTGACTGAGGCCCAGACACGTAAGACAACGATCGTGGCCGTCGTCAGAAGTGAGGAAACTCCCACACCCAGAAGCACACGGTCGGAAAACAACATCCTGGAGGACAAGTTCGACAACACAGATTTGAAGAAGTTTTGTCGAAATGTAGTTTCACAGTATTTGAACCAGAGCTCCTTACCTCTCAAGTACATCTCTGTACTCCGTGAGCTATAGATATGAAGTTGGATATGTGTGATGCTAACATTCAAAAGCATCAGTTTTCAAACATCCCAGCATTTTAATACTGTAGAGAAGTTATAACATGATATTCTTCAAGCAACTGTGAGAAAATTATGCTTTAATTGAAACTCTGTAAATTTGTGTGAAAAGTAATAAAGGTGTCAGTTTTAATGCCTTCATCTCTTTTGGAAACTGCAGTGATATGTATTTTTTGGTATGTATTTTGTGTGTCGCTAAACATTGCACCAGGTACATTTATGTCATGATACCAGGTAGGATTTTACATAGCTGGTTGATTACGTCTTACAGCTTTGGAATGACATGTGGGTGAGTAATAAATGATATAAATTTAATTTTGAGTGAACCCTATAAATGTTAGTGTTACCCCTTTGTGATTGGAATGATAAAAATACATTCAAAAACTCATTGACTTAGATGATGTAACAGTTAGTGCAAGAAAATGTAATAATTAATACTGCATAAATATCCAAAGATGAACAAATGTCTTGCGGGTTTGGAACGACGAATATTCATTTTTGGGTGAACATATATTGTTCACCCAATATACTGTACAGAAAATATGCTGGTATCATGCATGCTAAAAAGCCAGTGGTTAATAGTAAACAGTGTTTCCTAATGTAAAGTGTTGCCAAAATACATCATTCCATGCCAAGTCGTAGAAACGCTCAGTTCTGTATACTGATGTTCATTTTTAAACCGACTACATTAAAGGCCCGAGCTTTTCAAGGACATGTACTCCAGTGGCTGGGGAGGACATTGTGTGATGGTTTTCTAGTGAGCAGAGCTAAACACATATGGGCTAAAAGTGATGATGTCTGCAGAGCTGCTGGAGCCTTCTGGGGCCTGTAGCTACATGCTGACAGGCCTCGTCAGGAGTGTTTAGTCAAAGGTTGCACCATGTTTTTTACGGGTGACATTAGAAAATATGACATTTTAATCTCTGCAATTGCCAAAGGGCCCCACAATCCACCACCCCCGGAACATGCTGAGAGAGTCGGGACCAATAAACAACTTTTTCAAGCATGGAGTGGGGGGGTGTTTGTGTCTTTGTGGTAACAAAGACATGTTTGCCTACTTTGCGTGTGGCATACAGCATTTCTGGGAGACTCAGTGTATGATTTTAGGTAGGAGTTTTGACATGCATCTCTCACTGTGAATACTAAGAGGTCTTTTTTTATAGTCTGCGACCCACTGCTGGTTCACTCTGGGCAGCCCACTTCACTGGCCTCCAGGGTATGAGCGACATGGCTGTGGCACACATTCAGATGTGTCGGCACATGAGTATGCCTGCAGCTATGGCTCATCCGAATGAAGGCTGCTGTTAGCCGTGTAATATGTCACTGCAATGTGCTCACGCTTATAACATAGAGTAGACTAAGTCATGGACAACAGCTCTCTCCATAGGCGCTGAGTAACTGGAGGATTTGTCACAAATACATAAAAAAATAACAACAACAAAAAATTCTGTCTGTCACTCCAGATAACTAAACAAGCACTATTAGGAGCTGGAGGGAAATGGACCAGGGAGGGGGAATATTCAGCGAGTCATAGTCTTGTGAAAATCATATGTTATGAATCTCGCATTTAATATTGTTCATATTCTTTTAGCAATTCTGCCTGTGTGACAATAAGACCAGACAGATGTCTGTGACAATATATGTATATCTGTAACAATATTATATTGTACCTCTTTTATGTGTGTATTTTTTTTAATTAAATTTGAATTTAATATAAAATTTATAAACTATATTTAATACTTATTTATTTATTTTTACATTTTAAATTATCAGGATAAATAACAATTAATATAATGTATAAATAAACAAACAGTTTTATTGTATAACAATTTCAAATCATTACAATTTAAAGAACCATTACTAATAACTCATGACCAATAATAACTGATAAAAATTGAGCACCAAATTAGCATGTTTGAATTATTTCTGAAGGATCATATGAATCAATGAATCATACTATCACTGAATAATAACTGCTGAAAATTCAGCTTTGCCAACACAGGAAGAAACTAAATCGTAATAATATTTCACAATATTACTGTTTTTGCAGTATTTTTGATCTAACAAATGCAGCATTGGTGAGCATGAGAGACTTATTTTCAAACATTAAAGAAATCTTAATTATTTATTTGTGAAAAATTCATATGTTTGTGTGTGCGTGCACCTGTGTAAATATATATATCTTTAAGATTTCTTACTTTCTTCTCTTTTTTTTTCTGCTACATTGAGTCATTAGGCTTCGGCAATGAACTGAACATGAATGCTGTCAAAAGAAAGACTCATTTGTGTTCGTCTTGTCTTAGAATGATCAGAACTTTGTGGACAAACAAAAGCACATAATGAGGAATGTAAATGAAAATGACCCTCAGGAAAGTGATGAAAAGACGACCACATGCATCTTGGAATGTGTGGGACAATCAAAGCTGACAGGGAGAAAATGAGGGTGTCTCCAGTAAACACGCAATCCCAGTTTGCATCTCTCTTTTGTCTCATCCTGGCCATCGAGAGACTGATAGCACTGGCGCTTTCATAAACGACTTGAGCAATTTTTTCTTCTGATTACACTGAGACTGAAAAACAAGCTAAATCCGATCCAACATAACTTTTTTTTCTCCTCAATCCCTTTCTCTTTCTCTCTTTTCATCTTGCCTGTCGTACTGCAGGGCTGTTTGTGACAGCTCTGTCTGTGTAGTCTTCGGTTTAGCCGATCCTTGTGGACACTAACTCAATATCACTAAAGTTTCTTTCTTCCTCAAATGTGCTGCCAGCAGACTTTTCCCTGAAACTGACTTTTTTGTTCAAAGAAAGTAGAAATTGATTGCTATTTGGCTCTGTTTTGTCTTTATTGCCATCTTGCAATGACTGTTTCAAGCTTCAGGATTATTCACTGCGTGTGATTGAAAGACGCCAGTCAATAGCTGACCTGCTCAACACTCACAGAGAGAAAGAGAGACACGAGCCTTACCCGTGGGGTTAAATGGCCTTTTCAACATTGTTCACAAGACGTAATGCTCTTCAATATATCTATTACTTTTTGTACCTGCATCTGCTTTAAACTGCTTTAAGGCTCGTACACACCGGAACGTTTATCACGTGTGAATATCATCAGCGTTTTTCGCAGTTCATACCCAAGCGATTTTCACTGAAGATGAGCCGACGGTGCTATACCCCGGTATATAAGGTGGCGCTGCGCAACTTTTTATGCTTCTGACACTTGTCGCACTGAAGAAGAAGGGAGTCAGAAGACGTGCTTGTCAAGAAGCTTCTTTGTTAACTAGCAAAAAAAAACATGGATATTTCAAGCAGCAGCTCTTTATTTTTTTAGAAACCAACAAGACCAGCAGGTCTACGTTCATCTTTCCTCGGTGCATCTTCTTTGTCTAGTTACTTCTGTGTGCTCAGCAAAACTTTTTTGTGCTTGAGCACCACCAAGCCGCTTCAGTAGCTCCAGGTACTTGAACAAAAGCGGAATCTCATTGGTCGGCCAGTTTTTAACGTGACGTGTCAAACCAAAAAAAAAAAAAAAGGGACTTGAGGCTTTTTTTTCTTTTTAATGACACTTTTACTCTTTGCGTTTTACGCTTCGGTGTGCACACTCACATTGGCAAATAGTTATAAAGCAGTTACCTAGTATTTTCAGCTCTGCGCTGGAGTAGATGGCTCCATACTTGTTCTCTGCGATGCATTGGTACATTCCCGAATCAGCCTGTTGTAGTCTGTGAATGATAAGCTCCCCATTCACCATTTCCACTCTGCTCTGTGGGGAGACGACAGTTGCTTTAGAACCATGTGTTCACCTGTCAGAGTGCTCCTCAAAGTAATGTCAATTACACATCTGCCAGAGTCACTCCAGCATGAGACCTTTATATGTCACAAGTGATATGTCAGTGTACTACCACTCAGTGATATGTAAAGCATTAACAGTTAGTTCTGGTTCTCAAATCTGATTGTTCAAACTGCTTTATAATAGTGCTGACTGAATGATTTTAAGAGGACCACTTTAAAAAATGTTGCAGCACATACCTATGTACTACAAGAGTGTATGTAAATATGTTCAACACAAGCTTACATTGTGTTGGACAAGCATTTGTGAGTAACTTGCTTACTTGCATAAGGTATGTTTCTGACCTTAAGAAAGGTCTCCATTTGAGAGACAATTGAAATATTAAACATATCTCAGAGATATCTCTTTCCCATAAGTGAACTCTGTGTGTGTACCTGTGAGTTGAGAGGTTCTCCGTTGCGCAGCCAGCGATATGTGGGCCTGGGCTTTCCTGTGGCTCGACACTCCCAGTGGAGCTGCTCTCCGCTGTCCAGTTGAGTGTCATTTATCATGCTGATCCACTGCGGCAGAGCTGTGCCAGGAACACAGAGGAGACAAGGAACATATGCAAGATCAGGGCTTAACTGTAAGGATTTTTTCCCCTTTGGATTTGTACTTGTCGTGGTAAAATTTGCAAGGAAAAAAAAAGTAAACTAAAAAACTAACAATGATAAAAATAAAAATTTTGCAATAAATAAAATCAAGCATTTATTTCACTATAATAAATAACCACAATGGACACAATAAAAATAGTTTTTTTTTTTTTTTTGTAAAACACAACAAGATTTTTTATTTATTTATTTTTCCACAGATCAAAACAAGATGCTTGAGTATCAATATATTGGATTAGTGCATTAGGTCTTAAAGTGACAGCAGCATAATAAACCTGCTACCATCTGTTTTATTAATATAAATGAAACAACAAAAGAAAAAGAGAAAATCACGCTCTGCACTTGACTAAATCAGTCTGGTAGCTTTAAAATGGATTAATACAATTTAATTTATACAAATAAATTTGTCTGCTTGAAAGAATTAATGTTGTATGCAAGTTGTATATAAAGAATAACCAATAGTTTATTGTTGAAAAGAAGACCACGTTTCTTTATGAGAACTGTTTTTATTTCATTTTAAAATAAAAAAAAAAGTTTAGAAATTTTAAATAAATTATTAAATAATGCATTACAGTATAAATAAACCAGTTAGATTTTTGTCAACTAGATCTATGACATCAATCATGCCATATGTATGACATTGTACCCACTATCCTTTCTGCACACAATTCTCATAATTTAACCCTGTACCTTTTTCTCCATCTGAAGCACTTCGCCTTTGAAAAAAAAATTCTCTTTACCAGATATAAATCAATATAGATAATCACATATATAAAATGCTCCCCAGATAATAAATTATGATTGATTTAAAAAAAAAAAACAACAACTAAAAAAAAACTACCTATAAAACTTTGTTAACATAAAGCACAGCTGCAGTTTGTAGGTAGCCTGTGTCGCATTGTCCTTTTGCAGAATGAATATGTATGAGAGGATCAGTGGGGAGTGTTTTCATTAAGAATGATGAGCAGAAAAGTTCTGAAAGCCGTGGACCTTTAGTACCCAGCATGCACAGGAAGGACTATGAATTTCATCTGAACAAAATTAACGGTCAAATGTTTAGAGCCTTGTTAAG
This sequence comes from Enteromius mattozi, assembly GCA_032359235.1. Classification (NCBI taxonomy): domain Eukaryota; kingdom Metazoa; phylum Chordata; class Actinopteri; order Cypriniformes; family Cyprinidae; genus Enteromius; species Enteromius mattozi. The sequence continues at coordinate 4,785,586 of JAUMHE010000071.1, read as the reverse complement.
CAGACATACTATTAATCTTTAAAGCAATCAGACTTAAAATTTTGGTAACACTTTAGTATAGGGACCAATTGTGACTATTAACTAGTGTCTAACATCCTTAATCCTACCCGATACATACATTTTAACAACTACATTTCTAACTATTACGAAGCAGTAATTAGGAAATTATTGAGGCAAAAGTTATTGTTAATAGTTACTTGTGAGAACTGGACTTAAAAGGAGGGAGGAAAGGTGCGGGTAACCTCTGGCAAAGGCATGGGCTCCTTGAGTTACAGATTTTGGACATGGTAATAAAACTTAATGCTTTCCACTATCCATACCACTATTCCTCACTCCAGAACCACAGCCAGGACAATAACGGCAGGCTGCAGCCTTGAGGAGGATGCACTCCACTGCCCGCCGGCGGCCCTCGACTCGTTGCTTACCCAGAACACGCAAGCCGATCTGTGGCTGCTGCACGTGACATATAATTCACACAAGCTGCAGCAGACGGCTAACCTGCTCTCACAGAGAATCTCGCTGAAGGCAAGCCTTCAATCACATCTGTCGAGAAAAAAGGGGCTTGCAGACTGAATTGGGTGTATGCAAATTCTAAGAGCAGACATGTGACTGGAATACAGTTTGCTGGTAAACGCAGCTGTGAGCATTTTTTTAAGTTTGACAATGGAGGCCAAATTAAGTTACAAATAGCAAACACATCTTAAAAGAAGTTTAAAATGAACTTCTGTGGCATTTTTTTCCCTTCCAATAGTGTCTTGCTGACCCCACATACTATAGGTTTTCATATATTCATTTTACCTTTAGTTATGATAACATTCCTTAATTTTCTGAAGGGTCTTTAATCACAGTTTAGTTTCCATAAATAGTCTGGTTGGTTTGGGAAGGTACTTCTCCTTATTAAGGTCCAAGAATGACTGTTGGTTAAACGACTTGATTTATATATTTAGAATGATTTTGCTGGTAAAAAGTAGGCTTTATATTCCAGAATGGAATTTGATTAAAAAAAAAAACATCATATTTAATCGTGAGTACTTGTGAGTACTTTTGTGGCTTTGAGGCATGGAGGTTAAAAGTCAAGGTCACTCTCCCTCTCAAAATATAACACTTTTGACATTTTCCGACCTCATGAAATCATAGTCTGAATGAAATCATAGCCTAGAATTAACTCTGACGTTCGGCAACAAGTGTTGACATTTTTCAGTTTGTAAATTACGGCACAAATCTGGGCAAAAGTTGTGCCTTGTATTTCAGCTCTAATAGCTCATTCATGAAACAATGACAATAAATATAACTGCTAACTGGTGATAATATTATGTTCACTGTATGATTGTCATCTGCCGCTTTGAATACTTAAGCTCTTTAAAGTCGGGTGGATTCTAAATAGCTTTCAATGTTTTTATCTTTCATCAGCTGCAAAATTCATTCCGACATTGCTTACAATGATATTGTTCCTCTGTGTCATTATCATTTCAGATGTGATGTGGATTTTGCTATTTTCATAGAATTAGAACAATTGCTAAAAGTTTACAGTTATCCTTAAAGTTATTTTTCTTGGTAGTCATTACGTGGACACTGACTTGCACTTTATAAATCACCAAGGACTATGGTTTCAGCCAGAAATCTTCTTTACTATTCTAATGAAGAAAAAAAGTCACCTACATCTTTCAACCTCGTCTCATAAAAATATGGGCACTTTTTGTGCAACACAGTTTTTATGCACCTTACTGCATATTTCACCGCAGTTTCAAAGAGAAACGTCCACTGAGTGGCGCTAAAACACAGGTTCACGTGAACCCTGCCACATTTTATACCATTATATTAATATTGTTTCGAAGTCATAACATGATATTCTTCAAGTAATTGTGCGAAAACTATGCTTTATTAATCAAAACTCTGTACATTTTTGTGAAAAGGAACAAACGGTGTCTGATTTTTACTGCCTTTTACTGTGTTCATTTCTTTTGGAAACTGCATTGATATGTATTTCTTGGTACATATTTCGTGTCTCGCTAAAAAGTGCTCCAAGGTACAGTACGTTTATGCTATGAGACCTGGTAGACATCTTTGCTGACCTGAGGGTGATGAAATTAACAGCATTTATTTGGGGTGAACTATCCCTTTAACGGTTGTACTCTAAAATACTACTAAAATAATTCATGAAGAGACATCAGACACCATTCACGTACTTAACTACTGACACCTGAGAGAACACAATAAAAGTATATTTGGACGTTGTTGTGACGGATAAGACAAACAGCTGTTGTTTTGTCAAGCTTTGTTCAGCCAGACTGTGATGAATCATAGATCTCAGTGACAGTCATAAACCTCTTAAAACCAGGTTTTCATAAAATCACTGGGACACTGCATTCATCTTGTGGCCCGCTGATACACTTACTTTTATGACATAACACACTTCATCTAAGTCGCAAACCCTATCGAACGGATAAGGAGAGAGGAGTCTGCGAAAGATGAATGGAGGTCCCAGATGCCCATATTAGGCCTCTATCAAAGCTACGGTGGGTCAGGGGAAATATGTGGGTCAAAAAATATAGCATTTTCAGCTACGCAAGCTAGAATAATGATAAAATAGCCCCTAAAATTTAATTGGACAAAGTCTTCTGAGGACAGAGCCATTCTGTCCTGGCAAAACTTTGACATAAACGTAAGCTGGCCAACTTTGCTTGAATTTGTACCTTCTGTCATAAAGGAAAGTCAGAATTATGCCAAAGAGAGCGAGAGTATGCCCAGTGGAATAATTTATGAGGGAACCTAATCAGAAATGGACACAACGGATCCTGTCCCCACACTACTGCGACACATTACCTCAAAGCCTTTTTTCACAAATATCACTTACATTTTAACATTTTCTGAAGAAAATGTGGGTAGTGCTCGTCCACCCAAAACTAGGGTGTTCTGGGTGGCTGCAAAAGCATTGCTAAAGGGTTTTGTGATGTGGATGGATGTTATAACAGAGCAGAGGTCTTCAACCCAGGTATTGGAGACCCACTGTACTGAAGCATTTAGTTCCAACGCTAATCGAGCCAACCCTGAACCAGCTAATCAAAGTCTTCAATAATACTTGGAAATCATACATTAGTGTGGTATTGAAGCAAGCTGGAAATAAACATTGTAGAATAGTCTGTCTTTAGAAGCTGTATCAACGAATTCCACTATAAACATTTGATCCCTATATACTGCATCTTCAAAATCTCAAATAAATAGCACATCTCCCCCCGATAAGCTAGATGATTTGAGTCATTGTGTGATAAACTTGCCTTGGCTTTCACCTTTACCAATCCCTCACTTTCTAATTTTTTACGTTTATTAATTTAGCAGATGCTTTTGTCACAACTCACAAATGAGTAATGAAGTGATTCATCCTTCTCATTCTATCTCTCTTATTATATATATTGCAAACATAAACTTTAAAGAACTTTCCTTTTTAATGATCTGGTTGCACAGTTTTTCAGAAACTTACTGTAGACCTGGAGGTGTCCTCTGAATGCAGTGCCTCCTCTGGTGTTCTCAGCTTTACACTCGTAACTCCCAGAATCCTCTAGTTGGATGTTGGGGATTTCGAGAACAGCCTGTGATTTGCGCAGACGGGCTTTTTTGGGGATGTTCCCACTCATCTTCCTCCAGGTGATAGTGGGGACAGGACTGAGAACATAAAATATAAGAAATACATTTTTAAATAAGTAACATGTGATTTTTTTTTAAGTTCTAAAAGTTTATCTTATCCCAGCTTGTCTGAGAATAGTGACTAGCATCCTTTAGAAAAGGAAATTTTTGCAATAGAGACCTTTTTTCAGGAAATGTTTGTAGCATTTTTTTTTTTCTCCACTGAAAAAAAGAGTCAAAGAATTCACATTTACAGCCTTTGTTTTGAAGCTAAATAAATAAATAAAATAATAATAATAATAATAATAATAATAATAATAATAAGGTAAAATACACTGTAGAAGACATATTATTAGACATATAAGTGAATAAATCACATGAAAAAAAAATATATATTATATTCAAACATACTTTATTTGATTAGATCAATTTGCAGTGCTTCAGCGGGCGTTACTGCTGAATATCAATGAATGCCAATAAACTGACAAGGTTAAAGATAACAGCAACCTCTCTGATTGGTAGATGAGCTCTCCAGGAGATAAAGTATTTCTCTACACATTGTCTTCTTTTATTTGGATCAGCGACAAAAAACAGAATCCAAATACCTTGGAAAGTCAGTGTGCAAGATGACAAGTACACATGTCAAAAATAAACTCACAAGTCTTTATATTTATAACATTTAACACTCAAGGATAGACAAGACATCTTTGTTTCCATATTTGCATACTGAACAGAATTCTGTGAGTCCTTTTGCTTTCTTTTTTTGCAGTCCACTGTCCTTTAAACACATTCTTGTGCACATGACCTAAACTTCCAAATACTAAAATAATCAACTAATCAATCAGTAAACAATGATAGTCAAGTTGAAGAATAGCTTCAAACAACTGCTTATATTTCAGCAATTTGAAAAGATAGCAGGTAACCAAAACAACAACCTCAACAACAAATACAGAGTTCAAAGCCCCATTTACACACCTCCACAATGTCAGGAACGTTCGGAATGATGGAAACATTTTAGAAAATTTTAAAAGTCACTGTAAAATGTGTTATGATACAACCAGTTCAGTTCAACTGTAGTATGCTCGTAAATCTTACTGTCTTTATATATTGTTTTCTTCCCTGCAGTTTCAAGCCCATCCAGTGCTGGACATTTTGTGTTTTTCTGAGGTGAAGAAGTGAAACGATAGTTGACAAGGTGTACTTTCAGTGTTGAGTACAGCTAGAGTAGAGATACTGTATGTGGCAGTCCCGTATTCTGGCCACATCCAGCCAATCAGAGTGCACTCCAAATCCGGCTGTTTCAATTTTCCATTCAGTTTTAATTTAAATCCAAGAATTAGACTTTGTGCTGCTGTAGATGTAGAAAAAGTGAGTCACATGCTAACTCTCTGACAGACGTATTGTCGTTATTCATCATGTTAAGATGCTCTATTGTGGAGCCAGTATAAATCCATTTAGTGTTTGGGACACCAAGACCTCCATTTCAGCGTGACTGGAAAAAAAAATATTTTAGGTGGTATGGCTATTGAGGCAGAGGCATTTTCTCACTAGCTTTACCATTTTATCGTTCAGCATTGAAAGTGTGGATTGTGGAATATGGACATTCATAAATAGATGTTGAATTTTAGCTATTACAATCAATCTGATTGTGTAAGTAGACATTGATACATAGTATCTACTGCTCTAATGCTTGTGTAACTACATGTATTTAATAACCCACTGAATGGTATGTGTAAGTATAAACAGGACATTGTTAACAACACTTTCTGGTAATGAAAGTACAAATGTGTTGCATTTATCAATTCCTATAGATTTACCATGTAATTACTCAGATGTTACACAGCAGTGGACAGTAATTTAGGATTTACATAAATTGTGGTTGGTGCCCAGAATGTTACACTTTATATTAAGTAGACAGTTACCCTGTAAGTACACTGGTATTACAGTGGTGCACCAACTTCACCAGCTCCAGTTCCAACTCCTTCAAATATCCCTAAACCTATAATGTTGTTACAAAATGTAGTTATATAATTCCTGCTACACATGTACTTAGTGAAGTGAAAAAAGTGTTGCTACCAATGTCCTGTTACACATTTGTACTTACATTACCATTCTGAGGGTTGTTACATGTGTGTAATTACAGATATATCACAGATGTAGATGCTATGTACCAATGTGTACTTACACTATGGTTACATACTACATACACATCTAGTACACGGGTATAAGGGACACAATATAAAGTGGGACCAATCACTATGGTTTTTACAGAAGCATAAATCATCACATAACAGCATCATGAAATCTAGCTGTCTGGCGAAGCTAGAAGTAAACAGTATTTCATCTTTAAAAAAAAGCCCTTTCTAAAAGCAATTCTTTATCTCTGCCCAAAACGTGTATCTGTGCTAATTTGTAAAGCTGATACCGTGGTCTTTTTGAAAGTACGAACAGGACAATCTGATATGGCAGCTCTCTGTAAGTGGGTGTGTACTGGGTAACACAATAAACGTCTAGATAGCTGTGTAGATAAGCAGTATTTGTACACTGCCATCCATCCCTATTTGTGGCTGCGGCGGGCGTGTGATATGACCTCCTAGGTGCGGCACCCGGGCGTAGATAACCCGCTCTATCAGACACGATCAGCACTGCTACATTGTGACAGCTCCATTTCACAGCTTTCCAACGATGGAAATGTGACGCCGAGGAAAACCCAGACACCAGCATCAATCATCCGCAGGGCCTTCGATAAAAAACTTCACATTTCTAAGTCCTTTTGTCCCTCTACATCCGCTTAAATTGTAAAAGGACATTTATCCACACATGATGAAATTTCTGTTCTGTCAGTTTAAATCATGATGAGTCTATAATAAAACTCATGGGTTCATTTAAGTTATAGCACAAACGTTTAGTCTTCTGTGATTTAATCTTGAAGTGTAATTTTAGATATCAAGTGCATAGCTAAATATGTTGATATTATTTGTATATCTTATATGATTATCTATCTATCTATCTATCTATATATATATATATATATATATATATATATATAAAATGCACAATAAAACTCCACAAAATTTAAAAAAATTACCATTTATATTGTTTGTCTAACCCAAACCATTTGAATAAAAAAAAATTGCATAACAACATATCTAACCGTTTTTCTTAAGTGGTGTGAGAACCATCCAGAAAGGTTACACCTTCAACAAAATGCCAGCATGCATGAAAGCAGCCTCTCTTGTAGCCCCGGTAACATTTTCAGCACCAGACCCATTCACCATTATAAGCTGGCAGTTTGCCTTTGAAAGTGTACGGTACAATGCCGGCTCTGAAAAGCCTCCCTGCAGACATTACGGGCAGACCGCCCGCGCTAGCGACAACAAACGCTCCAGCCTTTTCCCTGCACACAATGCCAAGCCCTTAGCCACCCCAACTGTTAGGTTGTCATACATACTGAGTGACAGCATGAGACTAAAAGTGATTCTTAGTTCAGTTTAGTTCATTATGAGGAGTGGCATTTTCTAATAACGTGCACTGATAAATCATTTATTTGTGGGTAAGGGGGGCGAGGCCTAAAGTTCACCGGAGGATCCGCTATCGGCACTAAATGAGCTGCAAACGAAGAGAAAGGCCATTGGTGAGAACTCAGTGATTTCTCCATTGACTGAGCAGCGAGCTAAGAGTCTGTAAAGTTTAATTGGACTAAGAGAGAAGCCAACAGGAATACATAGATTAATGTCTAGGTTTAAGTAATGACTTATTATTCTAATGTGGATAATTAATTGTAAACGGCATTTCCTCACAAAGGGGTCCTTGAAGGCACTGTAAACAATTACTGGGCCCTTAGAATAGTTTGGCTTACAAGGTGTTTGTGCTTGATAGGCTTTGCATTTGAATTATTCATTACAAATAACAAACGCAAATAGAATTACAGCACGATGACACTGGATTACGTATTTAAAATGCAGAATCACATTTCCTTTATGCAAAATGCCTTATCAGTTCTGTTAAGCTACAAAATGAGAATCCCAAAGAAAGTTATACAGAATGTAACCTGACAATGACAAATAAAAATAAACCAGAAAATAACACAAAAACAAAAATTCAAATTACAAAAAAAAATTAGAATAATAATAAATACTTTTTTTTTTTTTTGCAGTTTCTCTCTATATAATAACTTTTATGATTAATAAATGATTCATTAATTTTACCTTTTTATTTTATGCAGTCAAAACATGGGTAGAGAGAATTTAATATCAAATATCAAGGACTAGAAGAGGATGTATTATTGTAATTATTGTTACATATGACAATAAGAAAACATAAAAAAAAAAAACTTTCATTTTAAATATATATCTGCTGTTTTGTGTTAAATATTTCACCTGAAAAGCCCCTTATGAGAAATATTTATCTCAGAATTTATAACTCTGTGGTTAACATTTTGTTATATCAGTCTTTATTTTACTGTCCAATTTTCGCTATAAAGAAACCATTAACTATAACTATGAAAAACACATAATTTGATGCTGATTAATAATTAATAAGTACTAAAAATACTAATAAACAGTCAATAAACAGTCAATATACTAGAAATACGCATGCTTAAAAACAAAACAAAACTATTTAATAGTGAGAATTGGTTCCTTAATAGTGTAATTGGTTCTAATTTGTTGTTGTTTCTATTTAATTCTAGAAAAACAGCCTTCATATAGCCTCTTCATATATCTGCTGTTAGCTAAAAACAAACTCAAAGTTATGGCAGCTGTTTCTGCTCAAGGAAAAACAGAGGACGCTTTTTACATGACCTATTTATGTGTAAGCGAGTAGCATGGCTTGGTGAAGAACATCTTAAGCATGTATGGAAAAAAGCCTCCTCTGTCCATCTTTTATAGTCAGTGTGCAGTGCTGACTGAATGTCGGAGTGCTTTTCTGCCTTCCGGCTGTGAGTCTGTACCAGCCACTTTCATTTCTCACTGTGCTATCCTTGACCATATGTGAACAGAACAGATATTAAAAGCATCCTCCAAACAATGGCATGTACAGACTCTCAAATCGCTCTCCTCACTCGCAACCCCTGGCCCTCACCCTCTGCCGCCCCGTACAACTATTACGAGAATAGACAGCTCCCAGGGGCCGAATCTCGGCGCTGTTTCTACACCAATCACAGCGAAATTGCCACTATATCAGTTATGGCGCAGAGTTCAATACTTGTGGAGAGCTCATTTAACAGCAGAGCGAAGTTAGGAGTAAAAATAGCTATCCTCCTGGTACCATCTCATCTCTGGAGGATGCATTCTGCTCTCTGTTCTGAAAAGAAAGTGGTTTGACTGGTTAAATTGGTCGTAATTATGATTATTAATGACTCCGACAGCAAAAGAGGTGTTTCAAGGGGGCGACGTTGCATGATCTGCCTTTGTGTGACCGAAAGGCACCTTCAGGTGGCTCAATGTCGGGAAGCCGTCTGGGTGGGGGTGGGTTGATTATGCCAATGTACTTACTTCCCAAGGGCAAAGCACTCCAGCCTCACTGTGACGCCTTTGGCTGCCAGCACCGTCTGGGGAAAATGCGCTTCAATTTTGGGCTCGTACTCTCCCATCACTCCTAAAAAAAATAAGACATGCACAAAGGTAAGTGTACATATGGTTTTCGCCTAGTCTCATGGCATAAACATACCTGGGGACATTTTTAGCGAGGCGTGAAATATGTACCAATAAGTACATATCACTACAGTTGAAAAAAAAATGAACACACAAGGCGAATAAGAGTTTTGATTAAAAAAGTGTAATTTCCACACAATTACATGACGAATATCATGCTATGACTATGGTTTTTGAAAACTGATGCTTTGAATGTTAGCATCACACATATCAAGCTTCATATATATGGTTTTAATCGATGGTAGGTTTGTTCACTAATTCACAGAGTATGGAGACGTACCTGAGAGGCAAGCAGCTCGGGGTTCGAATCCCGTTTAACTACGGTTAGTCAAAGCGGTTCAGATATGTGTTTTTATATCAGTTTTGCATTTGTTAACACTATCAGGTAGGTTTAGGGTTGGGTTTGGTGTAGGGCATATTTCCAACACAAGCATTAACTCTTAGCAACAGTCCAGTATTTAAATTATTTACCTGAAGCAACATAATAATAATAAAAAAAAATAAAAAAAATAAAAAAAAAACACAGCAATGCATACCTATTTCAACATAATAAAAACATGTTTGAACCTGTGTTTTACCGTCACTAAGTGGACTTCTTTTATAAACTGCAGTGATATGTACTTATTGGTACGTATTTCGTGTCTCGCTAAAAAGTGCCCCCCAGGTATGTTTATGCCATTAGAACAGGTTGATATATTATGACGTGACTCTAAATGGAAGTTTAAAGTTTAAGCATTAAAATGTCTGCTAACTCACACACTAATACTATACGCATTACAAAAAGGATGCATTTAACTGGCAAAGAAAAAAATTAAAAAGGTAATGTTAATTACAATACAATGTATATAGCAGTAATAGCAATAAGCGTTACAGAAAATATGATTAATTTAGCTGGTTTATGAGGTTACAGGCTACATTTTCCACCATTCTTTGTGGCAGCATAATGTTTTGAATTCCACTGGTACCTGTCACATGCTATTTGTGTTTGCATGTAAAGTTAAAATCATTACCTTAAAATGTAATTATGTGACAGCTGATGTAAGCAGTGTTATGACTACAGTGTCAGCTAACTAGTGTCAAACATTTACAGCATCTGAATAAGTGCCTACTCACAAATGATATAGTGTGTAGAGAACAGTGTGTCAAAAGAGTAGTATCCCAACCAAGGCGGATATTAGGAAAAAAATATTTTATATCACATCTTGTGAATTTTGAAACACTTATAAAGCAAAATGTCCAGTGAGTGGTGCTAAAAGCGTGCTCAGTTTTATCTAAAACAGATGAGCATGAATCTCGCAACATTGGTTGTACATTGGTTGTTGTATGTATCTCATCAGTTTGGAAATAAAATTTTCAGTTAGTGGCACTAAAACGCTAGCATTTTAAAATAATAAACCACCTAACATTACTTCCATAAACCAAAAGCAAGCATAAGATAACAATGCATTAAAATGTATTAGTTTATCATGCTTTCATGGTGTTTTGAGGTCATAACTGTATTGTGCATGGTACCACATATAATTAAGTCTTTACTATTCAATAATATGCCCTGTAATAATTTTTCTGAAAGGGAAATAAATAAATACAATAGATTGTGATCCCTGCTAATACTGTTCATTTAAGCTGAAAACTGCAGTTAATTGCATGTATAGATGTGTTTTTTATAGTTTTGCCAAAAAAAAAAAAAAAAGACTGCAACTGTTTCAAACCTTTAGTATCAGAATGTAATGAAAAATCTATATTTTTGACAACACTACCAGACACATACTCAGGTGGTTTAGTAAAGCTCTTATGAAGTCTCCCCCATTTATGCCTGGGATCGACTTGTATTTTATATCCGGTAGAGATCTGAACGCACTTTATCTGTCCCTTAGCGCCTTCAAATATGGTTGTAGTGATCCGATCAGTGCATCTTGAGTGCATTTACACCTGGCTTTTAATGCAATCTGACTGTGATCCGTTTGCAGAAGTGAACAGGCATGTTAAAGGCCTTCAAGCGATTTTATGCTGAGACACGTTAGCTGTTCTACACCCAACTCTAAGGGGCAGCACACCTCTAAATATCTCAGTTTGTAGGTGTTGGATCAGCACATTACTCACACCTTTTGCCCCTCTCACATGAAATTCCACCTTGGCATCTTCCCGGTTGCTTTTTGAAAGTCTGTACTCATTAATTAAAGCTTGTGACAGGAAGCTTGTGCTTCCTGTGCAATGGGCTTGTGTTTTATTTTTTCTTTTGGTCCGTGTAGGTGCTTTGTAGGTTTAGTAGAGGCCTGAGGTGCTCTTATATGATGGATTGCATCGCTCATGAGGACTCTATCGCCTGAAATATCCAGAGCAGCTGCTCTAGAACATCGACCTCACAATCAATAGTGCAACAACCCAAGACATTTTATAAATGCGACAACTGCACTTATAGCAGTCCCAAAAGGTTCAAGCACACTTTAGCCACACTTTAATAGATGTCTTTATATAATATAATATAATATGCATTGTATAATATGTTTTGTCCCACAATACAAAACTACAGAGCTTTGATCATAAACTAAGCATCTAAATATCATCTTACTAGGACAAATTATTGAGAAATATAGATCAACAAATGATATTTATTTATGTAAGTAGTTGGCTATATTGTTACAAAGATCTCATTGATTTACATTACAAGCTATCAGAATTTTATTTTTAAATTTGGCCATATAAAATATCAGCAACTGCAGCAAATTGCATATGTTCGCTTGATTTTTTTTTTTCCTTCTTGAGCATGAGCTCCACATTCTCCTGTATCATACTATATGAGCCATAAAAGCCTGATTTATCAAATGATACATACATGATAAATAAATAAATATACTTTCTTTCATGTTTTGTTTAAAGGTTCAATAAACTGTTTTATATTACTCTATTTGCCTAATCTCAATGTCTCAAGCTTTACGGGGTTAAAGATGGGTATGATTTTTCATGCGCTGATGAATTCCATCTACTGTACAAGAGTAAACAATCTCCTGGATTTACAATTTAGCACAACAAAGCTCGAGGGATCACAGCAAACAGGTGCCACGGTACGGCAAACCCAGTAGATGCCAGTGACAAAGAGAGGAAATTCTCCACAGTAGCTCGCATGACAAGCTGCTAAACTAAATTATTTTGCAAGTACACTACAGAGGCCGCTGGGAAACGGGGCGAGAGAATTTGTCCTCAAAACAGCACCACGCTGGAGTCTAATTGATGTGCAGAATTCCGTGGAATGCAGAAGAATCTTGAATGGCTGCATTTCACTTCTGCAGTTGTAGCTGGAGGACACAGATCCCTTGTTTATTCATGCGGATGTTGTGAGGGCCCATCTATATCAATTTGCTGAGAGATATGTCAGCTGGCATTGAGTAAGTCTGCAATTACGAAGGGAAACACTCCCATTCAGGGGCCTAATTATCATTATCATTCTTATTAAATGGGAAACTGATGTATGAATTTTACATGCACATGTATTTCTTTCCTTCTTTCCTGCACTTTCAAAAAATATAACAAATATTGCAATAGAACATGCAAAACACTTGATTTATACAAAAATGAGTCAGCATTTTTTTTTTTTTAAGATTGAAATAACAATTTAATGACTCACTCATAAAGACAGTCACTGGTTTTGTTCCTGAATTAATAAGTATTAGTTACATACTTTGTTGTTACGTCCCTAAATTAATCAGTGTTTTTGAATGGATGATTTGAAGGATTCACTCATACAGACAGTCACTTGGTGCCATCGCTTTCTGATGTGACCTGCAGAAAGAATCACTAAAATATCTCCACGAAAGACAGACTGGTAAAAAAATTAAATAAAATAAGCATCAGTGATTTTACAAAGCTGATTCTGAATGGTCATCAAAGAAGATTTTTGCCCATAGACTGCTGTAGGCATGGCATCTACTGGACCAATCAGACTCCTTGCCTAGAGCTGTAATCTACAGCACATTTATAGCCTATTTTATGATAGCAGTCCGTTTTTCCCCAAACAACTTTTCAATTTCAATCCCAATCCCCTTACTTGTTACACATTTATGATTCCAAAGCAATCCCATGTGCATAATGAATTTGCAATATTATATCAGTTTACACTGCAATGCATTTCCTGTGTATCCTATTTAGTGTCTAGAAGAGCTGAAATTGATAGGACTGAATTCAGTGCCAGCATGGCGAAACAAACATGAACCCTTTTTGTGTTGCAATGCCTATTTTCAAATCACAATTTAATCCATTTATTAACATGGAATGGGGTAGTTTTGAGCAATGCAATTTTCACTTTCTTTTGTTGTGCTATGCAGAACAATCACCTGATGAAAGTCTGGGCATCCATCAGACATTTAAAGCTTTTACATCCAACTGCTAATGAAAAAATCCATTATCCCAGTGCTGGGTTTCACATCTATTTTCTAATGGCTAAACCAAAGCAAAAGTGCAAATTGAAAGCAAACATAACCCCATGAGAATATCTACATGGTGGTGCAAAAACTGTTAAAGGGGAGAAAAGTACATTTTCGTTATTTATTCACCCTTATGTCTCTTCAGACCTTTATGATTTTATTTCTTATGTTCGTGCTGCTCTTTTTCACACAATCAAAATCAATGGTGGGTAATCAAAAAGTTATCAAAAGTACTCAATACATATTTTGCACTATATCTTATGTCATATATCCTAAAGTCATGCAATGTATTCTATAGACTTGGAATATTGTACACAAATTATAGCTATGTATATGATGCCTTTAGTCTCTTTTGAAGCTTGGCAGCACCATTCCCTTTTACAGTATGGATAAGAGCAGTGTGCATATTCTGCTGCACTTTTATTTTACCCAAAGGACAGCAAGCCACTTTTGGAGTTTCGCAAGAACATGAGGGTGAGTAAATGATGACCAAATGTACATTTTTAGGTGAACTACTGGTCTGTCGGAAACAAATGACTGTCAAGGTCCTTGTCGTCCGTAAAAAAAAAGAAAGCCTACAATTCAATTGTCAGAATGTTTAATGTGTGATCATGTGACACAGTGCATCATCACAGCACCATTTCAGTTCCCATTAAAATCACAATTATGAGATGTGTCATGTTATTACTACTGGAGCATTTATATACATCCTTAGCACATGTCCACTCAATGTCTGAACACATCATTGAGGCATAGCTCACGAGACCTTTTTAAAAAGAAATTCCTGAAGGCCCAATAAATGTTTATCGTGACATCATTATGTGAACTGAAATGGTGGTTTGAGAGAAATGGCTATCATGAAAGGTCATTTTTATTTCTTGCTTAGTGCGGTACTACAATATACAGTATATGTTCTGGTCAATAATCTAATCCAGGGAATCAAAATTGTTGATTCGGAGAACATCAATAAACATGATGATGCTCCCTTTGTTAGGAAAACCTTTACTAAAACATAAAAGCAGGCTATTTTCTAAATTGCCATTGCAAGGAAGCAATTTATTCAACCATTATAATGAAGAAGAAAAACAAAATTGTAAATATTTAATTCATTCATTCATTCATTGATCAATGATGAAAGTAACAGTGACAAGGACCAAATCTACAGGAAGACACAGAATACTCAGCTATCTCAACTAGAGATGAAGACTTAAAATATATTTTTAGATATTTATTTTTAAAACTAAGACTGTCAGAATAAAATAATTATGGTTTCTCAGAAATTTTAAAAAAGTAAAATATTAATATTAAATTCTGTAAAAATGTGTTAAAAATGTGTACACATATTTTAATCAATATTCTACATTCACTTAATGTTTAGTTTGACAGCCTAAAAAAGAAAAAAAATTCCAAAGTGCATCATAGTGCACTTGTAAAGACCCTATATACCAAGACTGATTTGCATAGAAGAGGTGTGCTTAAAGAATTAGACTGGCTTTATTTAAATATGACTGGCACATTCTTCAGAGTGCTCAAACATGTCGTGTGTACTTATTTACAAGAGTGACAACTGCAGTCTACAACTAAATTAGCTCTTGCAAAATTCAGCTAGTGACAACCGCATTTATATAAAATCCACATAATGTGTACAAACCTCAGCTAAACAACTACATGTTAGTGCAATAACATTAGCCTCATTTAGACTGTGACAGCTTGCCTTAGGTACCAGAAACACAACCTAGACTCACTGGAAATACATGCCTTTTCATACATCTCTGCAAAACTAGAAAAAAAAAGTACCTATACTACATACAAATTGTTGCAGTTTCCAGTTAAAATGAACACTAGAGGCAGTAAAACTCCGAAAACTTTTATTCCTTTTCACACAAAAGTATGATTTGCAGGTACATTTTTGATTTACAAAGGCTAATTTTCACACAATTAGTTGCAGAATGGTATGTTATGACTTCAAAACAATTTTAACATTCTGCACGATTTGAAAACTGTTACTTTTAATATTTGAATTCTGAAGGCTGCAAAACGTGCCTCAAGCAGCATTATAAAAACACTGCAACTACCTGTACCAACCTAATACATACATGCCATGGTTACGTATAAAATGTGTTTAGAACCACTTTTTGGACATTTCACTTTGAAACTGCAGCAGAACATGCAGTAAGGTACGTAATTACGGGGTTGCAGAAATGTATGTAGAAGCACATATTTCCAAACAATCCTGCATTTTTGGGGAAACCGATATTGTACAGTCCAAAAAGGCTAGTTCTGCCAGATGTTACATTGAAAACTGAAACTTTATAGCAAAACAAAGTAATCATCAATACTACTTTAGTTAAAATTTGGGGGCATTCTGTGGGCATGCAGTAGACATATTCTAAATGGGGACCAGGGTTTTTCCACAGCACACTAAGACCTTCTTTCCAGCCTCTCAGGTTTCTCATTTTATGATTAGAAAAGCATGTACACAGTGGTATTATTAGAGAAAGAGACATCAATGCTATCAGTATGCATTTTTTATGACCCTTAGTGACATTTGAAATGTTATTTGAAACACTGACCCAACATTCGTAGCTCAATAATTGAAGCCACTGCACTTTCGCTCTTCCAATCCAAGGACAACGATACCTTCTCTCCTATAAATGAATGACAATGATGAAGGCCTCAGAAATACTTGACCCTCCACTTAAAAATGCTGCCCCTTCAAGGTCCAAGGCCAAGCGGGAAGGACAAGCAATCCCAGCACCACAAGAGTGTTTTGCGAGCGCTCCAGCTCTGTGAGAGTTATTGTTCCATCCGAGTCGCATCTATTAAGGTGCGATTCATCACATAAGTACAGAAGGCCTCCGCTGCCTTTGCTGTTTCGCAGGCAGGGGAAGATGCATTACTTGCCCTGTAGGTGCAGCTGAGTGCAGATGCAGTTGGGCAGCTTTGATTAAGAGCGTCTTAGCCAAGGGAAGGACATAGGTGAAGCGCTTCACCTGCACATTCCGGCGCGGAGTCTCTCGTGCAGTTAATTATCATCCTGTCTCAGCAGAAAACACAAATAGCGGGCTGTAGATTGGTGTGGTTCGAGATCGTTGGAAGACTGGCTGAAAGCGAGGCAGTTCGAGCTTGGCCAGAGGTGCTAAATTCATTTTCAGGCTTTTAGGCGCTGCCCGGCGAGCCGTTTAGCTGCCGAGTGCGTGATGCTTCCCACACAATGCCTGCCAATGCTGCGCACATCAGGCGCGGAATGAATAAAGACTGCCATCAGCCGTGCTTGTGTTACGGGTGACTAACCTCTCGCTGAACTGGCGCTCATTCCGCATGAGACCCCGACTATATGGTTATTTGCAAATGCAGCTGCCACAAAGCAATTCATCCTGACTCTACCACCTGTGGCTCTGAGACAACCCTCGGGACTTTTCTTTTCCTCTCCAGCCTTCCGTCTCTGCTCTTTCTCCAACTTCCGAGAGAACGCAACGCTACTTGCACTTGCAATCTGTGCTAACGAGAGGCGCAAATCCAATTTAGTATGCTAATGCACTTAGATGTGTGCATGTCTCTGAGGAGCGTTTCTCAACAACAAGGTTATGCAAATGCCGAAGAGCATGCCGAAGGGGACATGGCGCCCTCACAAAGGACGTGCAACATTAAGCAACGTAGGCAAAAACAAGCTTTTAGGGCACTGTAGTCCTTTTAGCCCGGCTGTTCTGGGATTGCGTACTGGGGTGGCTGACATTGACGTGTACCGGCGGCAGGTGATGCGTGCGTGTCTGTGAAGTATGGAAAAATGCCTGAAGTGACAGCCGGGTGTTTGGCTCCCCCACTTGGCCCACGGGAATCTACTATTAAAGAATCTACGGGCCATTCTGGAAGAGGACCATTGATTCAGTTAATTTTATGCTGGAAAATGATTTCCCCAATGGGCAGTTTCACCAGAGCGCATTGTCTGTGAAAAAAAAAAAAGTGCTCTAAAGCAAAAGATAAAGCACCTCATGCTCTCTGTTTAATGCGGATGTTTTGGAATTCATGGCACTTTCGGTTTGGCCCTAAAGGCCGCTCATGCAATGAGAAAGAAGAAGAGAGAATGAGGCATATAAACTACACATATAAGTCAGACGTCTCATTAAATCAGCTTCACATGGCACAAAAGCACTAATATACACAACTGACCCGCTTGTCATGCCGCTAAAAAACTGCCACATTTCCTTTCAAGGCTGATTTGAAGGCACATCTATTATTTCTAGCCTTCTGAGATATTGATGGACTTTTTCCCGGATTGGAATTCAGAGCTTCAATAAATAAATAAATAAACAAAAATCTCACAAGTCCAGCTGTTTTGTACCTTAACAAACATTTACAAGCTTCTCTCCATGGGAAATGATTGCTAACATGTCATTTATTTAATGTGAATTAACATATGTTATTTAAAATTTGAATATCGTTTTCATTGTGATTATGGAAAACACTGTTGCATGGAAGGGAATGAGCATGCCGATCAGTTTACAATCTGCCAGCTAAGCCCCGCCTCCTTAGTTGTCTCTGCCATGCTTTCTTGAGATATAAACATAAAAGTAAAATCTTTGTCTTTATATAAAGTAATTGTCTCAACAAAAGACTTGAATTAAACCACTCAGTCAGTATGGATTTATATTGCATTCTCTTTAAAAATTTTGAAGCAGCAGAGTTTTGGCAGAAGAGACTTTAAGCGGAGGGACGGAAATCGCACAGATTTCGCAATAAACAAATATACAAACAAACTTTCAGAAGATGCATCAAAGTCTTAAAGTTTTGGAATGACGTGAGGTAAGAAAAAAACTGTTTTGTTGTGTGATTTAATCTGACTATAAACTACTTAAAAAATGTAAATAAAATTATAAATAATGCAATTTTTATATTATTTGTGATTTATCTATGCAACTGCAAAGGTTTGTTAGCTTTATTGTCAGCATGTTGTTAATTGGTTTGGCAACACTTTAGAATAGCAGACTCTTATTCATTATTAACTATGACTTTTCCCTTAATAAATTCCTAATTTGTTGCTTAATATTAATATTTGGTAAATTAGTTGTTACGTTTAGGAATTGGGTAGGATTAGGGATATAGAATAAGGTCAATATCTATCCTAATAAGCAATTAGCTAAGAGACCCTAAAATAAAGCATTAATGGTGGTTTCACCTAAGATGGTAAAATAAAAATATAATAATAAAGTAAATCACTCCAGGTCTTTGTAACAACCTTTAAATATGGCTCAGGTCCCACCTTCAGTTTTAGTATATGTCTCCTATTTGCCATGTACTAATCCAGAATCATGTGCCTGACTGCTTAGTAATAGCACATCTCACACACACACACACACACACACACAAAGGTATATGGGTAACACAGATTTTAATCTTACAAATCAGGTAAGCAAACAGCAAAAATGTGTATGGTATGATATATTGCTCTCTCACAAAATGTTTAAAATATTGTGACCTACATTTTTATTTATATCGCCCCTTGTGCCAGCTGAAGCTACAGTTAGGTTTTTAAAGACACGAGCTAAAACGGTAAAATAATGTCTCAATTTAATTTATTAGCAAAGAGACTTCATGTCATGGTATTGATTCATCAATTCAGTTCACCAAGAGAGGTGCTTGGCACCCAGCCTAGCTCTTCTGTGCAGGTGATGGGGGTTTAGGGAGCAGGAATGTGTGTGTGTGCGCGTGTGTGTGAAGTGCGTGTAATATCTCACCATCTGTTTTGAGAGTCAGAGGCGTCGGTGGGCTCAGGACCCTGGCGTTGGTCACAGTGTTCTTCACTTGGCACACGTAGCTGCCCACGTCCGAGGGCTGCACCTTGGAGATATACAGATTTCCCGTTTCCTGCGAGATGAATCGCCGGCTGTCCTCTGCCACGAACGAGGGAAGCTCATTGAACACCCAGCTGTAGATGATCTCTACCGGGGCAGAAGGAGAGCAAGCAGATGAGCTGTGAGAACAACGCACACGTCCCTAAGGAAACCCCTGTCTGAATCTGCATTGTAGCAAGCTGACCTTGTCAGAGCGAGGGCTCATAGGAGGGGGAGTCTGAGAGCTGATATGTAGGTGATATGGATTAATTCACTGTTCTCTACTACAGGGTTCAGGGCGATCATAACAAGCTTGTTTTAAAAATGCATAGAGATACAGTTTCATGTCTACATACTGTACCGAACTGCATCGGAATGAGGAATGTAACCCCTGTGTCCAGAAAAGCCCTCACACAATAAAGCTGAAAACAATTAATTACATCTCTACACTCTCAGAAATAAAGGTAAAAAAGCTACACAACTAATAATTAAAAAAGGGATCTTTTTATAGAAATATCAGTAACACTTTACAAAAAGTTTACTACATTAGTTAACACACACTAATAAGGTTAAATACTACTAAAGCAGTTTTTAACCTTAATCAATCTTAATTTCAACACTTACTAAAATATTATTGCAATCAAAAGTTACATCTTTTAGTGATACTTATTGGACCTAAGCTAACAACGAACTGAAAAAGAACAGTTTTATTTGTACCAACTAACACTGACAAAGATCAATAAATTCTGCTCATTGTTAATGCTATTTAAAAATGTAACAAACTTTAACCAAAGTGTCATTGTAAAGTGTTAACAAAATATCAGCAATTAATTATCTTCATTAGAAGCTCCTGGTATTTCACAGACTGTAAAACTAAAAAAAGGCCCTGCTTTTTGTTCCTTCACATTTACATCATTTGACCGCAAGGCACCACCCAAAATGTCTCCATAAGCAATCACAATATTAAAAATTATAGCTCTGAAACTGGAAAAAAAGTCAAGACATGCAATCATTATGTTTTCGCGATCGATCATTACTGTCACTTCCAAGTACTTGGGCACATTTCTTATTCCGTACAGATACGCAGAGGAATGAAGTATTCTTTATCATGTCACATTGAGCTAGAAACCAAATGACAAAAGACAGGCTGTCAACAGAACAAAATTATGTGTGTTTTTCTGTAACTCTGAAGCAGTCATATTACGCCATATAAATCCAGGAGATATGTGAGAGCGGATTACTACTCTGATCTCACGCTGTTTGCCTTATGTCGACTATATCGTAGTCACATAGACTTTCCCGCTGCAGAAAAGAAGAAAAGAAAGAGAAAGAGAGAGTGAGAGAGAAACTCGTGTACCAAATGAATTTCCTCAAGACCAATTTATTCACCAAATAATTAAAGTATGAATTTCATAGACCATTGATTTCTTTTGCATAGTAAATACAGGTGGCGTGCTCCTGTTGATTAATCACTGAAGGATTGCCACTCTTTAAAGAGATTCCAGCTCAATTTTTCATACACAAGGGCTAATGTCACCTGAGTAAACAATGAATATTTATCTCATAAATAAAATTCAAAAGGACTCTCATGAAAGGCGTCCTCATAAAGCGTCAACCAATATAAATCACAATATTTCTAGCTGACGGCCTCAGCGCCTGAGGCTTCTGATACTGTTTTTTGAGTTAATTCACTAGGTTTGCACAAAGATTTACGAGTGTCAGTGACGGAGTAAAAGGTGAAGCTATTGTCCAAGAAGCACTGAAGCAGAATGGAATTAAAATTCATGATGAATATGATCGGAAAGGTACAGCAGTGGTTAATTTCTGAAGTATGAAGTACATTTACATTTTACATTTACATTTACATTTATTCATTTAGCAGACGCTTTTATCCAAAGCGACTTACAGGTGGGGAAAAC
>JAUMHE010000071.1:4727483-4741734 GCA_032359235.1 Enteromius mattozi | reverse complement strand
GACAGACTGGATGATGATCAGATCAGATCTCTGTGTGGAGCACTGGCTGTTGTCAGACTCCTTGTGCAGACAATAATGTCACTGCATTATTACAATTAATGACAAAAATAATGTTTGGAAGTGTAAACTGATACTTCGCTACCGCAAAAGATACTTTTTTCTTTTTGCTTAAAATACTAGTGGCCTAAGACTTATATATATATATATATATATATATAAAACAATAAATATTGCATAACTTTTATTGCCCCATATTGTTTATGTTCCAAATGGCTTGCAATCTTGTGGACCTGTGAATGCACCATAACATCACATGTCTGAGAAATCCACAAGACCATAGTGTGTTCCAACTGTGATTTTACACTAGGTTTCAGAGGGTTACTCATATGCACCCAGCTGCTATGCACCCTTAATGCATCAGGGCCTTTAAATTGGAAGCCACCTTTAGCCACTTTCTAGTTCAGAGAATCCAGTTCCAGATGGCCGTGTTTTCTGTGGTCAAACAGAGAAGAGTTCTGAACAGATCCACCCTATGTACATATCCACAGGCTTGTTCTTTCAAGCCATGATACCTGAGTCACATGCTCCCACTTTGGAGGGGTCTGCTGAGAGAGGACTGGATCTCAGAAGGGAGTGAGATCAGAGACACTCCCTCTGCCTGCAGTCTTCAAAGCATGGCCTGGTAACTAGCTTGAACCAAGGAGTTCTGCTTCTCAAAACAAAGAGACAGAAAAAAAGCCCAACAGGGAATGCTTTGGGGGCACAACACACAAAGTGTGAAAGGAATACAGACTAGTGGTTTTCTTTCTCTCCCACTTCTTATATAAAAATACATTTCTGCATCTCCAGGGGAGCTGTGGATACTCTGTGCAAACCAACCGGTTTCCCTGGCAAGAGTTGTGAGAGGTCTCTTAGCAGGGGAGGGCTGTGACACATCCGTGGCTGGGCTGAAAGACTAGGCCCCTCTCCAAACGGCCGAACTGACCATCTCTGGGAAACTCATGCCCGGCTTCCTCAATCAAAGACAGCAAACAAAGAGATCTGAGCTAAATGTTCCCCTACCGTTGGATGGCCAGAAGAGCTGTTTGCATTTCATGAACCGAGACTTCGACCAATGCACTCCACACAGGGAATCATTGCCTTTAATCATTTTAAAATTGCACCGCAGTAGCTGCCAGCAGAAATCAGCTCTTGCAGCTTTTAAGTGCACTTTAGATTGCTCTGTTCTTGAATGATCAGCTAGATTTGTGGAAGTCTGAAGGTTCAGAGTGAATCCTGATCAGTGCAGTATTACTATTTCTACCTGGTCTCATGGCAAAAACGTATCTGCATGAGGCACTTTTTTGTGAAACGTGAAATACGTACCAATAATTCTAATCACTGCAGTTCCCAAAAGCAATAAAAACTGGAGGCAGTAAAACTTTGACACCTTTTTACTAATTTTCACACAAATCTACAAAGTTTCGATTAATAAAGCGTAATTTTAAAACAATTATTTGAAGAATATTATGTTATATATGCTGGGGGATTTGAAAATTGGTTCAACAAAGGTTTAACAAATCAAATCTGCATATAAGGAAGTTCAAGTGGCACATTTGCATCAACAAATGCGCTTTTATATCAGTTTTGCATTTGTTAGCACTATTGGGGTAGGTCATATTTTCAACACGATAGATCATTAACTTCTACCAACAGTCCCCGGATATTTGAATTCTGAACCACCACAATACGTACCTGAAGCAAGATAATAGAAACACAGCAATACGTACCTATATCAACATAATTAAAACGTGCCTGGGTTCATGTATTTAGCCTATGTTTCAGTGCCACGCAGTGGACATTTCTCTTTGAAACTGCCGCAAAACGTGCTATAGGGTACGTAAAAAAATGTGTTGCAGAAGTACTCAGAGGTACGTATTTTTAGGAGACTGGGTAGTACTATTTGGAGATACTGATATTAAACAGTTTTGTTCATCACAAATAAAAGTCTTCTTAGTGTTAATGTGCACAATTTGTCGTCAGCTATTCAAATACGCGATTGTTTAATTTTTTTCAGGTGATGTCATTAAGCCTCAACAAATGCCAATTCTGCTCTATACAGTGAACAATGGAAAATCAAATCAAACCTTACATTTTCCCCACTGAATGTCATGTTTGAATCACAAATACAACGTGGACGTAAAGCAGGTTGCAAATACTGTTTCATGTTGGCTTTTGTGCCAAGGTGTTTAAATAATGCTTAATTCATTTTATCGCAACCTGGTTGCACATGTCAGGCTCATGAGATTGTCCCCTGCCAATAAGAGTGAAAGATCCTTGGGTGTCCAACAGGGTGATGAATGGTGGCCATTTGTTATGTGGAGGCCTGGGAAAAGCTCTGCATCCCGATGTCTGCTGCCAAGAGCTTTCCTTTGTGTCTCCGACAGGCCTTCAGAATGGCCAACAATGATCGGAGCAAGGTTATAGCCAAGCGACGGACAAGGACGACAGAAAACAACCAAAAGAACCATGTGTTCATGAGGGCTGGCAGCTCATATAGAGACAAAGAAAAGACCGGATGACTTTACGATATCATTCGCAGTGCTCTTTCTTCTTTTTTTTTTTAAGAGAGAACAGAAAATGCAAGGTGGATATCATTCTTCATGTAGGCGAGAAAACACGAGTGAACACCTCTTTAATATTACAGTCTGGGAAGCGAAAAACAGGCTTCCTAACCACAGCTATAATGCATTTGTTGCTCGTAAGAACGTTACATCACACGTACACTAAATGTTCGATTTTCTACAGAAAACACCATGGGCAGTGAATAGTGAAGTACACAATCCCGTTGGGTACGCCAATAAGGCTATTATGGCCATCGCTCCTGGGGAAACTGTAAGCAAAACTAACAATGTGTTTTCCAGCAAGCAATTGCGCCTCTAGCTCCATGCTGCATGCTTCCGTGGCTTGTGATGATATTTTGGAGAGAAGCCAAGGGATTACTAGGGAAAGAAATGCGCTTTTTGCTCTTGTTGTGTGAAGCAAAGCATTAAGGGCACTTTCCATCTGATGAAGAAAACTTTAGGGCTAGATTTTTAGGGAAGGATCAAAGTATCATGGGAATAACTTTAATTGCATTTACTTTTAATTAGTAGCATTAGAAGTAGGCAGTTTTAGGGTGAGCATTTGGGTAAGCAGTGTGGAAATAATATCAATATGAAATACAGAGAAAAAAAATATATCACTTTACACTTGCAAATGCTGAAAAGTTAAAGAATTATAATCAACCAAATAACTGTAGCAGGAAAATAAAATAAAATAAAATGAGTTATATCAAATTTGCTTTATTTCAGCTAGGTGCCAAGGCAACTTGGGGTCAGATTTATTAACTGCTTGCACCAGCGCAAACCGTTTGTTGCCGTTAAAATAGTACTGACAGAATTTACTAAAGTCATGCAGTGAAGGATTAGTGCTGAAAAGGCTTGGATATATTTTTTGCCTGACCTAACTGAATATGCATTTGTATGAGTTTATCTTTCAGACACAAAATTAAAATTAATCATGCAACAATTTACTAATGTTTGCGCTCAACGAATTGCTGATATTTGTGCCATTATTTAACACTCTCAAAATAGGAATGTTAAAAGCAGCCTGTAATTTGCGCCGCTCTTGGCAGATTGTGTTGGTTGCTATGGAAATGATCTAGTTATTCACATGAACATGACAAAAACACAACAAAATTACTAAAACATAACAACAACAACAACAACAACAAAAAAAGACACTAAATTATACTAAAATCTGAATTTCAGCATCCAAAATTTTAAATATATTACTCACATGCAAACTGCAGGAGGGCGTCTCGACTCAGGATGGTTCCAATGCTGTTTTCAGCTCTACACTGGTATCTCCCATAATCAATGGCCTCGCTTGCATTGTGTATTATTAAATTCCCATCAATTAAACTGTAGCGAAAATCTGCTTCTGCATCCACAGAGGTTCCGTTGATCAGCCAGCTGCAAAAGCAATTAATCAATTAGGAAATTTAGAAAAGAATGAAAGGAAAAATCGAAATAAATCAGCTGTCATTGTTTAATTCTGATGTAATCAAATAAAGTTGTCTACACTGAGGAAACTAATTGAAGACCACTAGTCAAAATGTAGGAAACATTTACCTTTGCAAATATATAATTGGTCATTAGGTTAAATTGAAAGAATAAAATTAATTTCAGAATGTCTTAGTTTTGTTTTTTCCCCAGATATAACTTTTTTTAGGTTTTGATAGAATATAGCCATCATATTATAACCGCTGTAGAGTTTGTTAGCATACAACCTGATGTGACTTTTTGTCTTAGATATCAATATCAATCTAAATTATGACCCAGAACTCAAAACCACATCAGTGTCTGAGAGTTCAGTAGCACCAAGTGGATCATTCAACCTTGCTAACACCCATATTTATTTATGCTTATAGATGTTCAGCAAACCCTCTAAATGGAAACAGATACATTGATGACTTGCTGGCTGTTTCTCAAGGATACAACTTCTGTGAGACTGTAATGCATAAGCTGAATCACAGGATATAAAATTTAGTGAGTAACATGATGATTCTAGAACATTATATCAATTCTGATTAGGAATCCACAGAGAGAAGTCCAACATCTGCGTCATTAGCATTAGTCTAACTGAAATGCCACTCAGGCAGGATAATAAGGATTCACAGTAAAGCTCCAGAGAAATTAAATGTCATTTATTATCCATTTAATGAAATCTTATCCATGTTAATGAAATGAGTAAACCATACCTGTAGGTCGGAACAGGGTTTCCTCTGGCTTCACAATTCATTATCACTTTCTTATCATCTGAATCCAGTGAGAAGATCGCATCATCTGGCTCTTGAATGAACACTGGACCAAACTCCTCGCTCTCTGGGGTCACATGGAAAAAGAAAGGCAAAAACAGGGTTTACAAACTGAAATTTATTATGATATATCCCTAAAATCTAGGGAACATTATATACACCAGGGGGCATATATATGTTCTTATAGAGATTATTTGATTTTTGAGCCCTTTTTTTGTGATAATATTCTGTATTGTAGTAGCATTGTTTATGTATATAATTGCTAAGGAGTGAGTAAGTTGATTTGACATTGTACGTAATACAAGGACAAGATATGTGTGTAGTCTAGGTTAGTAACTGAAAGTTGTGGGTTCAAACACTGCAAGGGGTGATACATGAGCTATCACTACTGTACCCTTGAGAAAGACAGTTACACTGCCTTCAAGTCCTCCTGGGAAGTTCCAACTTATGAGTTCAGAAATCTTATTAACTCAATATAAAATTGCAGCCATATAATCATAACAACTTGCTGGGCAACTTCATATTTCTTTCTCTCTTTTTTCCCAGACAAAGACAGAGGGC
Organism: Enteromius mattozi; assembly: GCA_032359235.1. Lineage (NCBI taxonomy): Eukaryota > Metazoa > Chordata > Actinopteri > Cypriniformes > Cyprinidae > Enteromius > Enteromius mattozi. The sequence continues at coordinate 4,736,333 of JAUMHE010000071.1, read as the reverse complement.
TTTTTTAGCACTCGTACAACAACATGAAGAAGGGAAAAAGTGAGTAATTAAGGTTGTAACTGATGCTTTAATCTGTGTATTTTATCATTGCTGGGCTGCAAAAAAAAATTATGGGAAAGTAGTCTTTTCGCACAAGCAAGTCTGCAAACCTTGTTATTCCCAAACAAAACAAACAGAAAATGCACACAAACTAAACTTTGCCATAAACAATGACAATCAAAGCAACAGACCAATTTGCTTCCAGCACAATTTTTTTATTGACATACCCCTAACTCTGAAAATCTGGGCTCAAAGAAAATCCTTGCCTCCCACTGGAAATAATGCCATAATGTCATTGTGCACTGTAAATGAATTTGGATGTGTGGTCCAAATATAGGTTATTTATGTCATACACAAAATGTTGTTTTTACAATTCAAAGCAGTTTAAACTCTTTCTACCAGTCCAGCTGGATCTACACGGCAGACAGTCCACATTAGGAATCCTGTTAACTGTCTCATATATTCAGCCCCCAGGGTGAACTCGATAACATATCTCAGTAGAATAACTGAGAGTCCTTCCAATTAGAAACACTCAGGAGATCTGCTCCTTTAGTGCTCAGTGAGTTTATGCTGAACAATGGGACCAAAATTTCAGGTTGTTTCACAAAAAAAAAAAAAAAAAAAAATACATTTGGGGCCACGCAAATGGTAATACTGTGTGTTTTATATATACATTTATACTAATACAATTATTGGAACATGTACCATATTAATCCTAACACGATTTTTGCTCTTTTTTTTTGGACATTTACCATGCTAACACCATGTTTTCCAAGATTCCACAATTACACATACCCAGGCCATAAAAAATCACCAAGATTTTAATTTGCAAAGAAACGGGGTAACCTTTCACAGATCAGAATGTGATGGATCATGATTTGTTAACCTAATTTTACAGGTTCAGCTATAGCTATTCATACAAGCGTATAACTACAGTACAGTTACATACACACAGTCAACTTGCTCTTGAGTATTCATGGACAAGCTTTGATCACTCAAATCTGGAGGATGGTTTACATATAGCGGCCCATATAAACAATCATTAATAAGTCATCTATGCATACATGGTCTCTATGGTCTTGGCACTTAAGATGACACTCTACGATGTGACGAATCGTTGAAGCAGCCTAGCTGTCAAAGATCCATTTGTATAGCTTTATTCATAGACATGATAAGAAACAGGCAGGGTTGAAACACTAGCCAACAAATACGGCACAGGCAAGACAGACAGACTTGATCAAGCTCCGGTGAACAATATCCAATAGGGCAAGGCAAACGGGTAATCCAACAGACAAACAAGAATCCATGCGAGGTACAAACAGAGTCCAAACGGCAAGATAAGAGAGAAATCCAAGACAGGCAGAAGATCAGTAAACAGGCAACAGGGCAACACGAGGTGACTAGACTTAGACTAGAAACTAGAACTGGAAACTAGGACAGGAAACTGGCTCCATAATGTAGCTATCACTTGGTGAGTGACAAATGCTAAACAATACTCAGTGATTAGAGAGTGGAAATACATGACTTATAAAATGTGTTTGTTTGATTAGTTGCAGCTGTGTGTAATCAGCGCTTTGGATGATGGGAAATGTAGTCCAGAGTGACATGCAACTGTCTGTGTAATGTGAAAGTCAATATAATGGGAGGGCAAGCAGATGGAAGTCCACAAACCAGATTCATGACAGTAGCAGAAGCCTGGACACACACCAAGGTAATGCCATGTTTTTGGAAATGCCGGCCTTGTTTTATTGTTTTAAGTAGCAATATGATTTGCTACAGTACATGCATAAGAATATCATTAAGCATCTTGGTTTGTATCAAAACGTTAATGGTTATGCGGTAAGTGAACGAAGGTATCATCACATTACTTTTTTGCTGTTCATGAAATCATCAAGGCTACATTAACAGCTCTCTGCCCTCTTTTCAACATCCGCTATGCGGTGGCTAAATCAGGCAAATATTTTTGTATAGGAACAGTATTAGACAACAGAGAGAAAGAAGAGATGAAGGACCTGTGGGTGCAGGGTTCACGCATAACCTAGTCATTTGCAGTGGCTTGGGAGTCAGCTATCTAAGCTCTGGCTCTATTATTTATGCTCTGTGCTGCATGCATAATAAATCCCAGTGTGTACAAGCTGCAACATCGTCACTGTCTCGAGCTGCTCCCTGCCTAGGTGTCAGCACACCACCTCAAATCTATGCTCTGTGTAGCCAGACGTTTTAAAGAACCTGGTGACCGGAGTCTCCGCTACAACCTGCATCACTGCCAGGACAAAAAGCACATTTCTTATACATCACAGTCTGTTATTTCCCAGAGAGAGAAAAAAATCCACATGCTGACAAAAAATGATGGTATCAGATCCAAAGGGAAAGCATTGAATTTAGTGTTACCAACATACAATAGAGGTAAAAATCCAAGAAAGTGACATGCAGTGACTGAATTGGTAAATATAACGCTACACTAGAATATGTTGTGCTATGTGCTTGCTAGGGTATTCTGAGTGGTTGCTAGGTGGTTATGAACTGATCCAGGTCTAAATAATTAATCCTCTGCACTCTTAAAAATAAAAGCTCTTCATTTGAATCTAGGGTTCCATAAAGAACCTTTAACATCCATGGAACCTTCCCATTACACAAACACTATACGTGCAGTTGAAAATAGTGACACCACTATGGCTTCAATGCAAAACCCTGGAAACTTTATCTTTAATACTGTAGATATGACTCTAGTATTTTAGTTTCAGACTCTGGAAGATTTCAACCTATTTTGCTCACCTTTTTTATCCTCCATGGAACAGAACACAACATAACAGAACAGAACAGAACAGAATTACACATTTTTGTTTCACCACTGTAAAAATAGCATCCTATAGCAAAAGTCGAAACAATCTCTAATAAAAGATATTCAAAACATTATCAATATAGATGTATCCACGTCAAAGGACTAAAGCTTTCTCAATAAATATAACCGCTTGTGTGCTTTCAACACAAATAGGTTTTCCACCTGTCTGCGAGAGCGTGGAGTTCCGGCTTCTTGGCTGACCTCTGATAAGTTCTAAGTCAGAAGTCAGACAAGAAGCCTGAACTCGACTCTTTCACAAATGTGCATATGGCCGCTGTTGGAAATCAGTGATTTACGTTATAATTTTATACGCTGGAATATTTTTGTTTAAAAAAAATATCAGTACACAACAATGCACTCTTAAAACAGTTTTTCTTTTTAAAAGAATGTAATAATGTTACATTTAAAACCTTATTTTTTATTTAGGATAAAAAATAAACTGTACTTTTTTTGTGTGTGTGTGTTAAGTTAAAAAGTAACAAAGTTTTAACACCCAATATATGACTACCTCACATCTACCGTCAATCAACCTCCAACACTCTGAGAGAAGAGACCCTCATTCTGTTCATTCAGCTAAGTGCAAAATTTAATTTGATCAATTTGGTAGAGTGCTGAATTTTCAGTATTTGTACTGACAACAGAGGAGAATCTTTTTGTAAAGCAGCCCCGATTCACTGTAACACACTGTCCTCCGGCTGCCTCTCGGCTGACTGTGGGCCTTTGAGATTAAAGAGCTCTCCCCCGCACAAACACTCCCACTCGGCCCATATGCTCCCTGGCTTGCTTCTGTCTCCTCAACACCTCTACTCACCAATCATCCTCTGTCTCCGTGAATTATTTACAGACCTGTGTAGCTTGGACAAGCTTTGTATAATTGGGGATCATTCTTGGAGAGAAGAACAATTTAAAATAAGTAAATAAAGACATTATGATGATAGAATAACTGAGTAATTGGTAGTTCACACGCACATAGTGACAAATAAATGCCTCATGTTTGATGTGGTTAAATACATCCTATATAAATATATAGAACTTGTCCATCTTGCCCTTTCTCTGACAATACAAACCATTCTCCAACACAATGAATGGCACAATGCTTTCTTACCTCTGCACAATTTCTGATTACATTCAAAAGTATGTTATTATGATGGCAAACCACAGTGTGAATAAATCTCATAACTACTTCAGCAATTTTTCAGGGTTTAACAATCACAGAAAATTTGAAAGAAGACACTTGGCGATACAATTACGAGATTATATCACTAACATAATGTAACAAAATTACAAGCCTTTTGCATGAGCTATAAGACAGGGCCCCGCCCACATGCAGTTATGTCAAACAATGAAAATAAATCTTTTCTTCAGATCACAGAAAGCAATTGACCTGGTAAAATCTACTTTGTCAGGCTACAGCGGCTCTGTCAGCATGCAAGTATATGAGATTCAACTTTCATGTCTGATTCATGAATTCCTGCTGTTGTGAATTCTTTTCAGTAAATGTATGCCTCATCTGCGGGTCTGTGTAAGTGAACTGCATTTCTTATTGGCCGGTGTCACGTATGCCAGAGGTATTGTATAATTATTATATATAGCATGTACAGACACTGCAGTATTAACAATATCAGCATTACAACCTCCCTAAAATCCCTTTTCATCATTGTACAGTGATGGTTAAAAAAAAGTACCATTGTGGTACACTGATATATACAGTGATACAGAAATTAATTCATAGTCCACTGTGCTTTAAAGAATATCATGGTGCTTTCAGGTCTAAAACCATGTTTGTTACTAACACAACTCCACCATCTAACAGATATATAGGCCTTTAACCTAGATTTGGTGGCTAAGACAGCATGATATTTCTCACCATTTAGAAATGATCAAGCAGCTGAAAAAAGAGGCCTTTCTTCCTCATGAAGAGAGGAAACAGTAATCTGTGCAGTCTCCTGTCTGCAGACTGGGTCTCCAGTGGGACAAATCACTCTTTGGAATTATACATTAATCAGAAATACAGCAGAGCTGAAGGACAGGACTGGTTATCTCTCCTTAAATGCTTTGTTGGGCAAAAGTAGCTGGACACTTCTGGTGTGACTTTAAATGCAGACCCTGAGCAAAAAACTCATCACCAAACACCAATGACTTGTACATATACTATGGACAAAAAGTATTGGGACACCCCTTTCTTTAGAACAGAAAAAGGCACTTCCAAAGCTGTGGCAACAAAGGTGGAAACATAATTCATGTGTTTACTAATTGTATTTACATCTTTTCCAACATTTTTGAAAGTGTCTAAAATGACTCTACTCATATGTACAAGTCATTGGTGTTTGATGATGAGTTACTGGCTCAAGGTCTGTATTTAAAATCACACCAGAATTGTCCAGCTGGGATCAAGACTTTGCTCTCTGCGGACCAGTCAGGTTCTTCCACACTTACTGAGTCAATAATTTCTTTTTAAACCTTGCCTTATACACACAGGCATTGCCATGTTAGAATAGAAAAGGGTCCTGTCCAAACTGTTACTATAAATGTAAAAGCACACAATTCCCTAGAATATCATTATATGCATAAATATTAAGGTTTGCACTCATGGAAATTACTACAGTAGTCAGATCGGAAGGGGGTGACCCAATACTTTTGGCCATATATTGTATCTACGAATTACAGTACCATGAGATCAGTGTAGAAAGTCCACACATTGCATTTAAATGAACACACATTTTGATTGGTAATGACAGTTATACTTCATGACGAGAGATGCAACTTGACACTGTAATTATTTTTTACGCTAGAGGGCACTTAACTCTAAAACGTAAAAATAGGTCCTTATAAGGTGCTTGCAGAAATGACCTATGGAGTAATTTATTGTTGGAGGACAGGCTCCAGTAGGATTCAGGAAAATGTTCCAGTTTAACTTTCTTATTCCTTCTCTTACGGTTTGTTGGTCGTGTGACACAGAGATGACCAACCATCAAAAGCATCCTTCTTTCAAATTAAACAAAAGCCTCAAATAACAAGGGCCATTTCTTCAAGCGAGAAAAACCTTGCCCCGAGGTGTCAGATTTCCTGCCTAGTGAATGCCTTTGAGAGTTTAATCAACCGTTCGTTCCCTCACTATTAAACAGGGAGTGCTCATGGCAGTACACAATTTCACAGATAGGCTGTGACATGTTTGAGTGCACATCATGGAGCCTTTGTATATGTCTAAAAGTTGAAAAGCAATTATAGAAGAGTGCAGCGGATCATTCTTTTCTATTGTTCAGCTCGGTTTGAACAGGTACAGTCTGTTGAGGTAGCATCTTAAACAAGGGCTCTCCACTGGCCCACGCTATATTTATAATGAGTGTACTGTGGTGTGGTATCTGAGAATTGGAAGAAAACCAGATCTTGACAGTGTGGGGACAGTGACAGGGGTTGGGCAAAAGAGTGCTCTACGGTGAAATACCGGTGCCTGGCTGATGAGCAATGATGTACCAAAGTGCCTAACAGTTAAAGTCAGATCAAATTAAAGAGAGAGACGTCATGCCTAAGTGTTATATATTTTATATAGAGCTAGTTTCCTTTGGTTAAACTTCCCATTGGTTATGTGAATTGTTTGAATTAAGGTCACTGAGACCACTGGCTCTAACCAAAACTTGGTGCAATGCATGTACAGTGCATAGTTTGATGCCTAACTGAAACAAATAGGATGTTTGTGTTCTGCTATAATTGAGACTACAGACTGTATTAAAAAAAAAAAAAAAAGTGTCTCCACTTCCTTCCACCTTAGAAAAATCAAAATCTCAATATGGCCGCTGTCAGCTTGTGAAAATGACAATATTTGTAGCACAAGTTTGCACAGTACTGATGCATTCGAAACCAGAGTCTGCACCGATTGTTGATTTCATTAATTTAAAAAAATTCTGTCATTAATTACTGTAAGACCGTCATTCATCTTCGGAACACAAATTAAAATATTTCTGATGAGAACGGAGAGCCATCTGACCCTCCATTGACAGCAATACAACTGAAATGATCCCAGGTCCAGAAATGCAGTAAAAGATTGATAAAACAGTCCATGTCACATAAGTGGCTCAACTTCAGTTTTGCGACGCTAGAAGAATGCTTATTTTTTTGCGCAATGAAAACAAAACTAAAAATATTTTACTCAACCATTCTTTTCCCCTGACTTACGTCTTCCGCCATTTTAGAGAGTATCACAAAGTATGCGTACACTTTCCACAAGGTGTAAACAACTGCATATCACATACATGCGCGTGCTTTCCCCCGGATGTAAACAAGGCTGGTTACATCAAATAAGTGTGTGTATGCGTTGTTTTGTAATACTCTCTAAAATGATGGAAGACGTAAGTCTAGGGAGAAGAATGGTTGAGTAAATTATGTAATTATGTATATTATGTTAAAAAAAACATTTTTTTTTTTAAATATTAATTTGAAGTGTAGTTTGATTATTTAGTTTGGCTCACTTGGATTTCTTGCTTGAAGAGGGTGGGGTATTTGACCTATACTGCAGCCAGCCACCAGATGGCAATCAAAATATCTTGGCTTCATTTTTAGGTCATGTGCAGCACAGTTGGTTTAGGCCAGAGGTGCCCAACCCTGCTCCTGGCGATCGACTGTCCTGCAAAGTTTAGCTCCAACTCTAATCAAACACACCTAAAGCAACCAATTACGGTTTTTAGGATCGCTTGAAAATTAAAGGCATGTGTGTTTGATTTGAGTTGGAGCTAAACTTTTCAGGACATTCGATCGCCAGGACCAGGGTTGGGCACCACTGGTTTAGGCTGACCACACACTAGACAATTTTCAAACCTTAACTGATTTTAAAACCATGGGAGACTACAGACATGTAGACAGTTTCAGACTATTTTTCACGTGATCTTACAAATGTGAAAAATACATGGATAACAAAGAATATGGGTGATGTATTTTGCTTTCGTGGCATGTTTGTGGCTACCAAGTTTCACCTATGGAAGCACACAACATCAGGTGGGTGACACTTGCTCGCTTTCATTGGTTATCACGGCTATCACGTCAGAGGCAGCCTGATCAAGAGTTGTAAATATCAAACATACAAATCGGGCTTAAAATCTGCCAGCTTTAGATATCTTCAACAATATATGACACAGATCACATTTTCAAATAAAGAAGTATTTTTTTCACACTATGAAATTGGCAGCAAATTTAAAATCACTTTTTAAAGTAAGACTGTTAGACATTCAGTAGTCTATATTTTCACAGCAAAGACGAGGTTCTAAGCATTAAAAGCAGTTGGTTCCATAAGACTCAATAGCTGCTTCAGTCAGTTTAGTGTGTGGGTTATTTACTTGAAAATTACTTTGATTTGGTAAAAGTAGTTCACTAACTTCAACCAATTCAATAAGGTAGTCATGTGTTCACTCTCTACCTATTGCAACCAATTTATTTAACGAGAGAGCTGTTAACCTAAGAACCACTTGACTGATTCAATGAGTGAGTTATTGATTAAAAAAAGCTTTAAAGTGATTCAAAAGCTCAAGCTCAATAACTGCTTTTCCAAATTCAGTAAGTAAACTTTTAACTCAAAAACTGCTTTGACTGATTCTGTAAGTATGTGAGTTTATGAGTCAATTTTTTTCATTGATTCAGTAAGTAAACGAGTTGTCAACTGATTTAGTGAGTTCATTTTGACAGAACCCAACTCCACATTTCTTATTCAGGCAGATTTACAAACAAGTCATTCAACCCGACTTGCAAATCCACTTAATCACGATTAATCACAATTTATCATTATCACAAGCCATTTATGCATTTACAGCGGAGTTATTTTCAGCTGTCTGTAGTCACAAATGTAGTTTCAAGAGTTTGCGCTTCCTCATAATCAAGAAGGATAAAGTTTAGCGTGTTTGGCGAGCTGTCTGGGGGGGCGAGCCGGGAGGACGGCGGACACCGAACCCTAGAGGCTTGAACCCTAGCTAGGGCTAGAGCTC
>JAUMHE010000071.1:4699337-4709792 GCA_032359235.1 Enteromius mattozi | reverse complement strand
GCTCACAATGCATGTCAGAGCAAATGAGAATCATGAGGTCAAAGGAACTGCCTGAAGAGCTCAGAGACAGAATTGTGATTTTAAATTATTTACATGATTTTAGCAAATGGCTGCAATATAACAAAGAGTGAAAAATTTAATGGGGTCTGAATACTTTCCATACCCACGGTATTTCATGCAGTTGTGTACTTACGTTACCTCAAAAGTTCTGTAGGATTTGTAAATTCAAAAAAATTCCAGATTTAAATAATGAACCGTCCCTGTTCATTGTGAATGACGCAATATCTGCGCTATCCTTGGTTTCCGCCTATGAATACTATGGCAACACACGTGGGCTTTCGATATCATGAATCATGATTACACTCTCCACAATCCCAAAAAACGTAGATGTATACAAAGTGAGAAAAGAAGATACTGGAACAAATAAACGAGAACAAATATCGGCATCTCGTTTCCGAAATGGAGGGAACTTTGTGAAAATCTCGGACTGGACAGAGACTCCGTTTTAATAGACAGGTAAGCAAATATATATTATTCATTGTGTAAGTAATAGTCTTGTGCAGGTGGTTAGGTGATAAAACAAATATAAATTAGCTTTTCATCCGTGAACATGATTTGTGAAAACAACACCTCCCAACATTCCATGCTCCGTCAGTGCGTCATAGAACTTTGCTTCTGTTATTGTTTTGAAAATGCGACCTCTAATGGCAAAAACTTTACATATTATGCCTTTAAATGAATAGTTCACCCAAAAATGAAAATTCTGTCATTATTTACTCACCGTCGAGTAGTTCCAAATTTGTTCTCCTGAACACAAAGGAAGATATTTTGAAGAAAGTCTGTAGCCAGGTTGTTTTGGGTCACCATTAACTTCCATAGTAGGAAAAAAAAACATACTATGGAAGTCAATGGTGACCCAAAACAGCCTCGTTACAAACTTTGGTAACAAAGTTTATTTATTTTACAAAGTTTATTTTAAGGTGTCCATAATACAGAGTAATTACCTAGTAAGTTCTTAGTAGTAGCAGCCATTGTACTACATAAAATAAAATGTACTTACAATGTAACTAAGTTATGGTACAGTTTGTAATTATGTAGATGCAATAGGATGCTACTGTTACACAGCTACTTATGCAACCAAAGGATTGTCACATTTGTGCAATACCTTTCTAATTACATTAAAACTTACAGAATATTACACAGGCATAAGCTGCTTAAAATAAAGTGTATCAATATTGTGCTTAATTGTATTTCATGTGTATCTATGCTGTACACCTTATCTAGCTGCACCTTAGTTTAAATTAACAAATTAGTACACAGCTTAAATAAATGTAATACATTTCCAATTACACTAAAATTACAGAATATTACACAGTCATACGCTACTTAAAATAAACTGTATCAAGTTTGTAGTTTAAAGGAATAGTTCACCCAAAAATGAAAATTATGGCTTATTTTACTCACCCCCAAACCATCGGTGTATATTACTTTCTTGTTTCAGACGAACACAGTTTGAGGTTGTTTTTTTTTTTAAATTGATCCTGGTTCGTCCAAGTTTGATAATGCTCGTGGATAGTGGCCATTATTTTGAAGCTCCGAAAATCAGATATATCCATCATGAAACTAACCCCACCTTCGGGGGGTTGTCACATGTCCTCTGAAGCAGATCGATGGGTTTTGTAACCAAAATTCTAGTTTTCAAATTATAATGTAAATAACTGACTTCTTTTTTTTTTTTACATGAGAGCACTGAGTTCCCGCTTCTTGGCTGACTTCTGACTCGACCTACGACGTATAACGTAAGTTGCGTCACACGCCGAGTCATAGGTCATTTGTTACAAAAACCCATCAATCTGCTTCAGAAGACATGCAATAACTCCCCAAAGGCGTATAAGTTAGTTTCACAACAAATATATCCGATTTAAGGAGGTTCAAAATAATGGACACTATACACAAGCATTAGGATAGCTAGGATAAATTTTTTAAAAACTGAAAGAAGAAAGATATATACCTCTAGGATGACTTCGGGGTGAGTAAAATAAGCCGTAATTTCCATTTTGGGTGAACTATTCCTTTAAATGTAAGTAGCTGGGTAACAGACTCGGTCTGTTACAAATGTGTAGCAGTACACTCTCAAAATAAAGGTACAAAAGCTGTCACTGGGGTGGTACCTTTTCAAAAGGTACACTTTTATTACCTATTAGGTTCAAATATGTACATTGTAAGTACTAATATGTACCTTTAAGGTACCAAAATGAACCCTTTAGGTACAAACATTCACCTTTTGGAAAGGTACCAGTCCAGAGACAGCTTTTGTACCTTTATTTCTGAGAGTGTAGCTGCCTGTTACATCTACTGTAAATAATTACTGTCACGTTGGACTATTGTCAGGCCTGGAACCGGCCATGGAGGCCATTGGACGGCTGTCTCGCCCTGAACCAGCCATGGAGGCCGTTGGACTGCTGTCTTGCCCTGAACCGGCCATGGAGGCCGTAGAACTCTGGCCCGGACCTAACGCAGGTACAATTTCGGCCATTGAGGCCACTACTAACCTCTCCTTACTCTATGTCGCAGTCTGGCCATCTCCGCTGTCTGGTCCGCCCAGGTGGGCGTCTCCGCTATCTGCTCCGCCCAGGTGGGCGTCTCCGCCGTCTGCTCCGCCCAGGTGTTCATCTCCGCCATCTGATCCACCCTGGCGGGTGTCTCTGCCGTGGCCCGTGGAGGAACCTGATCCTCCATGGGTCATTACAAACTATATTCGGTCCGGGAGGCCTCCAGAGACTTGGCCCATAGCATTTCCTGGGTGCCCTGCCATCCAACCCCCTTCACTATGTACTGTGCCGCCTCCGTTCCACCACCCTCCTAGGTTCTGTCTAGTCGTGTCTGGAAGCCACTCTTAAAGGGGGGGCTCTGTCATGCGTGGGCGTGCTCTGTGTTTATGTTTACCTTGTCCATGTGCCCTTGTTTGTTTTCATGCCGTTTCCCTCGTGTTCTGCCCATTCTGTAACTCCGCCCTTGCCATTAGTATTCATTCTCCGACAGCTGTGTGTTCCAGGTGTCCCGTGTTTTGTCCTTGATTGTCTGTGTATTTAAACCATGCCCCATGTCCTGTATCCTTGTCAGTTGTTAATGTTTCCGGACCGTGTGTGTCAGCCTTTGTCAGCTTCCTTGTCGTTTCATTAAATGTTCTATAATGAGAACTTCTGCCTCCATGTCTCCGTGCCAGCTGAGAAGCCAGACCACCTCCTTCTTGACAATTACAAACTGTACAGTCTTTTCCATAATTAGTTACATGATACGTACATTTTATCTCATGTAAGTAGAATAGCTACTACTAAGTACCTAATTAGGTAATTACTCTGTATTATGACACCTTAAAATAAAGTGTTACCAAAACTTATTCAAAATATCTTCCTTTGTGTTGGGCAGAACAAAGAAATTCATACAGATTTGGAACTACTCGAGGGTGAGTAAATAATGACAGAGTGTTCAATTTTGGGTGAACTATTCCTTTAAACTTAAAGACCACTTGTAAGATAAAACCTCATTAAAGTTTAAGCTTTGCATTGATTTATGCTTAATTAGCTGTTAATGCACTAATTTTGTATATGCAATTTTTTGTTATATATCAGTTTAGAATTCTATGCATGTGCACACCAGCAAAAAGTGACTGCAAACTTGATTAAGATGCAAGCAAAAATGCAAAACGTAATTTCATGGGGAGAGAGAGAAAGAGAGGGAGATGTCTGGGTCTTCTGTCTGTCGGCATACACAATGTCCACCTGTTGCTGGTGACAGTATCAGACCACAGAAAAAAAAAAAAACAGAATGAGTATGATGCAACCATACAGACTGTCAAGCCTTCAAAGGTGTTGGTGTTTGGGGGTTTATATACAGGGGGGAGGGGGGCTGTAAAGGAATGAATGAAGAAATGCAAAAAGCTCCTTGCAAGAGGTGTACTGATACACATGCTCATGATGAAAATGTTTGGTGTAGGTATTTCAGTTCAGCAAACAAATGCAGCATTGTTTTACTGCACATGCAGAAATTCTTAGTTATAAACTCACAATCCTGAGGGGAAAAAACGGGAAAATTGTTTCTTTTCTTGGCTTTCATTTTTACATTACTCCCCCTCACAATTCTCACTTCTTTTTTTCACTTAATTAATTTAACTTAACTAAAATCTCAGAGTTCTTAATTGTGCCAGAATTGTGAATTCTGACTTTATATATCGCAAATATATATATACAAAGTTCTAGCATGAAAGGTCTAACTCAATCTGATATAATAACATTATTATTACACAGCGCTGCTGATTCATTCTCTCCTGTATCAGCAGCCAATGAGCTTGCTGCTCATCAAACTCAATGACTAGTGCTTGCTGTAGCAGTTTGCTTCAGAAACCCTCCACCTTCCCCAGCTCCACCTGTATAGATCTGCCATGGGGTGAGCATGTATAATACAGTGTACGGGGTTATTTCATATACAGTGGGTTATGGGCAGCAACAGTATTTCTTACATGCTCACAGCAGCATGTTGTGAATATCTCACCAAAAAAAGTGACTTAAACTTTCTCACAATGATGAGTTGATATCTCACAAGTCTGTTTGTGTCTACCTTTATTCCTCTAAATCTTGCTAAATGACATTTTAAAACAATGTCTTCTTTTTATAGTGTTTGCATTCAGTCAAAAGTGAGCAGTTTAGACAAGGTCGTGTAGCTTGCTCAAGTACTACCTGATGAATCATTTGGTTTGGCTATTAGAGAGTTGTAGTTGTTTTTTTATTTTTTTTTCTTCTTCTGTTTATCTTAATGTTCATTTAAGATGAATGAGGACTGGAGCTTTTTAGCTTCACACTCACAAAAACAGTCAAAAAAGTGGTTCAAAAACTAAAAGAGGTTTCATCATCACTCACACAAATGATGCAGAAAAGCTATTGGCAGAAACTGGCTTATTTAAGAATGAAATGATGGCCACTCAGTGACAATACTTGTGTTATTAATGTTTTCCATTTAAACTGTTAACTTCCAATTTCTGTGAGTTTTTCCTCTATGCTCTCAAATGTTCCACCACTGTTCTTTTCAGAGGCTATAAAGTGCTCTTCAGTAACCACAGTGTGCTGCCGTTGAAAAGCCTGACTGTTCTCTACGGCTTTCTCATTTCATATCAACTCCTCAGAGATATAAATTTCAGACACAAAATGCTGTGACTTTAATGTATGCCTGCCACGTTGAATTTAATAATGCAAATGTGTTTATAGGGGATGAAAATGGACAACACGCATTAGTCAACGTCACAATGGTGAAAATGATACTCTACGATTTAATTGTGACTTTTCAGTTCTTTACGGAAGAGAAGGAGGCACAGCTGTTAAATGGGTAACTGAGAGTTTACAGTTGGGGCTTTTTAATGATGAACACAGTTGTGAGGAAGAACATTTTTGTTGGTTTTGCTGCTGCAGCTGACAAGCGCAAAAACTTGTCAAGATTCGACTTCATTCGATAGCCAATAACCCCTGACAATCCCATCCAGCACCTGACATTTTAGGACTAAAACAAGCAGAAATTGAGGCCACGCAGCTGTTGTGTTACAAACTGGCTGCAGATATATTTGCATTAGATTACAGCATGCCATTAAATCCGTATGAGAAAACTGTATGATTATTTACTTTTGCAAACCTGTTTTTCACAAAATAAAGGAAATTAATGGTGGAAAAGTGCCATGACAAAAGAACCAGCTAATTAAACATAATAACCACTAAATTTATCTTTTACAACTCTTTTTGTAACCTGTGCCCATGATTGGGGACTTTCGATTTGGCGGTTAATTACATCAGCCGGCTCAAATGAGTCCAGTTAACTGTTCTGATCAAAACAAATTCAGAGGTGGTGTGTTAAAGCAGGGATATAATGAAAATGATGAACTCAAACTTCAATTGGCAGATTGTCCTTTCTAGCTACTGTGTTCTATTATCATCTTCATCACCTCAAAAATAAAATATTCTGCGTGTGTGTGTGTTGGAAACACTATTTGGAAAGAAAGGTTTGTTTGTTTGTCTGTTTATTTACTTGACAATTATATACATTTACTCTACATCCACCCTTATTATTATTATTATTTTTTTTTTTTTTACATCATTTGTTATAGTAGTTTTAACTGTAAATCAGTTTGAATACTGCATTTTAATAATGAGATACATTAAGAATAACAATAAATGAAATGCAAAAAAATGTCATTATCATATAATTGTTAAAATAATTAAACAATTTGTCGCTTGTTGTACTGCGTCATGCTGATTATTTTTAAAAAATTATTTTATTATAGGACTTTTAACTGTAATACAGTAAAAATACTGTAATATAATAATGATAATCATTAAGAATAACAAGAAGTAAAAAAAAAAACATCTCAATGCATTATGGTATATATTTTTAAAAATGTATAAAAAAATTTTATTTGTGCTATCTTTATTCTGATTTTAATAAAAAATATAGCAAGCAGCAATTACCGGGGTTCGAGCATTTTTACGGCCTTTGAGGTTGTATATGGCAACTTGGATGTATGGCTGACACATCGAAAGCATATTGAAAATGGACAGTAGGTTCATAGACACACACACACACACATAGACATACAGAAATTAACTGGTTAAACTATTATATTAAAACAAACACAGACACAGACAAACAGAAATGAAATGCTAGTAAGCATGCTTACACTCACACACAGACACACAGAAATTAAATGTTTAATACTCAGTACGCATGCTTACGTACACACACAGACAAACAGAAATTAAATGGTTAAACTTTTATATTAATACAAACACACAGATACACACATACACGGTCATACATTCATATTGTGTTGCAATTTTAGATATTTGAAATAAATGATAGGTGACAGTTATTGCAAGTTTGAATGGTATTTTCATGTTTCACTGTAATGATTATCTGGCAAAACTGTTAAAACTTTATGAGGAAAATGGTAAACTTTAACTAAATGTGATTTTAACTGCTAAAATAGTGATTTTATAATGTCTCCATCAGCAATCATGAAAGCACTGTTTGTGCGCCCATTGGTTGTCTTCCGCTGCCATCTAGTGATTATAAATTGCAATTTCTTATAGAACACAGTGTTTAAGTGTTATAACTGTTATGTTTTTTGTCAAAAGTGTTTGATTGACAACATTAATCCCAGAGACAAAGTTGTTCAGAACGAAAAGATCTATGATACTATATGAAGATATAGTCTATAAGTGAATATATGAGGGATTTCAGGTCATTTACTCTGGAAATATTGTTTTTGAGGCCTTTTTTAATGGTTATAGTGCTACCTATAATCTGAGCTCTATGAAAATTTGCATGCTTGCTAAGATCCATCTGTCACATATTTTAACCAATTTTCATAAAGTTGTGTGCTTTTGTTTAGGTTTTATAGGCTTTTGAGTATATGTGGCCACGTCCCTTTATAAATTACCCTGTTATAGCTAACCAAAGTACAAAATTCAATATTTTTTGATAATTATTAGTCTAGAGAGTCCAGAGAATTGTTCTGTATTGGTTTGATCCAGATTGAGCGACAAACCTGAGACTAGTTTGAAAAAGTAGGTTTTTAACATTTTTTATGAATAAATAATGGTTTGATTGAAAGCTATGGTTCTTGCTAATTTGCATTTTCAGATATTTCTTCATTTTTCAATGAAATTTGACTTGTTTCACTGTTCGTGAAGTGTGGTCTCAGAATGAGGAGACCTATCATATGGTATGAAGTTCTACTGTTTGTGTGAATATATGAACGTTCTAAAATTTGAGGTCATTTTCTATAGAAATACTGTGTTTTTGAGGCATTTATAGCTGTTATAGTGCCACCTATTGTCCGATCTCCATGAAACTTTGGATAATTGTTAAGAGTCATGTAACTGGTTTTCACCAAGTTTTGTAAAGTTTTGAGTTTTTCTTTACGTTTCATAGGCTTATTGGTTTACTTGACCACTCCCCTTTTCTAAATGAGCCAGTTATAGCTAACCAAAGAACAAATTTCAACATTTTTTTTGATAATTATTGATCAAGTGAGTCCACAGATTATTACTGCAGTGGTTTGATCGAGATTGAGCGAGAAACCAGGGACTAGTGCGCAAAAGTAATAATGAATGACAATGGTTCTTGAGGCAAAGTTGCTCAGTATGAGGAGATCTATCAAATGACATGCATATTGTGTGGATGTGTGAAAAACCACGTGATTACTGGGCCATAAAATTCGTTAGCGCCAACTAGTGGCCGATTTCTTTCAAAATTCTTACAGACCTTTAGGGCCATGTGTCGAACGTGTCCACCGAGTTTCGTTCCGATCGACCTCCGTTAACCTTGTCTGATAAGTGCTCAAATTTCATTGGCCGATGGCGGCCATGTTTTTTGATATATGCTAATGTCCTCATATAGACTTGTGCCAGCTTGGACCAAGATGCAGCATATCAATTTTTAAGTCGATCGAACCAACTGTTGCCTAGTTATGGCTGAAAATATGTTTTTTCTATCTTATAGTGCCCCCAAGTGGCAGAGGTACAATTTTTTTTTATTTGACTAAAGATTGAGCTTATACACATGTGTATCGAGTTTGGTGAAGATACCTCATTCCATTTCCGAGTTATAGTCTGAATAACATTTGGCTAACGTTAGCATAGCAACGTTAATTGGCGTACTGTTTCGTACCAAAATAAAAATTTCTACTTATTTTTGATCATTATTGATCATGAAAGTCCAAAGAATATTTCTGCAGTGGTTTGGTTCTGATCGGGCGAAAAAACCTAGGACTAGTTTGCAAAAGTAGGTTTCAGCTATAGCTCAATTTTGCAGGAAAACGGTGCGTCGTAGAGGGAAAATAGGTGGTGTGCACTTAATTTAACTTAGTAATTCTAATCATAATAATAATTTTATTTTGTGGCATGTACTCATGCCTACAGAGTGCTGATGGACTTTCTGATTCTGTTTCAGCTCAGCCAGCCGCCCATGGGCCGCAGTGTGCCAAATTAATTAAAATAACATAAGCAGGTGAGACATTGGTGGGGGCTCAAGTACAGGGACATGATTAGCCATAGTAGGCGAGATTAATGAAGACCTTCTGAGAGAGATTATATTGACTGAGCCTGATTATACTGGAGACCGTTTATTCAGTGGCGTATCATTATGAATAGAAGAATTCATAGATCATATGCAAACCCTCCTCACAGGGCTGATATCTCACTAAACCCAGCCTTTGTCCTGAGCCTCAAAGCATGCAAATGAATACATAACCAGCCCAGAATTACCAAATTAAAATTTATCATATGTGGTCTGTCTGTCTGTCCAAAGGGGAGTTTAGGCGTTTTGTCCCACACCAAACATGATAAGTAATGGTTAAACAATTACAGAAATGAGCAACACTTTAGCATCAGGACCAATTCACACTATTAACTAGTTGCTAATTTGCATGCACATTATCAGCATGCTGGCTGGTTAATAGTACTTAAAAAACCACAAACTAATGCCTTAATCTGCATGACTATAAGGAATCTAGACCCTGGAGTATAGATTCCTTATTCTTACTCCATACCTAAACTTAACTACTACATTACTAGCATTAATAAGCAGCAAATTTAGAGTTTATTGAGGCTAAATGTGTCATTAATACTGAGTTAGAACTAGTATTAGTGAGAACATAATAGTGAGAACTAGTACCTAAACTACCTAGAAAGCTTTTTCATTTCAGTGTTTTGAGTGTACTTACATGTATGTTCAGCATTCTGTAATCCTTTAAACAAGTCGACACCAGAAGTCACACAGAACAGAATGGAATGTTATCATTTGAAATTCAAGCAATAGACAATAAGATGAAAATGTAATCACCCTCCTGCCATCCTAGATATAGAGTTTCTTCATCTAAGCAGATGTGGAGCATTTTAGCATTAAAGTGAATGGGTGCCGTCAGAATGAGAGTACAAATAACATTATCCAGTGAAAAAGAAATATAGACAAATCAAACACCACTTAGTGTACAAGTGATAACAGTTCAAAACAGTTATAAAGAAACATGAAACGTGATATTTTAAAGTTTAATAAAGATTTTTACTTCACAATACATTAACTGGTGGACTGGTGTCATATATGGTGTCATAGATTACTTGTGAATTATTGTGATGTTTTTAATCAACTGTTTAAACTCAAACGGCACCCATTCACAGTTCATTGGTGAGCAAGTGATGTAATGTTAGGTTCTACAAATCTGTTCCAATGTAGAAACAACTCACATTTTGGATGGCCTCAGTGTAAGTACATTTTTGGGTGAACTATTCCTTTAAGTAAATGCAAACACAATTTAAAGCATAATAGAATTTAACATAAATTCGGTAACACTTTATTTTGATGGTCCCTTTTGAACAATCTGTTGACAATAAGTAGCTTTGCACCTACATGTCA
>JAUMHE010000071.1:4684012-4694972 GCA_032359235.1 Enteromius mattozi | reverse complement strand
GCGAAAAACACACTTAATCTATGGCGGCAAATCTATGCCATTAATAAGCGAGCGCACCACTGATGCTGGCGAGTGCGTTAAATGATTTCCGCGAGAGGAAAACAGATGTACATGCGAAGAAATGGGGCCGCGAGCTCATATCAAAGCCTCGCTCTCCTGCGCTCAATCCTCTCTCACCTGCTCGCGAGAACACTGTTTCGTCAGTCTTGCTACAGCGACGACGATGTCATCGTCCATCGCGATGTTTCACATTAGACATCATACGATGCCAAATTGGTCGACATCGCCCAACCCTAGTTTTGATAGTCTACTTTAGATATTCTACTAACTATTGTATAAGTAACTTTGTACAGTAGCTACATGGCAACTGCATGTCAACTAATTCTCATTAATTTGCAACTACATGTCTACTAACTCTAAAAATAGACTGTTAGGGTACGTTTAGGGTTAGTAGAAAAAGTTGACATACTTGTAGTCAGCATGTAGCATGTTGTGGAGCCATCAAAAACAAGTGTTAGAAGATATCAAGCAGCAGTCTACTCTAATGACTGCTAGTTGACATGTAGTTGCAAAGTAACTTACTGTTAGTAAAATGTCTAAAGTGGACTATTAAAATTCCACTTCAACTCCTATTTACATTTTAAACAATCAGCAAACGATTTTAAAAAACTCAGTACAATAAGCTGATTAAAGATGGAAAGAGATTTGAGGATTTGGGAAGAAAAATTCAATATTTAGTGCATTCCAGGAAGTTATTCACGGTTTATGTCACAAATTGAATTGGGAGGGCAGACCACAATGCACAGAATATGGTTCCTTTTTCCATTTACTTACAGCGGACTACAAAAGAAACATAAAAATAATCAGGATGAAAATATTTTAGTGTGCTAAAAAGATCTATTCTATAGATATCACATTAATACCAAATTTAACGTTATTCTGCAGATTTGTATTTTTTACAATATAAAATTATATGAAATAATAGTGAAACTTTACAACCCATTCTGTCAAAATGACAAATGGGAATTATTTTTATCGCAGTCTTATGATTTGAAATCATGTGTTACAGTATTTTCGAGTTGAACTTCCCCGACATGAAAGCATCTCCAATAATTTAAAATGCAGTAGGTTCATTAGGAAATGTGGGCTATTGCTAAACCAAAGTTGTTCCAATGACGACAGTGCGACAATGTTTATATGGTTTTGGGAAACAGTTATGACAAGTTGATTAGTTTCTCCAGCAGTGGTAGTTAATCAGCGTTGAATGGGAAATGCACCCCAGAGCAGAAGCAGTAGATACAAATACCGTAGCCTACTAAGTGATATCTTTTAGTCATTTGGGAAAAAGCTGCAGCTTCAGCAGTGTTTGGTGATTTTGCCAATTCAAGCATCTGTGCAGGTGAGAGATGAAAGAGCATGTATCGCCACTGACAGATTTATGTGGATTGCTTTGACACGAATGGTGCAAAGAACACGTCCTTGTAGCTTCTATCAGCTGCTGGATGGCACTTGATTTGTTTTGTGTGGTTTGCTTTAGAGTTCTCTTTTCAGATGAGCTGCATAGTTGTATAGTTCGTTTATAATGTACACTGCGAACCCAACATATACTAGGTTAACACAATTATTCATTATTAATACAATAATAAGTAAATTCAGTTTAATGTTGTGTAATATAATTATCTTGCACAGAGTTTACTGATTGAGAAATCCTTGGCATCGTTGCCATACTTTTTTGTAAAATGTATTTTAATACCAGCTAGTGTTTTTTTAAAGACCTATTTCATTCCTCATAGTGGGTTTCCTCAAGTTTGCATAATTTGAACTGTTATGTCATATGACAATAATGCATTAAAGGTGGCAGAAATCGCAATACTTAATTATACAAGCAATGGATCAACACCTCTGTTTGACAATCTTCCAAACACTTGCAATTAGATATCACACTTACATAAGAGATTTCAGGGCATAGGTCTAAGTTGGAAAACTGTCAAATGAGTATGAACAGGAGGTGAGAATATGGTTATACTATCTATAATTTAAAGGGTTACTTCACCCCAAAATGAAAATTCTGTCAGAAATCAGAGAGCTATCTAATCACTAAAGAAAAAGAAAAAAAATTCTACTTAACCATTCTTCTGCCATACGTTACACATTACACTGCTTTGGTTAAGTAAATTAAGTAATTTAATTAGTTAATGAAGCTGAGCCACTGATGTCACATGGACTGTTTTACTGATGTATTTACTAGGATCTAGGAACATTTCATTTGTTTTGCTGTCTCTGTTTCTGCAAATAAACTCTTCAATTACTGGCAAAGTATTAATACTTTATTTAGATAAAGTCCTCAAGCACCAATCAATAGTTTGAAAACCTACTCGATGTCTGTCTGATGCCGCAGGACAGACTCACCACGATAGCACAGATTCATAGATTCTCTGTCTCCAGGGGCTGAATGGGTTGAGTGTGTATGTGTGAAATCATTTCCTATGGACACACACTCATTAAAATCTAATGCAAACACGCATCCAGCTCCAAGTAGGATTTGACATTTAATTTGGACCTTTCCATATTAATAATGTAGCATGAAATTGTTGATGTTTGACTGATGGCAGAGAAATCGAAACCAATTCAGTGATCTAATAAAGCCAGCTGGCCGAAGCTTCCTTTCTAAAATTACCCACAAGGACCCAGGGGTACCGTGCGATTATCCCAAACCGCAACGATGATGAAGCCATGTGTGGAGAGGACCTGACAGTCAGTCTTGTTGTCTCAATGGCCTGCTTTAAGAGACTTCAACAGAGAAGGCTTGATGGATACAGTATGTCTCATTTTGATGAGAAGCGACTAAAGATGCGAAGGATATACTGCGTATAGATATCATGTTAATAACTGCTCCTACAGGCTACTACTATATATGCAATTCTTCAGAATTAACGGAATGGTCCGTGAATATAAATATTGAAATATTGGTTGGATCATCAGAGAACCCTTTAGCAAATAATGTGCTAAAAAAAAGCAGATACATGATAACAGATTCACAAAAATATTCTAAAAACGTGAAATCACACTCTCCATGCTTCTGACGAGATTCTACTTCTAAATACTTAAAAAGTTGCAAAGTGGCAACTAGAACAAGGACATTGGTTCATAGAACACAACTAAATTGCTTTAAATGACCGCAGCAGTAATCCAGTTCCATACTGATTACAAGTGTCATTTTACATGCACATGGTGAAAGACATGGTGCGACTTTAGGGGTCCATATTAAGCTAATCCAAAATACGTGATTGACAATCTAATTCATTTCAGCATTAGCATAGCCGTGTAGAAATTAGCCTCCAATTACCACACTCAGTTAAGTGCCAGAAACTGATGAATGTGGGTGTTGTATCTGGCAAGTCATTCATACTCTCCTTGCATGTCCTAAGCTCAGGAAAGATCAGGGTGAAATTTGAATTATGATCTAATAAAGTCGTATTAGGATATTATTTTATGCATAACAGGCAGTAATGAATTGTAATTTCCCATGCAACTAAATGGAAAGCAGTTCCCTTCAATAAGAATGAAAGTTTTTACTTAAGATGGAAAAATGGCATAATTTAATGACCTCATAATTTAATGCATCACGCTAGATCAATGCGACTTTCGTCTTACAAAAAAAAAGATCCATTTGTAAAACTTTTAGATACAAACCAAGAAATCTGTGATTCTTTCTTGCAAAACATACAACACATTACCCTTATGATACAAAAAAAACTAGAAATGATTAACCAAGAAATAATAATATATGTAATATATGTATAAAACCACACACACGTGTGTCTCCAGCTTTTTTTTTTTCAATCAACCATAATTCACCCCTTTTGCACATTATCACAGCTTTTTTGGAATATTATAACTAAAAAACATTGACATGATACACTCATGGGCATCAAGCACTCCACTGAATACTTGCCAGCTTAGGAATACATGATTATAATCCATCTGTTATTAAATCCACATCATTTAAATATCACAACATAAATATCTGTTAAAAATAATGTGCAAAATATATGGTAGCATTAACAAGATGCAGAGTTTCAGGGAGTATTATGTATTTTATTACGTCTTAGCTTTCCGAGAAGGAGAAAATAGCAGCCTAATCAGCTAAATCACACTGTCTGTCAGACGATTATGTACATCATACATAATCAGTAAGACGACTTGTGTTGTACTAAATATGACATACTGTTGTAATGCATCAGGACAGCAGTGGGTTACTAAAGCAACACTGACTCCTTGTACAATCAGCACAGTAGGTAATGAGTTAGGTCAAAGTTTATAAAGCAGAGAGTCAGAACAAAAGAGGGTCCTAAACAGGTAGTGAGTGTTTGACGTTTGTAGCCAGATGTGCTATTAAAGCAAAAAGCTGACACAGGTCTGGCTCCTCTGCGGAGACCTCTCTATCTCGCTCTTGAGAGTGCCTTTTATTAGAGCGGTGGTTACTGACTGATGCTATCAGAGCTGGAGGGCATACTGCAGCAGCAGAGGGGAGGCAGACAGACCTGTTGTGCAGATGTACACCATTTGAGTCAGTGGCCGAAGTCTGGTCGAGCGGCTGGGGTAACAGTTTGGGTACATTTCAAGAAAGGCTTGCCAAGTGTGTTTTGCTCCACCGTTAAATAAATATAGATTGTATTCAGCATAGCACTTGCAAGAGCCTTAAAACACTTTTTAAGAGCCTTTAAAGTAGTGTTGGGTCTGAGTCCACCTTGTCGAGTCTGAGTCAAGTCCTAGGACGTGTTTTAATAAATAGGGTTATTAGTATTTAATTTAATTAGTATTACTAATTAGGTAATTAGAGCAAGAGCGCAATTCCAAAACAGTGCCGATGGTAGAGTGAAATTTCTGCGGGTGATTTACTAACAATGTGCAAATTAAACAATGGAGAACATTTAATTTACATATCGACCAATGTGTACCAAGCACAGTCGCAAATATAGAATAGTCCGGTTCGAGCCGGACGCCGAGCTCTGCCCTCGCAAGGGATCTTCCGGCTTGCCCCCTGGACAGCACGCCAAACATGCTTTGCTTCTTTCGTATCATGAGGAAGTGCGAACTCGTGCAATTAGTTACGTCCTTAGTTACTAAAATGTTTAAAACAGTTTACGTTATCAATAATGATTTTGTTGCTACAGTAATTTTATATTTATGAATAAGTGTGCTTAATCATCACAAAAAAACACAATCTCGATTTACAATTAATCATAATGGTCCTTAAAAACACCATGATTCAATAACACAATGCAAAAGTTATACTGCATTGAAAGGTTTTGACATAGTAGCAGACTATTCAAAGCATATGATACCAACACACATGATTGTCCTTGTGTACTGTAGCAATATTGCAATTCTTAAAATAGGAGGCAGGGTGTGTGTTGTTGGGACTAATAGTATGATTGAAAGAGATGGGGAAACAGAAGAGAATGTATGTGAGAAAGAGGGAGAGAGAGAAAAAAATAAAGGCGGCAGGCCAAGCCCAGTGCAACAAACAATCAGTGCTGTCAGCTTTAAACAACTATCCCTCCATGCAACGGCCTGGCCAGATCAAAAATCAATGAAGAAAAAATGGACTCAGCAAAAACAAATTAACTGTTCCAGCCATTCAGCCACTCTTTGTAAACTTGATAAAACAACTCAAATCCTTTGAGAAAACAGTAAATGCACACATAGAAATGAAGTCAGCACCTCATGGCTAACAATATGAACTCATAAAAATTCACACATTCACTCAATGGAAAAATGTGCCTGGTGGGAAATTCGTGCAAAATGATATTATGCTGATTGTTGCATGCTTCACAGTACTTTCAAAATCAGTTGTCTAATGCATGTTGATAAAAGCAGGTTTAGTTTTGTCTAGAACTTGAACGTGAACCAGGACATGAACATTTTATAGTGGTTGTGGGATGTAATGTGGCATTCCAGAAATAACATGTCTGGTGATTAGCTCTAAAAGGTTAATAGTCTATTGCATACTAAAATAACATACACTACACCCACACTAAATTTTACCCTAAACCGATACTGTTAACAAAATCAAACAGAAGGGAAAAAAATGCCTTTGGTTTGGAAATTAGCGAGGTCTGTGATAGGGTTAAGAATTGTGCTATAATTACCCCTACAAATACAGCTATATACCTTAAAAAAACAACAAAAGATGGTACGTAAAATATGTTTTTTATTTCAAGTATGGTTCACTATACCTGGCCACAAGTCACTTCACTTTCACTATGTTGGCACCGATAGCCTTGCGGTTAATGCATTGACATATAGCCCAATTTAAAGTTAACCACCCTCTAGCGTGCGTAAAAATAATGACAATATGTCATATGACATATGTATGTTAATTCATACATGTTTGTGTATGTATTTCGGGTGTATTGGTTGGGATTTTCACAAGTACTGTATGTGAAATACTAAAGTTCACAGCACAGAATCTTTAAAATACATCCAAGAGTTTTACACACCGGTTTGTTACTGTGGCGGCATTTCCGCGCTCCGCAACGCGATGCTGAAAGAAACAAACTGTGATTGGTTGTTTGACATGTTGATCAAATGGCCTCATGGGTGGGCCTTGGCCAGTGAAAGCTGCCATGGATTCCAGAGCTTCAGCCGTCAATCTGGCTATGCGAGACTAGCAACGATCTGTTTGAGGGCCTTTTTGTTTACTGTCAGTTTAAATGCAGATGATGCAGTGTTGCCAGATATTGCTATTAAAAATAAAAATCTGAGGAATAAAAAATAAACATTAATTCAAATATTTTGTAAATAAGATACAATAAAGATATTGCTAACCCTAAACTGCAACTTCTGACTTTATTAAATTTATAACATATCAAATTAAGTGGAAAAGACAAGTTAAAATATGTTTACAATAGCTGGATCTGGCAATGTGAGCCAGTTATTCAGTCTGCCAGTGGCTCACAGCAATCAATTTTATACCATGGACACTAAACATTCTTGCAAACTGTCTAAACTGAATTATACATGCATACACTCATAAGTAGAGTTTTAAACAGCAAATCAGTCATTCAAAGAACAAATTTTATTTTTGAACGTGAAAAATTTACTGAGGTCCAGACCTCTGTGACCTCATAGATGGCTACGGGTCTTTTGCTTTTACTATGATTCATGTTTTATGAAACTCGTATTTGAGCACCTCACATCACAAGTGCACAAGCTGCACCAGGTGAATTATTGAGTAAGTATCAGGAAAGACATTTATATGAAGCAGAAAATGCATAGAAATACATTTTGGTCTATTCTTCTGGGCATGAAGCTATTGCATGAGAATAACTTTTTAAAAATAATTTTAACCCCTTTGACCAATCTTTCTTTTGTCTATTGATCTGTTTTGAGGACCGGACATCCTCTGGTTAGTATATGCTTTTGTTGCCAAAAAAGAGCAGCATGGTCATGCTGCAAAACATCTCTTTTTCATCCCACTAAAGAAATATTAATATTGTACATACGTTGCACAGTAATGATGACATAATTCTCATTTAAGGGTAAAGTAGAGTAAATGTTAGGCTGTTTTATATGGACAATTAAAGTTTGACACCACATCAAATGCGATGAGCTGGACTACTTAGCACTGCTCTTTGTCTGTGAGTTGTTGTTTTGACAAATGCTGTATAAAACGCTTAATTAGTATGCTTTCTTCTTTTTAAGTCACTCATGCCACCAGCTTCTGCCCTGAAAATGGCAGTGAGGAGTTTGGTAAATATTAGATGCAAGTAAACAAAATAAACTACCAAGTTTTCAAAGCTGTACAGTCCAGTGCATTGTTACTTTCAGGGAAAAAAAAATACAGGGCTAAAAGTCACAAAATATTTTTCATTCCAAACACATTTTTTAGAGGCAATTTAAACCCTCAGCTTGATATTTGTTTCATTGTGCTCCTTGTGCAAAAGGCGGTTATGCCCTGATGATTCTGAATAATCAACATCAAGGCATTTTACACAACATTATCTCTGCCTTAGCAGATCTCGCGCTGTGTTGTTTGTTCACATTTTTACAGCCAGAGCGGAGCATGTTTGTTTGTTCACATGCAGGGTGCAGAAACGTGAAGTCTAGCTCAGGTTGAATAAACCCCATCCCTGATAAAATCAAGTCTGCGTGATATTATATCAGAGAGACTGTTGCAAACTGCTATAAAGTAGTTTCTCACAGGACAAGTTAAAAACAATTCAATACGATCTCTGCATGGATTGATATTGTTGTTTTGTTAAAACTGTGCTATATTAGCAAACCTCTTGATATTCTTTATGTCTTCATGCTCATAAGTTGGCCTAAACAACACGGTTCCTTCTTAATGAAGTTTCCAGCATCCGTTGGGGCCATACAGCATGTAAAAAAAGCCAAAAAATTTATATTTTAACATATATTCAAATAGATAACCTAATAGTTTATTTAAAATGTAATAATATTCCAAAAATATTATTATTTTACTTTATCTTTTTGTTTAAATTCTGCATACAGTGAGACACTTCTTAGTTAGTTCAAACTTTTGACCTGCAATAATAATAATAATAATAATTAAAATGTAATTATCAATTAAAATTAATTTATAACACCATCTAATATTTCAGGAAATGACTCATATGTTGTGTGTATTTTCCAAATATTGCTCCTGCTTCCCTTTTGCAACCTCAGTTCACATTTAATTCAAATTCTGGAACTAAACTGGAATTTAAATGGCTTTTTTAAATCAATTCTGAATAGCACACACCCTGACAGACATATCCCACTGCTCAGCGGGGTTGTTCTTTGCTTTAGAGGGTTTGCTGGAGGCCTTGTGTATTTTTTTTTTTTTTTTTTTCGCCAACTGTGGTGAGAGAACAGAGAACTGTGATAAGTGCTAAGAACATTAATTACTGATGTTAAAAAAACAACAACTTTACTCAAGTATCTTTATCAAAGTAGTACTTTTCTATATTTCCCAGAAGAGGCGGACCAAGCCAAAGAGCGAGAGACAGTGTAAAAATAGCGAAAGAGGGGCTTATTTAATTAAAAGGTGTAAAATCTTGCAAGTGAAATGATGATGGTCGTTACAGTTTATTATGTGATAATAATAGCTGCAGCAATATGAACACAGCTGCAACTTGCTAATCTTCCATTATGAGTAAATTTGCATTTAGTAACACTGTCATATATATATTTGGACCAATGAAATAACTGCTTTGTTTTAAAGAAATACAAACTGACACACCAAAGAAGTAGTTCTTAATTAAATTCATGACTAAAAAAAAAGAAAGATCCCTAGACAGTCTATGTGTAGCCAGGTGAACTCATTCGTATTTCTGTGTGAAGTGTACATTATTTGCATATTTGGATTGACAGTAAAAGATATATTATTCAACTGAAATTGTTCAGAACATTGCCCAACATTTGTAAGGGTCCCAAAGCAGAAGTTCAACAGAAAATGTTAGAGAAAGACTTCAAAATTGTTTATAAATTAAATACAAATCAGCATAATCAGAGTAAATTAACATCTTCTTCCAATATGGACAAAATTGAATTTTCTTTGAATACTGAACAAGTATTGAATACTAGTGAAAAACCATTGTGTTAAAATTAGAAATGTTCCATTGGCAAATGAGTAAGAGTATTAAACTTTGCAGGTTTTGTATGTCAAAGAAGCATACAATGTCTGTGAATTGCTGAAAGACGTTTATGTAAAGTAAAGGGCAGATCCTTCTTCAAAGGTTATTTAAGGGCTGCAAGGACAGGTACTGTATGAGAGAAATGTTTTATATTTGTCTTGTTTTGGCTTTGGTATATAAAGGCATACCTTTCAAAATAAAATTAATGCATAAATTTACAATTAATGTATTGCATATGCCATTTGGTCACCATTGGTTTATGATTGTCAGCCCCAAAATATCATTTATAACACTCACTTTTAATTTCTACACAGATTTTAAAGTCTACAAAAATGGACATGACCTTAGCTGTCTAGTCTGTGAAGTAATAGACTCAAAACTAACAAGCTAGTAAAGGTGACCAGTGACAGCATGCAAGTAAAGATAAACGAGGGTAACAGAAAACACTTTGTGAGAGGCTTCAACATTAGAAGTTGAAATGCCAAACTTACAGAGCTATTTTGGCTATCTTAACACTCCATTTGGTTCAGTAGAGCTGCCAGGTGCAATTTTCTGGGAGACATTAGAAACGTGATAGTTTAGTGTCACAAAAGATACATATATGCACACACACACACACACACACACACACACAGGTAGGTCGGGCTAGGTATATTTAGAGTACATTTGTTCAGTGGAGTTTCTTTGCTTTGATTAATTTTATGCTTTTTAAAACAGCAACATCATGAGAATCACAGTGCATTTTGATGTACGTTTTCATTTAACACTTAAATGCATGAATGCTTGTTTCACCAATCTTTATTACATTATAGTGATCCAGACCTATACATATATTCAGCACGGATGGATGTCTAACTGCCACAATAGCAAAAAAAAAAAAAAAAGAAATATATGTATATATTTTTTTAAGAACAGTTACAGAAGAATAAAATAAAACATCTTTTGTTCCCTTTTGAAACTTAAAAGGCTTCAATTTGAGCAGTTGATTTTACCATTGCTGTCATCCTCAGAGCGCACTTCCACAGTACAGTATATGCAGTATCTAACTCATATTCACAATCTCAGCCATATTCTCAAAACTATCGTTTTTAATGAGTTCTTATTCAGTAATTTGATCACTGGCAGCTTATTTACCACATCCAGAATTAAATGACATTTACTGTATCTGTCATTGTGTATAGTAATTGCTCTACAGTAAAACACCATAACAATCTTTGGTAACGCTTTAGATTACAACCTGCAAAGAACTACGTAAGTAAACTGAAATTACTGTGTATGTTTCTGTAATTATAGTGTACCTATAAAGAACGTACATG
>JAUMHE010000071.1:4644714-4657036 GCA_032359235.1 Enteromius mattozi | reverse complement strand
ATATATTTAACTATTTATTTGGATAATAGTGATATCTGAATTTAGTTTATTTAGGATATTAAAGTTTGTAATTTACTTATATTGTAAAATTTACTGGTTGCACGTGGTACTATTTCACACTCACTGAAATACTATTTAAGTAGATAATAGTTTTTTATTATTATTATTAATTTATAATATTTATTATTATATTGTTTTTTTTTGTTACTTAATTGTATTACTTACTTAACTTACATCTTAAGTTTAAGTATCGTTTCCCCAACTTTCACATCAGTATTCATGCCATTCATCATAAAGTTATAATTTTGCACATATAACAGATTCAAAATGTAATGACAGTTTTGTGAGTGAACTATGAATATTTGTTTAGACTTATTTAGTGAATTTATGTGCATATTGTGATATTCCATTTTTGCGATTTGTGCATGATTTCAATGCAATCATTCAATTTTAATGCCTAATGGAAAACTCTATCAACAGCAAAAATCCATAAAAGTGCTATGACTCAGTATACGAAACATTACTATCATATGCCTGTACCGAAATACCAGACTTCTTCAATCTAATAGCAGCTCAACCATGGCAGTGCCACAGTACTTTGTGAATAAGTGAAAACCAGAAGTTTTCTTTAATCAAGCCGCACACTGAAGCAGGGTGAGAGAGTTTGCTGGAGTGGGAGCATGCATTAGTCTCCATGATCAAAGCACAGATGAGTATGTTGCTTTAGGCGTGATAGAGCAGCCAGATGCTTGAAAAACAGACACACTGCCCTCCAACCACACCAAAACACATACGGTCAGACCTCTAATAGTTGTGCAGCTGCTCATATAAGCACACACACACACATGCTACAGCAGGTTTATTTAATAACCTTTTTGCATAAAAAGAGAGCAAATATTAATTTTTGAGGCTGGATGCAATTAATGGAGTCCTGTGGAGAGCCTGAGGAAAGACTGGACATGCTCTCATGGTCTCTCTCTCCCTGTCCTCCACCCATCCATTACTAATAACACCTGCCTCTGTCTCACCTCAGTGCGCACAACCACACACACACACACACACGTGCAGACTGACCGAGACTGAGTAGCGTAAACCAACAATTCTCATTATTTATATTCATGGCGCCGTGGCCTGCCTATCAAAAACAATATCAATGAAAGTGTTCTGCAGGAGTGGCTGTAAAAAATATGTCCATATGCCCAACCTTTTGGAAGCCACCACATGGTGTGCTTTCAATTTTTCTCCTATTTGTCTATTCAAAACATTATTTATTTATTTATTTTTTTCTTCATTGACAAGGTCACATTACACATTGCAGGAACGCATCATAACAAACAAACGACAAAAAAACCCCCCAACATCGTACTCATCCTAATGTTTTTCCAAACCTGTACGACTGACTTTTTCTGGATTTTAAAAAATACTATTTTGGTCACACATCTTCATATACTAAAAGTCAATGCGTCTGAAAAACACACTTGCATGTAATATTTCAAGTTTTCTGATGTCATACAACAGTATGATGAAAAGACTGAAATTTAAGTAATTATTACTGAAATTCTTGACTTCTGCCCTAGCTCTTTTGATGTGCTTGTTTTTTTTTTTTGGTGAAGTACTGTTCTTTTCAGTCAGACTTTCCAATGAATCAGTTTAATTTAATAAAATTGGTCTGAATGAATCAGGCTTATCTGGTTTTCTGACTCATTCTAAAATGTATGTTCTAGTCTGAAACATAGCACCTTTCATTCTATGTTATTTTGCTTTGTTTGATTTTTGATTCATCGCGGGTTGAAAAAAAGGCAGAATTGCAAGATGTTAACTAGCAACAGAACTTAAGAATTCAGATAGTCAGAGATGTGAGATAAAAAAGTTGCAATTACCTTACTCTTTCATTTATTCATTCATTCAAAGAAAGATAGCCTTGTCACCTGACCTGAATACGGCGTGATGATTTGCTAAAATGGACTTATCGGCTTCTGTTCAAAAACAACAAGAGCACTTGTTGGCTTCTGCAGTGAAATGTAAACTTGTGATGCCTTGAATGCGGACAAAACAGGCTTTTTTGACAAAACGTGTTTAGGTTTCAGATCGCGCTATGTGTAGTATAATGCACAGCAATCAGCTCTTTTTTTTTTTATCAGTTTTTGCAAATTAATTTGTGCTCCACTGAAGAAAATCATGTTGAACGACATGTAAATAAATAGATGATGACAGAATTTTCACTGCATCTCATTTATTCTTTTTATCATTTAAATTTGCTCTCGTTTGATAAGCAGTAGTGTTGTAGAACATTATAAACTACAGCAATACCAGAAGCTAAAACCCGTATCCCATAAAGGCAAGTTTTATAGCACTGCATGCTTGACAAAATGCTTCCATTCAGTAGTTTATTGGAGTGACTCCTTGAGTAGAAAGGAACTGTGTGTGTGTGTGTGTAATAGACTCCTGTGGGAGTAGTACTCCTGTGTATATTTAGTAATGCAGGCTTGCGTCAGGCCTGTCTAAAGTTCATCGCACTTGGCTGCTCCACATCAGGCTGTGTGCATGAGCTCTCTCATCGAAAATTCTGTCTTTCTCTCCCTCCCACTAACAATGTAAAAACAGGAGGAACAGAATTCCAATTTCAGCCTAGATCAGTCATAAAGCTGAGGATAAATCCCACGTTTACAGACAGGAGGAAGATGTCTTGTCTATGGCAATTGTGTCAGCTCATATTTCTACTTTTAATAAAGATGTAACCGTTAAAACACTGCTGTGTGTATCAGTGCTTCGTATCTGATTTTAGATTTTCAGTTAATCAATTAATTGTGATTAATTTCACTTAAAAGATACAATTTGCACATGCGTAATCATAAACATACCGACACAATGCATCACCAAATGTAGAATACAATTAATTATTTTACCAACACAGTGTGACAAGTGACAAGTTGGAGTGAGACTGTGTTGATTTTACAGGTACTATTTAGATCAGCAAGGTGATATAAATATTAAGGTTAAAATTAGTAATTATTTTCTGACAGTGTTTTTTTTTTTTTTTGGTGCATAATTTTTTAACAATTCTAAAACATGAGTCCTCATAACAACTTTTAATTTAAATAAACTTACAGCAATTGTCACACACAGTAAACCCATTATAACAAATGACACATTTAGCTTTGCCTTAATTTAGTGTGAAATAATTATGTTTTTTTCTGTCTGTTCTCTGTTTAAATGAGAACTCTGTGGTCTCATTTATGTTTCACTTTAAAAGGTAATTTTATGCATGAATTTTCAAGCTAAATTGGTAATAAAATAAAGTTAAACACATTTAGAATCAATATGACCAAACATTTTTCTTTTCTAAACCTTAAAGCAATCACTCACCAATTTTTTTTTTCTCTTTCTTTCTTTCTTTCTTCCTGCGTTCCTTCCTTCCTGACTGACTGAACAGATTTGAAGAAATTTAGCATTACATTACTTGACCAATGGATCATACAGTGAATGGGTGCCGTCAGAATGGGAATCCAAACAGCGAATTAAAACATTACCTTACTCCAAAAGTAATGCACGCCACTCCAGTCCATCAATGCGATGACTACATTCAAGCTAAAAACTGTATGATGGATATGTTTACTGCAGACATGCAGCTTTTGGATTCACAAAACATTATTAGATGCAAGCCGTGTGGATTACATATGAATTATTATGATACTAAATAATGCTAAATATAAATAGCTTTTCTGTTTCACTGAAGAAACAATCTTAACTACTGTACATCTTGGATGTTGTATTTTTTATGCGGTTAAATGTGGTTGTCACCCCAAAACAGTCTAATCTATATGAGGCCACAATAGACTCTTAAAATTAAATGGCATGCAAATTAGTTTAACATTGAAAAACTGTTCAAATCAAACAAAACCCGAGCTTGTTAAAAGTGTGTCTGACTATGAGGTGCACTAGTATTCAGATCACACGGTGAGATGTCTTTGACGGTCTAATTCCACTGATGATGAAATAG
Organism: Enteromius mattozi; assembly: GCA_032359235.1. Lineage (NCBI taxonomy): Eukaryota > Metazoa > Chordata > Actinopteri > Cypriniformes > Cyprinidae > Enteromius > Enteromius mattozi. Next base: position 4,653,036 of record JAUMHE010000071.1, on the reverse strand, counting down.
CAGCAGCGAGATGGATAAAATGAAGAGAGATAATACTCCCTCGCTTTGAAGTGAACGTTGACAATAATAATGTAAGGCCACCATCTCTGATGTAGTGCATGCTCTCTTACAGTGCATGTCCGTCCTAATAACACAGAGATGAAATGGTGTCCACCTCTTGCTAATTGTTTAAAAGCCCATCCTAGTTTAAAAAAAAAAAAAAAAAATCTTTATGAGAGCAGAAACAAAAGAGAGCGGCGATAATGAAAAAAGAACTCGTTTGTCATGAGGAGGATCAGATGGCTCTCTTTGAATTCCTCATTAATTAAAAGAGGCAGATGAAGTGTAATGTCACCCAGGGGACGGGGATTAGAGCAGCTCCGGGCCATGATGACTCCAGCACAGTGACCTCAGCAGGACAGAGAGGCTGCAGGAGACCAAACGGCCTCTGCAGAGAAACAAAAGCTATAATGTTAGGAGCTTCATCTGCGAGTGGAGGTACCATGGTTAACTCTGTAGTGTTTCTTGTTTATTAGGGGTGTTGAAGAGATGAAGAGCAAAATAAGCTGTCTTCTAATCACCCCCACCACTACAAAAACAAAACAATATGGGCTTCTTTTTTATATATATAATTGTTGAATGTAGGATAATAATATGGTGAATTTACAATGATTGAATTGGCCCCACATTACTATCTGCTTTGATTAAATCTGGAGGACTAATGAGACTCCAAAATAAAATGAAAATAAATAAATAAATAAAAACACTTTTCAAACTGGTCATACATGTGTACTGTATCTATAACTGATTTTTAATTCATGTTATAAATAAATAAAACACTTTTCAAACTGGTCATACATGTTTGTATCTACAACTGCTTTTTAATTCATGTTTTACAATATAAATGGATGGATGAATGAATAGATAAATAAATAAATAGCATCATTCTGAAAAGTGATTAACTATGAGTTTTGTAATTCAAAGGAATGAGACAGTCTTACAGACAAACTTGTGTTTCCTGTTGTGGTCAAGGTCGCAAATGTTATTAGAACAGCAATAGAAAGAAAAATATATAGAAAGCATTTAGAAGAAGAGAGAAAGATAACAATTTTACCTTCATTTTCTGAGCCATTGTATTAGAAACCCTTTTGCAGCAGCGTGAACTCATATTTATTTATTTTAGTTCATTTAAACTTAAGGTAATATAACACAGTGCCCAAAGTATAGTACAGTATAAACTATAAAGCTAATAAAGCAGTCAGTTAATAACTGTGGAAACACATCATCACAGTCTTGACTGTCACTTTTTTTGTTTTTGCAATTTACTGCATCCTTACTGTATAAGAATATAAATCTTCATCAGCCCAGGAATTATTCACCATAAGATCTATAAGATGCATTTAGAAAATTGACAGAAATTTAATAGAGTGACTCTGTAACAATGCAAAAAGCAACTTTGAATATATACTGTGCCTGTATATAAGTCACATTATAACTCATCACATTATAACTTCATCAACGGTGTCAAATACACAGTAACTTTTCAATCAAATTTAGTTTACCCCTTGCTTTCCTCTAGTTTAAGGTTATTCAAGCCAGGAAAATAACAATCCAACTGACAACAATTAAAATGTATCCATGTACACATGTGCTGAAACAAATAGCTTCCTCTTTCATGCTCATGCAGCACGTCTACATCTTCTTAATCTCAGCTGCCGATGTCATTCAGTAATGACTAATGCTACTCTACAGTTCTAAATTTTCCGGGAAGCTTTCGTTTGAGGTCTGTAGGAGGAGAAGAAATCGAAAATCGAGGGCGGATGGTGAGAAAAGTAATTGCAATGGTGCGTCTTAAATGGGCAGCTCTATCTCGTTTTGCCAAATAAATGATCCATACAGGAAGTCATGAGTGGAAAGAAGTAACTAGAAACAAGTGCTGGCTTATTTGAGTTAAAATAACTGCTAGAGTGAAGCTCCAGGAGAGGAGTAAGTTATCCATAAAAAGAAAAAAAAAAAAGAAAAAGCGGGAAAGAAAGCTAAAACGGATTCCTGCCTGCTGGGTTACTGTTACATCATGAGCTAACACTGCCTGTGGGGAATTAGAAACACTTGCTCATAATTTGGGGTTACAGAGCCAGGAAGAGACTGGGCCATATGTTCCAATCATTTGTAAAAAAAAAAATAAAAAATATTTGTGTAACTTTGTGTTGAACTTGTCTTAAGGAAACACTCGTACGATGGTTTTCACTCCTGGTCCTATGGACACACAGCACTGCTCAGTTCAGTTCAGGAAGTTCTCTCCTAAAGTGCTGATGATCTAATCAGCTTTGCAAAAAAAAAAAAGAGAATGTGCAGTGCTGAGGGTCCAAAGCACCAGGAGTGAAGTTTCTTCCTTTAACAACTGACTTGAAGCTGATATAATGTGAATACTGATTGATTTGGGTTTCTATGACACTCTTGTAACACTGTGTTCACACAGGACGTGTTATTTCTTTCACAAACAGCTAGAATACCGAATGGTGATATGTTTTTGAGTTTTGAGGTTTCGGGGTTTTGCTTCAGTACTCAAGATTTTACATTGGACATTGAGTTGTACAACAATGTTGTGAGCAAAACTGTGCAACACTTTTCAAAAAGGTCTGATTTGTTAACATTGCTTAAATCATTAGCTCACATAAACTTGACAAACTACATAAACAATAAGTTGACTACTAGTAATAATTGCTATTTACTATTTACATAACTAATATGTACAGTGTTGTAAAGGTTGTGTAGTGTTACCAAAAATCCAAAAGTTGAATAAAAACATCCTTAAAAGTAAATTTTATTATTGTTATTATTATTATTATTATTATTATTATAAGTAGTAGTAGTAACAGTTCTGGGATATTTTAAACTCACCAAAGCTGCATTTACTTGATCAAAAATACAGTACAAACAAGCAATATGTAAAATACAATTACAATTAAAAGAACTGTTCCATTTTAATATATTTAATAATGTATTTATTTCTGTGTGGGCAAAATAGAAAAATAAAAAATAACAACAGTGTTGTTTTTTGCATTTTGTGTCGACATGAAATTACTTATGACTGTCATTAAAATGCATGTTTATTTAAATGCAACGTGTGGACTTTTTACACCAATCGCACAGTAATTCATACTTATCTTACTTATTATGACCACACCTAACCAACTCCTAAACCTACATTATTTATAGTGCGTATGCATTTTATGTAAAATGTGCATTCTTTGGGACCAAAACCCATGATCGCATAACTGCATACCATCATATGATGCAATGACCAACCAACTGAGGCACATGAAACCTGAATTACGATGTGATGATAAAAGTACAAAACATTAAAATGAAAATGTTCTGTTGCTGAAAGAGGCACAATTGTAGTATACGTTCTGATGGGTTGTATTTCAAAAATTTGGACAAACGATATATATGGGTGTATTGGTTGGAGGACAGGTTGCTAAACTATGGCACAATTTTATATATGTCTTTGAACAGTATATGCTCAGGGCTCTGCGGACTCCTTAGCCCTAGGGTTTTAAACCCCTATTATCCATCAGAAGCGGACAGAGCTCAGTGTCCGGCCCGATCCCCAAACGCTCCACCCCTGGAGGAAAGAATGTACAATACGGTGGAGACAGGGGAGGAGGAGGGATTCTATGAATGGGATATCAAGGTAGGGGGCTTTACTATTTGTAGGAAGCTTCTCTTGCTCTGACAGGATAATAGAATGATTGAGGAATGAGGAGCCAGCTGTGTTAATTACTTGTGTGTGCTCCTCCCGAAATTTGTTTGAAAACATCATAAAGTGAAGAAATCTTGCAGTTTAAGTCAAATAATATGCAAGAGTATTAACATAATGCAAGATGAACTGAGAAACATTTTTTAAGTCCTCAAATAACAAGAGAACGGTGAATTATCAGTCTAACACATGAAACAAGCACTAGGCTAAATACATAAAGCTTTTACACAGTGGCAGATACATTTGAGTATAGGAGAGTTTTATTAGACTCACAGCCAACGTTTGATGTTTACAACAAAAGACAAAGTTTTCTCCTCATTTTGACTCTTCATTATGATATCCTAACTATGCATGAATTCACTTCATTTTCGGTAGTTTTGAAGGATTTTGATTTCTTTCTGTTCAAGACCCATAACAGATCTATGTTCCAGACAGTGAACCAGGCAGCTATTGTTTTGGTTGAGCAGTTAAATGACTGGCAACCCTAAGATCTCTTACAAGTCCACTGGAGACCCAAAAAAACCCATAATCCAAACAACAAGCACTCTCCGTCTGCTCAATATCTACAGGAAACCGAGTCTATGTGTCCAATCGACAAATGTGTGGAGATCTCCCACAGAAACCCCCGTGACTGCAGACGGGACTGGTAACTTGAAGATGGGAACCCGCTGATAGTCAATCAGGAACAGGCAAGCCCTGATTATAATCATAGGCTACACGCTCACTTAATATAGCGCTTCACACCTCTCCAGCCCATTAACATTTACGTCAGTGATATTGAGAGGATTCTGGTATGAGCGTGGAGGAGAGAATTGTCTGATGTATTAATTGGACTCATTCTGAGCCCTGTGGGGTCACTGATAATTACTGATGCTGGATTACAAGCACTGAGACGCAGTTCCCAGATTAGTAACATGAGATGTGTTCAGGCTGGAGGTGTCATATAACATACAGGACCTACAGTACATGTGACCTTTCTGATGTAAAACATTGGCATCATATGTGTATGTTAATATGTTTATAGTACATTCTTGAATTTGCAACTTGAACACATGTCAAATCGGAGCATCATTTTATCGGATGCCTTCTATACTAATTAAGTATCATACTTCTACTAGTACATTTACCAACAGTATACATAACATATATGTTGCACTATTTTCTTGCAGGAGTTTATGGCATTACAACAAATACATAAACAGCCTTTTTTACTTTGCCTCATCCAATATTTACTTCTGGGCAAATTTCCTTTTCTATATATATATATATATATATATATATTTATTTATTTATTATTATTGTTATAATAATCTTAATCTTTCATTTAGAAGAAAATCTGTTTGGTAATCCCCTGGCATGGAATGAATTTAAATGGTAAAATGTGTCAAACAGAGCTGAGAGTAGTACAGTCTTGTTGGTAGCCGATTGCATAATTAAATTTAAAAAAAAAAGACTTAAAATATCAGCTCACATGTTGGAGATGTGTAGAATGGTGCAGCTTGTGTACATTGTGCATTAAGAATGCAAAATTATCAATTTACTTTCACATTCACGTTATTCAATGACTAGATTAACAGCACTTCACAAAAAAACAAAAAATTGAGCAATGCAACATGAAAGTGAGGAAATTAAAATATTGGTCACACTTTAATTTTAAGGTTCATATCTCGCCATTATTAAACCATTAACTAATGAATTTTACCTATATAAACTTCTGATATGCTGCTTATCAATAGTAAGGGAGCTGTTAAGTATACTTATTGAGTAGGATTAGAGAAGTAGAACATAGAAATGCAGAATATGCGCTTTATAAGTACTAATATGCAGCCAATATGTTAATAATAGTCATGTTAATAAGCAACTAGATAATAGGGAAAATTGGTCCCTATATTAAATTTGCAATATTATTATTCCAACACTGTCAAATTCTATTTGGAGAGATATCATTTCGTGCTGCACTGTGCTCAGTCTGTTTGTTTGTTTCAGTAGACATATGATATGCTTTATTATTATTATTATTATTATTGCACAGTTAAAATCACATACTGTAAAGAAAGATTGTAACAAAGTATCACATCTAGGTGGCATTTCGCTCTAACACCTGCTAAAAATTCTAGAAGAACATTTTCTGAGATTAATTGTGCCGTTATTCAAAACTTTTGTTGCTTTGTGTTGCTTTCATGCTCTGAATTCTACTTTCATTTCTGTTGAACCTTTACAGCAGCGGTTCAGCCAGGGGTTCAACGTCGCTAACGTTAGTCCAAACCCTAAGGCGACGGTGGTCCATTCGTCAATATTTGATGTCTTGGGAGTGAGAACACAGGGCCTGTTAAAAAGAGCTATCAACTCACTATAAGAAAAGACCAGAACTTATATTACAGATATTCTACTTATTTCATTTTTAACAAAGACTCCTCTGTAGTACCTCACATCCCAAAATCCGTGGTCAATAACCGACTGTCAATTCAGCACAGCACTAAGAAAGAGCATATTAGGCAGCATCCATTCATTTCATTTCAGCCAGCCCGCAGTATTCACAATGGAAAGGCTTTTACTGTTGTAATAAAGGCTCTGGAGTACAGTACTGGCAAATCTTCGATCTCCTCCCTGGTTAAAGCCCCCTCCAGCAAGAACGCCCCACTCGGTGTTATCTGAGCTGCCAATATTGATATTTTTCTAATAGTCAAGGTAAGCTCTCCACTCAGGGCTCGTGCTGGAGAGTGGGGATTTGAATGACGTGTATTGATGCCTTCTAATGGAAGGGCCTATACAACCTGCCACCTTGATTTGGGAGATACAGGATGATGTTATGTTATCAAACAACAGAGAGCGAATTCAATGAGAACCTGTTGTGTTCATCACAGGGTTGAACAGTAGTGCACAGTGATTAGAAGACAACAAAAAATATGCTATCCTCTAGATAGTGGCAGGAAAGGCTGATGAACTGTTTCTAAGAGCTTGTAAGGTGGATTCTGGGGAAATGGGATTAGACCAATTTAGATAGTATCTTAATTAAAACATTAAACCAAATGAATTCCCTGCTGTTGCTTTTAAACAGTTTTCGACTATTCTAAAGTGTTTGTTTTTCTTTTGCAAAATGGAAACTTCCAGCATAGATGCCTTCGATGATTATAAGAGCAATGATTAGGCTTATTCACATGGAAACAGACCAACCGTATATTGTTGGAAGAATGTAGTGCATTAAGGTCGCCAAATAGCATCAATTTGTAGTATTTAAGTATAATATAAGTGCAGTCATATGTAGAATTTTGTTTTTATTTTCTATCAGCTTCCAGTTTCTATAGAACTTGTGGACATTTTATATCTCACATTTGTAACTTTATATGTTGTAATTACAATTTTATAGCTTAAAATGTGAATCTAATTAGTCATAAATGCAAATTTATAACTTGAAAAGTGCATTTATTTCTTATTTTAAACTTTCTCACAATTACGTTTTTATATTTTACTCTGGTTACACTGGGAACAGGATTCCATAAATGGCAGAGGTACAATCAGTTATGAATAATTCCTAATGCAATATTTTGGTTTGGGCCCATCAGTGTTATTTTTATTTCATATTTTCATAGTTTTATATTTAAACTGTTTTATAATTTCAACATTAATTTGAACTGTAAATTGGTAATAATTTCATTATGTGTTTATCATTTGTACTATTCATTCATATTTTGTTATTTTAGTACATTAGGTTAAACTACATCAATGAGAAATGCAGCAACTAGCTGAAAGTGTATTTATTTATGCATGCATCTATGTATGTAAGTGTTTGTTTGTTAACTTTTTTTTTTTATGCAAGTAATGCATTTTTTCCTTGTTGTTTTTTGTTAGTTAACTAATAACTAAGTCAAGTTTCAAATATAAAAGGAAAAAAAATATTAGACAATAATTTAAAAAAAGTCATATGCATTATGTTTATATTTCTATACAATGTAATTTAATTTATTATTGAATATTTCAATCCCAAATAATGACTTGGTGACAAGTAACTATGGAATTAAAATAACTCAAAATAATGCATAATAATAATAACACAATGACGAGTGACATACAGGTTAGGCACAGACAGTACCTTTAAACAGAATACAATCATATTCTTGTGTGTGAGGGTTTTTTTTTGGCACTGTTTATGGCCATGTTCCACATTGTCAGCTGCTCAGACACATCACGCATTAACAGGAGATGGTACCACATGGAACGTGTCCTGTGCCATCGGACGCTGTGGTCATGTAACTTATCATCTTGACTTATGTGGAGCACGGGTGTGGCTGCCCAGTCCCTGCTCATTATCACTATTAACAACAAGCTGTCATCCCGCGTCCTGGGAGGCTGCTGACACAGTTTGCGTTTAGGAACTATGCATTATGCATTTGCTCTCAAGCCCCAAGGTGTGTGGCATATCACACTGTCTCTTGATTAAGGACACTGGCAGCCATTTGTCATTTTCTGGCAACAGCATTATAAAACAGAAGTTGCTTAAATGCACACATAACTAGTACAAATAGGGCTGAGATGAGGCTAAAGATTTTATATCGAACTTCCGTTTTATAATCATGCTTTAC
>JAUMHE010000071.1:4621549-4639790 GCA_032359235.1 Enteromius mattozi | reverse complement strand
GTGATAATACCGTATACCGTGATAAAAGCTCAATCAATTAATCGCAGCATGAAAATGTGATACCGGCACATGCCTAGTAGCATCATAGCATCACACAATCTAATTATTAACACAAACACCACTATTAGTTGCTCATTCTTGGGGATTTGAACAAACCCTTACCTTTAGGTTTTTAACACACTATTTGTATTAGATTTGATTGATACCTCAGATTATGTGACTTTTTTTCTCTTAATTGGTGAAACAAATATAGACATTGTGGTCCAGTCGCTGGCCTTTGTTCTTTCCTGTCTGCTCAGATATGAGTCATGTGCATTCAGTACATTTTTATATTTCCTCAATAGTTACATCTTATTTTAGCACCATTCAAAATAGGTGAAATCATAGTTTGAGAGCAAAAACTGGAGTCTCAAGCTGCCCAAAATCTTAAGACTGTTGTATAGCATTGCTTCTTGTGTGTTTCTCAAATATGAAAGACAGAATGTGCAGAGCAGTGTGCAGCTGCCGCTAGTGAAGAATAAATATACTAAAATGTATTTGAAATACATTTATTTCATGTTAAGTATACTACAGATACATTTGCATATTTATGTGCTGAATAAAAATACCATGCAATTGTAATTTAGTATACTAAACTGGTATACTCAAAGTCTTCAAATAAAGATTAAATATAATTGCTATATCGAAGAGTCTCAAGCAATATGTCAGCAAATGCGTTAATAGATTTCAACTACACTTAACATGAAATAAATGTATTTAAATGCATACATTTTGTGCTATGGTAGGTCTGTTTTTGTCATTTTGCAAAAATGTAGACATTTTCTAAAGCCTACACTATGTTGCAAAATCTGCAGACAGAAACCGACACCACAGACACAGTCTGACTGAAAATCAGGGCTAAAACAGCATTAGCAACCACACAGCAACACCCTGGCAACCACCCGTAACACTATCCACATTTGAAATTTAGTCTACCAGCAATCTTGTTATAAATTGTAATCCTCAGCTTCTCAAAAGGCTTAAACATAATCAAATCATATGCATCGTCACTGTTGTAACTGCACATCAGATCTAGTAGTGCTATACGGGCTGTATTTCAGGTGTCAGTGCTGCTTTTGTGTGAATATTATGTGAATTACCATGTCAAAGGGTAAATCCAGCAGTACCCAGCAGCATGCTTAATCCAGCAAAGCCTGTATGTTACGCTGCCAGATGTTAGCTGCTTTCAAACGGCTCTTAGTTAAAACCCCCTTCAAATGTCTAGTGTTAGAAACACGGCTTAGAGGAACAACTCTGAATACTTCCAATTATTGCCAGCTACAGCATCAAAGTGTAAAGCAAACACCTGTGTTGAAAACGTCTGTGGTATTTCTCCTTTAACTGTCAGAGTGCTGTTTGAGAATGCCAGGCACTGACTGAAATGCTCAATATTCTGTTGGGATCTCTCGTTGTGAGAATTCACAGGACTACCTGTAGATGACAATGGGTGGGCTTTCTTGAAACATTTTCAGAAAAATACTACATCCAAGCATGGCATATTGAATCACTTCAGTAAATTTAACCACTATTATTGGTTCAGAAAGCCTGCCTTCTAAGGAAGCAGTTTGTCTGAATCCAGTGATAAACTTTATTTGAAATCGCATGCTTCCCTACAATATATTTTCAATTTTATTTATTTATTTATGTATTTATATTTTATTCCCGATTCTATGATGCTACAGGAGCAGATTTGTGAATCGCATTGAAACAACGCAGTTTCTGCTGACAGGTCACATGACAATGACAACATGATGGATGTAGTTGTCACGCTCAGTCACCAGACAGACACAGAAGGGTAAGTATGTTTGTTTATTTACAACAAGCTGATGTAACATTCATAGAAGCGGAGCAGGTAATCAACTCAGGTAAGTAGTTCATGTAAAGTAACTCAAAAAGCTCAGAATCATCAAATGAACTGAAGGAAGACAACACAGGTAAGTAGCTCGTTGCAGATAAGTAACAGAGGTAAGTTTGCAGTCATCATACACAGTCTTTAGTGATCTCTTTCAACAAGGTTAAAGAGCAATACTCAGTTTTTGTGGTTATGCAGTCCAGTTCACAATGTGAGGCAACTCAGGCAGGCAGAAAGCGATCCGAATAGAAGAACTCCAGGTAAGGACCTTGAGCTCAGCCAACGAATGTTGGTCTGAGTTGAGCTTTTAAAGGTGAGTGGTGATTGCGAACAGGTGCTCAGAATTCCGGTGATTGTGATCTGGAAAGTAGGTCAAGTGCAGGCGTGTCTGGTTGTGGTGTGCTGGTGACTGATTCTGGATCAGGTGCTTGTGAGGATGTGACGGTAGTATGTCGGATTACATTCATTTTACATGCATTTAACAGTAGATCATACATTTTTTCATGCATGTAAGCTAAGGAATTTCAAAGAAGAACCTACTTGGAGCGTTTATGATTTCAGACGCAGCCATTATGTCACATCTTTTATACTATGATGATCTGGTTGACTTTTGAACGCAGCATTTCTAGGAATCCATACTCATTAGCTATCAATGATATCCCACAATCCTGTTAGTCAAGCTTGGCGGTTGGGTGGAAGAAATTACAAATAGCATCTGATGATGCCATTTTCATTCACTTTTGTTTATGCGTAATTCAGTTTTTTACCAAGAAATAAACAGTGAAGTCAGTGTTTGTTTACTGTAGGTATTGCTAATGTTCTTAAGTTGGAATTTTGGTGCTGGTCTGAAACTGGTTTGACGGAAGCACCATCATACAAAACCACTGATATGTAACCACATACTCATATTTGTTCCATATGACATGCTGGTCAACTTATTTGATTGGCTGAGCAACATTCCAAGAATGCATACTCTACAAGCACTCTGGGCTTTCCTTTCTTTTGTATCACTCCACTTTCTCCAGACCAGAGTTTGTGAACAATGCAGGGTAAAAGTTCTGTACATGTCAGTGCTTCTGGGTCATTCGGTAAAGGGTTCATCTCTGAGACACCAGTCAAAGCTGTGTCACTTTGACATTGGGAACACATTGGATTTCCGAAAGCACAACTGGAAAGCACAACTTGTCTGAAAATCTGTCAGAGGTGATTCTAGGATTTTAGTTTCAGGGGGACTCTGAATATAAGCTGACGTGATTTAGTAGAATAATTCTTGCCTTAAGTGCAAGAGATCACAAGTTTGGATCTTGTGGAGCAAATTAAATTAGCATCTGTTTGACAGTAGATGTAAATTAGTAAAGGTGGCATATTTGGTTGCTTTTTCCTATATAATATCACTTAAACAGAGAGCATTTGGAGAAGAGAAAATGAAATGCAGAGAATCTGTGACAGCTCTGGAACATTTTTGCCCTACTGTATGTCACCTATGAGTGAACCCACCACTGCCTAGAAAGAAAGACAATATTTTTAAAGTTTAACATAAGGCAGGATATGAATTCTGACTGAAATAGCTTTAGATATCAGGATATATTTGTCTTCATGTTTTTTTTGTTTGTTTTTAATTGGATAGGATACTGTGGGTCTGCAGTCATTACATAGTAGAGCAGAGGAAATTGCAATGAGCAATTACCAGATGTCCACAAAACAGCATTTTCTTAAAACCAAGATTTTGAATGATCAAGGTTCTGTGGCTTATTGCTTTAACAGCCGAGTTTATTTAAAAATGATTTAACTCATGATAATATACATTTTAGGGTTGTCATCTGTCTTCTAAGAAATATGTCTTAACCAGACTAAACCTTTGGCCTTGGCTTGGTGGTAATAACAATTGGAAACAAACCAGCCAGTTTCATCTGAAACCTAGTTGCATTAAAGCCTGATAGTTACAACAACATCACAACGGAACTTGTGATATTGAAAAAATTAAAATAATAAATAACCACAATAAATAATAGGCACCAAGTGGCACACAGTATTAGAACTTTAATTTCTTTGGGCGAATTTTGTTGGCTGACATTAAATTATTCTCCAAGGTTTCTGAATCAGATTGTAAGCTTTTAAACTCTCTAAGATGATTTATGCTACATAAGCATAGGAAGATAATCCAGGAAGTCATGCAGCTCAGATTACACTCAATACCGCTAATCAATCCCATGTGTAGGGCTTCACCAGCTGTTCAAGTTCTTACTTAAATTGGAACACAAAAAATCAAGGGCAAGTAACTACCTGCTAACTAGCTCTGTACCTAATTTAGTTGCATTTGGCAGAACATAGTATGGTGTAGGCTCTACGTGATGTCTCCTAATATAAATTAATGACATTTCTCTTTGAAACTGCGGTAAAACGTGCAGTACTGTACATAATAACAATGTTGCACAAAAAGTGCACAGAGGTACATATTTTTATGAGACCAGGTTGTAATAAGTACATTTTGGCTATTTATGCAATGGTGAAAAAAAGGCAAAATATATGGGAAAAAAATTTGAAAAAACGTGTTTGGTATTTGGCATTCGGTCCAGTGTTTCATTTTCATTTCGGTTAATCCCTAAAAAGGATGTACCTGGAGAAAATTCCATGTTAACATTCCCAGTCATCTTAAGGGCAGCTGCTCAGCTGGTGCAGGACCAGCTGCACAATTCAGATGCTGCCATCTTTGATTCATGAACAATGAGCCAAAAAAATGAGTCATAAACCGTTTCCACATCTTTAAATTTCACAAATCACAAATCACTCTGGCTGCATACAAAATTGCATAATTCCCTACTGTACAGTATACAGTTCCTTACTATACAGTATTTGAACATAGAAACGATCAGCATGTCTCAATTCACAGTATTCACAAAACAGTAGGCGAAAAGTTCCCAGATGACCCATTACTTCAAACAAGATTCTGAACCGCACATCTGATGGACATTTTACTGTTCTATCGGGACACAGAAGAGAAGGTAATGAAGGGAAATGAAGCAACAGAAGTGCCACTGGTTACATGACAATGGCAATGTGACAAATGTAGTACATACAGATTTCATCCATGCAATAAATAGTCATAGTTTATAGAACATTAATTATTATCTCATATTTAAATGATCACAAAGTAAATACTTATTCCAAAATGTGCCTATATAATCAGAAAATATGTAATTGTAGATGCAGCCTTTATATACAGTATTTGACACAACTTTGGTTAGCATGCACAGTTAGCCTCTGTTGATGCCATAACTATATCATTTTGGGGCAAAAACATTTTTCTGCCGTACCTGTGTAACTTTTGTAAGCAATATTGAAATCACCAGCTAAACAAATGGAATTGAGATCAATGTGAATGCTAATATAAAGCATTCGCCAAGCATTATAAATTAAGTTTTGTGCTTTGCTAATGTTTCTTTTATTATTATTATTAATGTTTTGTTTTTTTGTGTGTGTTTTCTATGCATAACCTATTATGTTCTGTCACTTACTATTGCTGTATGGTTAGCACTTTGTTTTCTGAAATGCAGCGTTTTCAAAAATGCTTATTTTACTGTTAATGTTGTACTATGGGTTAATGGTGTTGGGTTGTCAGCCTTTGTTTCCTCCTCTAATGCTGTCATGTTTTGCACCCCAAGGCCACCGTAATATGCAAATGTGCAATTCATTTGAACATATTTTGCCCCGCCATCAAAGTACGACACTAGAACAAGCTTTGCATTTTATTATACTGTACTGGCTGATTGATGATGCTCAATAAAAATATGAAAAGTTATCTTCCGGAGACTCTGTGGAGATGTGAGTGGCTTGCACTTGTCTTTAGGGTAATGGACAATTTCGTTTCCACAGTGTGTTTGCTTCTGCTACTCTGCAGTCTATTAATCCGTCTGCTGTGAATGCAATAAATGTGGGGTTGTACAACAGAAATACAACAAGTTAGAGGAAGAGAAGCATCCCACCGCACCAACCACTGTCAGTAATTAAAGCAATAGTTCAAACAAAGATGAAAACTCTGTCATTGATTAATTCATAATTTCATTTTTTTTTTTTTCAATGTCAACTTACCTACAGCAAAATAGCAGTATTTTAACTGCAGTAAGTTTTTTTTTTTGTTTGTTTGTTTTTTGTTTGCTTTTTTACCTGCGTCTTATGAGTACAAATTGGCTAATTCATACAAATTCGTACAACCTCACTTGTTGAAATTCATACGATTTTAGCTAAATCGTACGTATTTTACGAGTTGCCAATGCGTATGAATTTGTACTTAACTGTCACTGGGATTTACACAAATCATACAAAATCTGTATGAATTTGCCACCTGGTACGAATTGGTTGTGAGACTATGTTGGTCATACACATTGTCATAGACATAAACAGTGAGAAGTAGCTCCGGTTACTATGTTCTGCCACCAGACGTATGCAGTTCTGTTTATGAACTGCTAGAGTGCCAAAAGTTATGGATTGCAGATTTAATAAAAAAATATATATATATGATAACACTTTTATTTTACGGTTACACCTATTGGTTGCTTATTAGCATGCATATTACTAGAACATTAGCTATTTATTTGTAGCTAATGTAACTAAGCACATATTAATCCCTTATTCTACATCCCTAATCCAACCCACATAACAACCACCTTACTAAATATTAATAAGAGGCAAATTAAGAACTTATTAAGGGAAAAGTCATAGTTAATAGTTAACAAGTGTTACCTATTCCGAGATGTTACCAAAAAATGGTTTTCTGCAATAAAATTAATGCAAAAGAGGAATGCATTTTTACGAGAACAGTGTTTTATCATGCATTCACTTATTTAAACATGTAACAATTTATTCAAAAGTATAGTTTACCCAAAAATTACAATTTAGTTGTCATTCCAAATGTAAAAGGTACACTTCCACTGCCTGCTGGATTGGAGTGCGTTTTTATACTATACAAAATATCTGGGTGTTTTATACCAAAATTTTGGAGCTTTGGAGCTGTTCACACAGAACGCATATTTCCATTCCACTGCACTACTTTTCTATTATGCTTTGAACAAAAAAAGGATGAATGAATGTGTTTGACCATTACGTTTTCATCGTTTATCATTTTTGGGTGAACTAACCCTTTAAATAAGTATATTTTATAAATATTGCTTGCTAATGAATCCCAATTAATTTCATATTAATCATTTAAATCAATTGCTGTAGCTTTGGCACCAGTTCTACTTCCTCTTTTAATATACATTTATTTTCTCTTTCTCACCTAACTTTACACACTTAGCTCACAGTGGTCAGTCCTACGTAAAACCTAGCTCTCCATTGTCAGCCACATTCATGGCTGTCACTAATGGCCGCTCGACCTTGCAATGATGGCTGAAGGTAATACGGTTTGTCCATCATCATCCTCCTCCTTACTGTGTTCCTGTCCTGCTGGCTCCATCAGTGCACGGTTTAATAGCAGGCCGCATGGGGCTCTGCCAGGGTAAACAAAGCCTTTTCCTCTCAGCCAGACTCCTTCAACAAGTCGCCCACATCCCACGCTCCCCTCTCATTCGTCTCAGCAAACTTGCTCTCTCTCTCTCTCTCTGCTCTGTCACTTTTCACCCCTTCAGCTTGCTTGATTGTGCTGATGACCTCAATCAAAAGACAATTACCTAGGCGAGGGCAGGAGACAATTATCTCCCATCAATGCGAGATTGACCACACCTGAATGGAGACGGCCACCTTTTATTCCTGTGCGAAGGCAAAAAAAGAACAAGCAAACGCTCAGAGAGGGAGAGACCGAGTGATGGGGGGGAGGCGAGCGTGAAATTTGTACCTCCAATGCTATCTGTCCTTAAACTAAGGTGGAATATTAAAAGCAGTGGCAGAGATTGCCTTTTCGTTATGTGGGTGCAAATGAGGAAGACTGGGCTTGATGCTACTGTTGCTTTGAAGCCAAACAGAGGCTTTATCAAACAGCTGCAAATAGGAAATAGATGAAAAATGGCACAAAAAGTTTCATCTTTCAGCATAGCCTGGTCCATACTGGTTAGTGTTGGTCAAGCTGGTGAGCCAGCATAGTTACACGAACCTAGTCAATCAGTATGTTTTTACTGATGAAACAAGCTGACGAAAAAGTTTTGCTGCTAAATACAACTAAAATGCAAATGTTACAATTGAAGAATGTACCTTTGGTTACCGTTGAGACATTTCTCAAAAGAACCAGTTGGAACGGCATGAAGGTGAGTAAATTATGACTGAACATTATTTTTGTGAAATATCCTTTTTATTGTTTAAAATTATGTATATATCTTTCAGTAAAAAATATCACACCTGTGGTTTCACCTGAATTTTAACTCAGAAAAAAAGGACGTAATTTTATTTAATTTTATTAAATTACATTTAAATTATGACATTTGGCAATTACTTAATATTTGTACTTCAAGTTGCAGTTATTATTTTTTATTTTTTTAAAGTTTATTTGCAACTATGTTTAACTTGACATACAGTTTTATTAATTTAAGAAGACTAACTTAATAAAACAAAACTTGACAAAACATATAGGAATCATTTGTTGGTCACAGAGCTTATTTTCTTTAATAATCCAAAAGCCAGAGAAAAAATCCAGGAACCTGTGTGATGCTGGTCAGGACACTTAAATAAACTAAATGTGTTGATACCTGCAGAGAGTACAGCATTTAGCCTATTTGGGGAATTAAATCTAAGGATAGCTAAGAGAAGTTTTTATTAGTATCCAAAAAGTACATTGTGCAGCTCTAAGGCTTGTGGTATGAAAAAAAAAGACAAAAAAACAAGACAAGTGGGAAAAAGAGACTTGAGGGTGGAAAAGGAGATGGGAGCTTTAAGGGTACACACAGCACAAAGATTTTACAAGACATCTATAAATAATCAAGAAGATGGGAGATGTTGCTCTGTGTGTCCCTGAATGATGCCTGTCATGTGACATGTATCCATATCTATCAGTTCCTTTCTCCTTTTCTTATTTCTTGTCTTCATATTTTGCACAATATATTTTAACCATACCAAATATCAAGTCCAAAATGTTTCCAGGGCATCTTTAAGGTGAACAACAGCTAAAGTCAGTTCAAATGTGCCTGTTAAAATTCATTCCATGCACATATTAATGCAGCTATAATGAATGACAGGGAATGTTTATTAATGCAATCGAAAACTTTTATATGCTTCCAAAAACACACTGCATTTCACCCCTTCACTTTTTTTCTCTAAACATCAGTAACTGTCTTCAAGATGCCTTATTTTATCCCTAAAGTTGAATTAATATGCTTTCTTCACCAAAGATCAAAAAAAGATAACAGTGACTTTTCTCCTCATTCTGCCCACACCAGTCACCCTAAATGAACATGTATAACGATGTATGATTATGTATAAAAATGCTTGTTCATTGGTAAAAATAATAAGTCTCAATAGACGTGACTGTAAATTTAGACAAACCTCAATAACCACCTCTAAATCCTATCTCTTACTGGATGAGATCTATGGATAAAGAAGATTAAAGCATTTGGGGGGGGGGGGATCAATACGGGCTCCATTGCCAGGAGTGATAGAATGGCTCAGTAATTTCCTGCATTACTGGTAATGGGAAAACAGGGTAGGTGTGTGAAGGATAGATATCAACTGCTCTGGTTGTGGGGTAGTTATGATCACTACAGGAAGGAGTGATGGCGGTGGAGAACGGAGCACTGCCCTCGTTTAGAATCCTTTATTTGAAAACCATTCCTGGAGTGTCTCCTATGGTGCTGGAGCAGTGAGGAGACCTTCATTATACGAGAAAACATGAAACAGCTGCTTGATACAAGTGATCCTAGCTGCCATTTTTTCAAAACTTATAAAAGCTATCTTTATTATATAAGTTAATAATTATACTATATTATAAAAATTGTAGGATTATTAATGAATTGTTGTAATACAAACTAATAAAAAAAGTCTATCATTGACCCTTTTTTGTGAAAAATAAAAAATAAAAAACATTATAGACCCATAGAATTTACAAATGGCCACGCCCATTTTTACATCAAGAAAAAGGTGGATAGAGTTCAATAATGTACAGGACTGACAGAACTGCATTATGTGACTGAATTTACTCATGCAAAATTCAGGCTGTAGCACTTGCATTTGCATTATATTCCCTATTTATAATCCAAAGAGAACTTTGGAGTATTTATGTATAAGTGTATATATTTATTAATTTATTTAAAAGCAGCATGTGTATAAATAAAACAATGAACAGTAAAATCCAACCACTGTATCATAATACATATCATAATTTGGTCAAAAAATAGGGTTAAATCTATGCCAGCTTTCATCTATAGCAGCGAGAAACCGCTAAGGTCTCAAAGAAATGTCTACTTGTACACACACTGAACAATAACTTGGGGACGATTCACTTCTGCAAATAAAAGGGGTTGTGACTCCCAAAACTCCGCAGTGCATGTGTACATGGCCGTACAGACTAGTTTTTGCTGCAAACATACATCTCTTTCCCTGCAGACCTCCCTCATAACCCAAATACAGTAGGAACTCGATTGTTATGACTAATGCCGCCCACTGTAAGCACACAATGACATAACACAGGAGATAAAAAGCAATCCTTGGGGCCACACATGTATCATTTGGCCCAAAGTGGCTTGATATCTAATCTTTAAACACCCTGCTTCCCGTTATGGAAACACCAAGTAAAATTCCCTTATGAGGAGCTCGGTTGCAAACATCTAGCATTAAAATCCCAGGTGAAAAAAGTAAACTCTTTTTCATGACACATTTTTATGAAGTCGGTGTGGATGCTCTTGGAGCCGTGCAACACCCTGAGCTTGAGAAACTACTGTGCCCAATGACAAACACCATTAAACAAGGCTTTACTACATTTTTTTTTTCTTTTCTTTCTCATTTCTTTTGTAAAAGTATATAATATACAGTACATATCATCATGCGTAGCATATAATTGTAACATATACTTATGTATATATATAAACCTTATTCTCAATGCAATGTGTAATCATCTCTATATTTTGTTTCTTTAAAATGAAAGAGAAATCAACATAAATTATATCTAGTATGACAAACAATACCACTCTGCATATTTACACCCTTAAAAATAAATGACCCAAAAGCGAAGGGATGCAACAGAAAAAAAAAACATTCACACAGTTTTACAAAAAACCCTTGTCTTTGCAAAGCATTACTCATTAACATTTTTTATTTATTCATTTATTTATCCATCTATTTATTATATTGTGTATACCATCTTACTCCAACTGTTCTGTTTGGCTACTGGAACATACAGAATAGTAAATGCATAATGCAAGGCCTGCGTTCAGACATTTTTAGTAGTTCATATAGCCTTCATTTTGTACATTGATTAGAAGACAAAATTGGGAAATATGTGAAATAATGAGTTTGGTTTCTTTTTTCAATAACATGCAGAAAAAGAAAAAAAAAAGATTAGGCTTTTTTACTTGATTAAATGAAATACGAAATCAAAGTAATCAATTATCAAAACTGTAATTAGCTTCAGCTCTTATTAATATTAATAATTGCAATAAACAATTCCTCTGCCAAGTAATTTACTTAATTGGTCTAACTATGACTTGTTTGTGGTTGCCAGGCAACATTGCAATTTGCCTCATTAATATACTCCACTTCAAAAGTGCCTTATCGAATGCAATTCAGAGTCAGATCTGTTTTGCAAAATCATTCAAGTAGAAACTCCAATCTCACAAATCTATAATCATCAAAGTCATTTATGCCGCAAATGCACTGAGTAATCAGTGCAGCACTTACTTTAAATGTTTTGTTAAGCGCAATGTCAGTTTGGTACGGCGGCAGTAAACGAGAGAAATGTCTTTACTGTCAACCAGCAGCCAAAAATAGACACAATTAAGTAGCAGCAGAGGAAGGATGACTGGAGAATGTCCTTCCCCTTTGATGACAACCTAATGACTTCTACTTATCATCAGAGTAAGGAACGGGAGATTGCGGTGTCACACTCGCTAGAACCAGCGACACGCGGCCTAGGTGTCACAGCAGCAGATTCATTAGTGTTAAACATCATTACAGGGCATGACGTTTGTCTGCGGGCTTTTGCCTATTCATCACAGTTCTTAATGTCATCATCATCATCATTACAGCAATTATATTCCATAACCATAACAATTACCATCTAAAGCCAAGCTATCAATAATGAAGGTCTGCTGAAAACGCAATGGCGCCATGGTTTATCTGCTAAAAAATAAAGCTGACTTTGTGACCCACACATATTGATGTTTTTATTTTCGAACCTTCCAAAGCCATTTAGAGGAGCTGAACATAGGTGGGCCCTGAAAATAGAAGTGTGTGAGGTGAATTCAAAGAGAACCATCCGGGATTGAACCGCTCTGGTCTCTCGAGAGAAACTATGTGACTGCGCGGCGGAGGAAACGGCTGGATTCAGATGGAATGAAAGGGAAACACGCTTTGGTCTTCTATTGAATGTGCCAGCTCGCTTACACCCAGTGGAGAACTCTGTGTATGCAAACATTCACCTGAAAATAGCAGAACAACAGCTAGCCTTTATCTCCCGGGTACACGTTGCTTCTAAACAGCATTTCATTGATTGGGAGAGAACCACAAAACTGCGCAATAGTGAAAGTTTGGTTTTATGCACCTAATGTCCAATGTACCTGCACTGCAGTATCAAATCAATATTTATTTATCCGGTATTGGTAGCAACAAGTACCAAATTAGTGCTGCAAGACTGACAGGAGACTAATTACAAACACTCACACCCGTGAAAATTAGACTGCATGATATATTGAAATCCTTATCAGGATATGGCTTGGTGGGATTGTCAAATAGCACAGGCTGTGATTTAATTAAAATACGCACTACTGAATTGCAGTCAAGTGTGCCATTTACACGTGTAGTTCATGATGCAGTGTTTCAGTGTCTGAGAACGGTTTGGTTCATTTACTGTGAAATTAACCATTTTGAGACACTGTTGTCATGGGTTGTATGCGTGTAAATGAACACGGAGCCAAGCTTCACTCTGAAACCAGCAAATTTGCCGGCAACCTGTACAAAATTAAAACTTGATGCTTTATTGTTTCATAATAAATTAAGATGTTAATAAGTCAGACATTCAACAGTCATAATTACTGTTAATTACTGTACATTAACACACAAGAAAAATGTGTAACGGAAGCTCGCAGATACGAACGAGGTAAATAATGTTTTGTTTTTTTTGTTTTTTATTAAAAGACTTGATTGAACGTCAGCGAAACTCAACATTCACAACATTTTTTTTTTTACAATAGTGCTCTCATTATAACATCATGTAGCCTATATGATAGTAGTAATCAAAGGGTTAGTTTAACCCAAAATGAAAATTCTATCATTAATTACTCACCTTCATGTCGTTCCAAACCTGTAAGACCTTTGTTCATCTTTGGAACACAAATGACAAATTTGGAACAAATTTTGATAAAAACTGAGAGCTATCTGACCCTCAGTAACACAACTGAAATGTTCCCAGCTCCAGAAACATAGTAAATACATCGGTAAAACAGTTCATGTTACATTAGAAGCTCAACTTCAGTTTTGCGACGCTACGAGAATACTTTTTTTGCGAAAAGAAAACAAAAATAACTTAATTTACTCAGCCATTCTTCTCCCGAGTTACATATTCCACCATTTTAGAGATTATCACAAAGCATACATATGCTTTTCCCTAAGTGTAAAAAAAACATTATGTTCATGCATACGTTTTTCCCCTTGGACGTAAACAAGGCTGATTATGTCACATACGTTCTTAAGTACTGTCCAAAATGGCGGAAGACATTCTCGGGGGAGAACTCATTTACTGTATTTCATATAGAATATGCTTCGTAATTAACATAACATTAATACTATGAACTCCTTTTGTGGACTTCAAGTGCAGAAACACAAAAACTAAACTCTAAAAATGCACAGTGTTTTATTATGATATTGTTCTCATTATAATGTTATGTGAATATGACAGTCCCTGGTATGGTGTGGCATTAGCTGTGGTATGGTGCTGAAGTGGAGCTTGCGCATGTGCTTCGGTGCATTAAACCATGGCATTCATGCGGGTGATGTGAGTTGAAATCAATTTTGCAATATTTCCAGATTCCATTCCTCCCTCTTCTCTCCACAATCCTATCAATAAAGAGCGGCCAAAAAGGCCATGAATAAATAAACAAACACAGTAGCTGTTAGTATTCCATCACATACATGACTCACAAACTTGTGATACCATCACTAACGTGTGTAATTTCATTGGAACTCAAATGTTTAATCCAGCAGTGATCGATGCACTTTACGTAAATCACAAAGATGCTTGGATATTACTACAGTGGCCTTAAAAAAATATGTAATGTAAATGGCATCGCATTAGATCAAAGTATCAAAGCAATGTGTTTTTCAAATGACACCTGGTTTTATAATGCAGGGATGCTTCCATTAAGTGTCTTAATCCATTTTTGGAACAACTGTGTTTGCAGGTTAACAATGGAGGATTGTGGATTGTGACAAGAGCATGATGTGTTTAGTGGATAAATGCCTCTATTCCATCCCATTACACTTTGCCTGAAGAGTAAGCCAAACTTAAACATGACTGTCAGAGCATTTCTATTATTCCTTATTTCTGTACAAATGTAAAAAATAATTGCAGACCGATTCCTTCTGGGTGAACATGTTTTTAATTATGTTCAAATCTGATACAATCTTGTAATAATCATCATGCATCATCTGTCTGCAGTAGACGAGTATGATCGGTAAGCTTTCTGTCAGTAATGCAGAGTTTGTTGAGTTTAAGCACATGGTTGGACTCTCTCGGGATGCTTCGACACTCATGGGGGAGAATTACATGAATTGGGAGATAAGACAAACTGTCGTACAACATATTAGCAATGCCAAAGGAAACAGATTACAACACAGCCATCAGAGTCACAGTTATGAAACTCGCCTTACGGCAGATCAACATTATATATATATGTATATATATATATATACACTGTATATGTATATGTTTGTATTTCTATATATTTTTATATAGTAAGACGTAGACTCGCATATTAAAGGGATCACATGATGTTGATTCTAAAAAAGCGAGGTGTGCTCTGATTGGTCAGCTATCCAGTGCACTGTGATTAGCCGAATACCACAAGCATGTAGCGGAAATGTTGGGCCTCTTACCCTAACGTGATGCTGCATCCCGACGCTGTGACACCAAAACAATAAAATACATTACAAACAAGGCATTTGTTTCATCAAGTGGGGACATAGATTGGTATTGTCTTTTTACACGTTGCGTTGCATCGCGCCTCATACACATAACATAACCATGTCTGCATTCGTGATCAGAGAAACGACAAACAACAAGCACTCCCCTTCACTGCTCAAAACTCATGTTTAAATAGTAAGTTGCAGGTTCTTTTAAAAAAAAGAAAAACTTACTTAAAGGTTTTGAGTCAGAAGTGCCAGACTGTCCTTGCAGAGGTAGAATTGCTCCACTTCATAGTCTTTGTGCACAGACAGCATAGGCTACTCTCCAGGTTTTAGGAGTCTGTCCTCCATAAATGCGCTGAACACTCTTTAATATTTGGGTTGAACTGTTCTGGAGCAGTGTTGTGAATACAACTTGACCACTGATTTCTAGTTGTGTCCTCTTTTGGAAGCACAAAGAAAATAGTTTCACTTTCACAACAAAACACAGCATATCCAGCAACTGGCAGCAACTACAGTTTGACTAATAGCTCTGCCTTCTTTCTTTGCATAAACATTTGGGTGGTGTTATGAAAACATGCCCCCACTTTGTGATGTTTAAAGTTATTAACTGTATACTTTCGACATTTTTTAGACACTATTATTGTTTTATTGTTTTAATGCTAGTCTATTATCGTAGTTTTACTCTTTTACTTACTATTTTAGATGTAAGTAAACAACATTAAAACAACCCTAACCCTGACCTAATAATATTTTTTATCACCCTTCACCAACCCTACCCCTAAACCTACCCATCACAGAAAACTTTTTTACATTTTTACATTTTAAGATAAACTTAATTTAGCATTTTTTTTCATTTATGTCCATTGTGAGGACCACCCAAATGTCCTCACAAAGGTTTTACTAACCTTGTGGGGACATATTTTAAACACATTTAATATATATATATATATATATATATTTGTGTGAGAAAAAGTCATTAATTAAGGAAATTACATTATTATACTACATTGTTATAAAATATAGGCACTTTTTATTACATATATTTTGTCTTGTCTTTGTCTCATAAAAATCCACAATGATGTAGAAATTAACTTAGAACAAGATATTGTAATTTGCATTTGCTGAAATATCATATTGATACCAGATACCCGCAGCTGTTCTCTAATGAGGTTAGCACTTATTTTCCAAAATATCTCAGATATGAAAACAGGGTGATAAAACTGAGAAAGCGTAGACAAAGATAATACCGGTGCATAAATGACTATCCTGTCACAATAGGTAAAGCTATCCGTGCAGGTAGGCGCTCTTAGCTACCCATAATGCCTTGTGTTTTCTCATGGCTTTGAGAACAAGGCCACATCAGGCAAAAGCTTCTGGTACCCCAGAGCTACGATTAGCCCTTGCAGAGAAATCGGCAGCTTTATCAATAAGCCCAGCATAAACCCCATCCCGGAATTACTGTTGACTCTCCACCAAGAATTCATTTACTTTTAACCCTCGTGCACCACTGACCCATTTCCTGCTGTTTTAGAGCGACTGCGGATGTGCGGTCTCCATGGTGCCCCAGATTTGATTGTCTGCATCCAATTCATCCCATTATTTCCCGATGTATTAGATTTACATTGTTCTACAGGATTGAAGAGCTTCACAGACGGGGCAACAGACTCCATCCGAACAACAGATGACTCAAAGCTCTTCAGAGGCAATTAAAATAAATAAATAAACTGTGACATTCCAGAAACTGTATCCTGGCTCCAGTATAAACTTTATCCTGTAGCCAGAAATCTATAAAGTGAGTACAGGGTGGATTTGAGTGCTTGTGGACACATTATGCTGTTTCATCATGAGGTAACCCAACTCTGCCTGTGGCCATGTCTGAGTGAAAGAGGTTGTACTTCCATTAGATAAAAATCTACTAGGCCTCTCCCAGGTCAGAAAACGTAAACTAAAAGCCTCCTCATCTCTCCTTAGTAAACAGTCTGACAGATTACAACACTGGCTGCATCGCGATGCTACATAAACAAATGATTATAAAGCTCTATAACTGTATAGAGTAACTGCTTTTACTGTATATGATTTCAATTTATGAGAACTGCATATTTCCTCTCACAAGCTATTCTAGTATTAGACGGCACACCCACAGATCGCCCACAGCCCGTTCACTGACCATCTGACGCAGGTACTGCACACAAAATTGGCAAGTGCTGGCAGAAAATCGGCAGTTCTAATCTGATTGGCTGGCTTTACGCAATTCCCAAGAGTTGGCACTGGTTCGCCTGGAAACTAAGTTGTGTTTACGAGGTACCGGGTGGATACAATAAGCACTTTTGATGAAGGATTATTGGATTTGCCAAAGTTTGGTTACAGGCATCAGGTCCTTGAAAGGTATTTAGGAGTTTTGTTTGAGGCACTTTATCAAGACAACTAGATATACATACCTATTAGAATGCCTTAACACATCTTCTCTAGTTTTATAGATAAGTCAGTGATAATTTCATACTGTATATGTGTGTGTGTGCACCTCATATTTATCACCTTATGGGGACCAATTGTCCCCACAAAGATAGGAATACCAGTAAATTTTGACCTTGTGGGGACATTTGTTAGGTCCCCATGAGAAAACAAGTTTATAAATCACACAGAATGAAGTATTTTAAAAATCTAAAAATGTAAGGGGTACTGTAGGTTTAGGTGTAGGGTCAGTGTAGGGCAATACCACATACAGTTTGTACAGTATAAAAACCATTACGCCCATGGAATGTTCACATAAAACATGTAAACTCAACGTGTGTTTGTGTGCATGCGTAAAAAAAAAAAAAATCACAAAGAGGAGCCTAGAACCCTTATAACTATGATATGAAATAATTAAATAATGTAAAATTGCTAATAACATACAATTATTTATATGTACACACAGTGGGTATGGAAGGTATTCAGACCCCCTTAAATTTTTCACTCGTTGTCATATTGCAGCCATTTGCTAAAATCATTATTTTTTTTCCTCATTAATGTACAAACAGCACCCCATATTGACAGAAAAACACAGAATTGAAGACATTTTTGCAGATTTATTAAAAAAGAAAAACTGAAATA
>JAUMHE010000071.1:4605419-4615968 GCA_032359235.1 Enteromius mattozi | reverse complement strand
AGACAAAGGCAAAAACATGAGGGAACAGGTAAACAAAGAATGAAACATAACAAAACGGGACATGGAACGCCTGGGGGTGTAACAGCAAGATTTTCTTTCTTTCTTCATTTAAATACATAAATAAATATGATTAATGAATAATAATTTGTCCATATAATTAAAGACATCCATAAAATCCAGGGAATACATGAACTGCTAAAAACGTACCTTGAAAGCTCAAGAGCATCAAACACAAATTTCAGAATCACTAATAAACTACATGCTAAATACATGTATTTTAAAATAAAATGACTATGCATAAAATGAGACTATGCATGATAATGGGAACTTTAGGACATCTTGGAGAGAGTTTTACCATGCTGTCTGTCCAACACAGTCTCACGACTAATTCGTAAGTATTTTACGAGGTGGCTAATTTGTATGAATTCATACAACCTCACTCATATGATTTAAACCTCATATGATCTAAAACCCCAGTGACGGGTAGGTTTAGGGGCGGGGTTAGGTGTAGGTCATTCATACGAATTAGCAACTTGTAAAATAGGTATGATTTAGCAAAAATCATATGAATTCATACAAATTAGACACCTCATAAAATGTTTACGAATTGCCATGAGATCAGGCTGGTCTGTCATAACGTTAAACGTAACACAATATCCGAATGCTTATAGTAACAAATACAAAGCACATTATCAGATTTGGATCAGTTTCATCTTGTTGATACCTGATCTGAGGTTCATAACGGGCCATTACCGATATTGCGTATCGAATAAGCACATCCCTAGATTTTATCTGTTTTATCATATTTTCTCTTTTTTTATTATTTTTTTTATTTATTTATTTTATTTGCGTTATTTCAATAAATATCAAAGATCATTAGTTCAAAATAATAGCCTTCCTGTGGTTCAAACAGTAAAGTATGGTGTTAGCAATGCCAAGGTCATGGGTTTGATACAAAAAAGCAAATACTGATAAAACTTAAATGCAACGCAAGTTCACTCTTAAAAATAAAGGTGTTTAAAAGGTTCTTCATAGCAATGCCATAGAATAATTGTTTTGGTTGTACAAAGAACCATCTCTTTCTTACCTTTTTATTATCTGAAGAACCTTCTTTCACCCCAAGGAACAGAAAGGTTCTTCAGATGTTAAAGGTTCTTCATGTAACCATTTAGACATGATTCTTCTATGGCATCGTGAAACACCTTTTTAAAAGTGTTTTGGATAAAAGCGTGTGGTATGTAATAATGTACTGTTATTAGTAAAACAAACATTTCAGTTTAATGAAACACACACACACACACATAAACACACTCTTCCTAGCTGGACAAGCTATTTCTATGTTTATTTGTCTCCCTCATTTACCTCCAAGGAATAGTCAGATGAACTGAAGAGGAAGGACAAGCAATGCTGTTAACCTTTCCAATCCTTTCTCATCTTCAGACAGCCACATGCTTATCCGTTCGAGAGCAGCCAATCTGCCACCAGAATTTTCGCACCTTTCTTGAGAGATTGTTTCACTTGTTATATAAGTTTCATTTCTGAACACTTCAGAGACATGCCTTTGAAATGAAAAGCAAGCATTTATGTGTGTTCAAACGGAGCTCCAGGAGTGTAATTAAAAAAAAAAAAACAGTCTATGGAAATACGCACTCTACCTCTATCTTAAAATGACCTGATGTGAAGCATGCTTTCACTCAAGGGCTCTTCTGAAGATGGAGGGGGAGACATCCCTGATCCATCCCAGACCTTTTTACCTGTGATGAGCGGCTGGATGAGGTGCGATCAGTTGTTACAATCAAGCTCCGAGCATGGAGACGGTGGCTCTTAGCGTCAATGATTTATGCGAGTTATGATTAGGGTCGCGACAGTGCGGCTCGACGCTCTCACCTTAAGTGTGACCCATGAGGGCCGTTCTCTGCATTTTCATTCATCACTTTCAATCAAGGCTATTGGACCGGGCTGAAGGATTATTTAAGCCAAAAAAAGCTTCAATCGAGTGCTGTACTCCACTAACTTCAATGTGTGAAGGAATAACGCTTTACTCATCCTGACAGGGATTATCTCCTGAGGTTTCCTGTGATTCAGGAAGGAATACAGATGAAATGGCAGTGCAAATGAAAGGCCATGGTGTTTAATTAATCAGGTTTGCATAAGCACTATTGGAGAAGTGTGATGGTGTTATTCATAACTACGAAAAAAGAGATTTTTGTATCAGCCTGAAAGATTTGTCATTCATTTATTTCTTTTATGCATCTTATTTTTATCTTTTTTTTATTTCAAAAGAGGCATTGGTTTTCTTTATTTAACGCACAGCTGGATTGGTTTTGAAGATGCACTGAATTGGTTGTTTGCTGTAAAAGGAACAATGGCGCTTGTAACAGTATTTTCTGCATCGATATTCAGCGGCGGCTCATGGGTTGTGAGCTTGCATTCTGAATTGAATGTTATAAAAAAACTATTTTACTATTCATTTGTCTTCAACGGTTGCACATGAAAACAAATCAACTCAAAAAGATTCGCAAGTTATGAGTAAGAATCAACCCAATTCTTTACTGAATGAGTCTCAGCTGCAAAACCAGCGTTCGGTAGAAAGCTCTCTTATAATGCTGACATATTTTTGAGTGAAATAGGATGTTGTAAAAATTGAGTGTTCATATCAAAAGGAAGGAGTTTGGAGGGGTGGGGTTGAAAAGCATGTAATTTTTGCTGTCAAATAAAAGGAAAGATAGTGTTAAAATTTGTACATTTGGCGCATTTTCCTTGAATGATTTAAAACTCGCTTTGCCTAGCTGCTCATTCTCTTGCGTCAAACGTCTTTAAATCTACTCCAAAATGAATGACACCTTCGTTTATCCTCAAAATTATTATTATTATTTTTTTTTTTCAAATTTTTTTAAAATTAAAACCTTAATTAATTGAACATTTACTGAATTTTTGGGTGAACTATGCCTTTAAAATAATGAATGATCCCAAAAAAAAAAAACTGAAGGCATAAATGAATGGCAGAATATAAAAGTTAAGAATAAATAAAATTAAATTAAATATAAAGATTGTTTTAGCTATATCACGCAGCACTGCATTTTTATTCCCTTAAAACTATATACCCCATATTTGAGAAGATCCCCACTGCAGCACCTGCCAGACCCCGAGTTTATTTATGCTTAAATTATTGAGCAGAAGCAACCAGGATTTCTGCACACTTCAATATGGAAGAAGCCCACTCAGTTTCATGACCATCCATCTATTAGCTGTGAATGTGAGTCCTACCATCTGTAGTAATTATCTTAATGTCTCACTTTATGTTTATAGTAAGGGAGGAACAAGTCCATGTTGATTTAACTCACTGAAACACAGTTTACTTTAAACTATTAAAAAGCCATAACTGCCGTATAATACAATTCAAAATATAACTTAATGAATCAAAACACTCAGTCAACACAATATCAGTAAACCAAGGCTCTGCATGTCATAGCGCATGAGCTTCAGACTTTTTCTATGTGATTAATAACCCTCTGTGACATTTCCAACACGATTCGCCCAACAGAATGCATTTTCTTATTAGACAGTTCACTCATCTTTCACAAACTCAAGATGACGTGTATTTTATTTTGGTCTTGTCCACAAACCCATCCATGTGTTTTGTTTTATTAGTCAGTGTTCTGACATATTGGAGCATATATCAAGGAATGAAAGTCAACAAATTGTATATCATGTGATTTAATGACACAGACAATGTGGTCAGGTGGGCTGACAAAATATGGGAGTTTGAATCATCAAACAACACATAGGAATATGCTTTGTACTATAGTTCCATGTTTTCTGTACAAATTTTGCTAAAGACAGGAATATAGCTAAAGTGCTGGTTCTTTAATACAAAGTTAATAATAATAATAATAATAATAATACTATTAAAAACTGTATTAAGATTGGCAACACAATTGGTATTTGCAATAAATTAATATGCAATTAATAACTAAATGAATGATTAAATGGATAAATAAATAGTCACAATGTGGCCAATAATAACTTTAATTTTATATTTAATAATAATAATAATAATAATTATTATTATTATTAATGTGCATTTATATGCAAAAAATGCACAAATGAGTGAATTAACATTTTAACGTAACATTGAAGTAATTTGTTAAAATGCATATTATTACTATTATTATTATTATTTTTATTATTATTATTATTATTATTATCCAGAAGAACTGTGGCAATGTCCCAAAGACACTTCACGAGTTCACGCTTCCTTATGATAATAAATAAAGCATGTTTGGCGTGCTGTCCAGGGGGCGAGCCGGGAGATCGGTGGACACCGAGCCCTAGTAGTTTGAACCCTAGCGAGGGCTGAGAACCCTGCGTGCCCCCCGGTGCAAGAAGGCGCAGAACGAGGCAGAAGAAGGGGCAGAGGAGGGATGCATAACGAGATAAGGAAGGGAGGGAAGTGAGCTTATTTAAGGAGGAGGCTTATGAATTTGATTGGACGGAATAGAAATGGATTGATTGAGTAATGCGGTGCCAGCCGTGGCTAATCATGCGTGCGCGCTCCTCCCGAAATTTGTTTATCAACATCACTTAAAAAACCTACTTGCAAAGCTTCCTGAAGGAAAAAAAAAAAAAAAAAAAAACATATACTTGGGACAAAAGATTGAAATGTATTTATTATTAATAGTAGTAGTATTTATTTCTTATTTTTGAAAGCATCCTTACTTTTTAAGAAATGTGCCTAAAACTTTTGAACAGTTCTGTAGTATTGCATGAAGGTTTCTTCAAGCATCTTGGAGATGTTGCCAAAGTTCTTCTGGGTTTAGTCTGTCTCAGATTTTGTTTGTTTGTTTGTTTGCTATTCATGTCATTCCAGGATGATGGTGAGATCAGACCTCTCTCTGTCTCCATTTTTTTAAGTAGAGTCTGCAATAGCATCATGAAATCTGAAACTACAGTAACCCCTGGCAAAAATATAAAATTTAACAGCTCCTATCATTTGTTATGCCAAGGGCAAAACATGTAGAGGGCAAAATGAGAATAACCTTTTTAAAGTAACCTTCCTATAGTCCTTAAACTCAAGGCAGTTTTCAGAGTTACTCCAAAAAAAAACATTCAGCTGATCAGTATTTCATGAACAGTAGCTCAATAAAATTCAGCGCGCGTTTCACTCTTGATGTCCTTGCGAGATGACGGGTAAGATGTCAAATGATTTTATGATCTTCCTTTTTACAAAATACAAAAAAGACAACGTGCCACTTTTAAACTCCACGCAAAAGTTAAACTATTGTTTTTTTGTGAAGAATAGAAGAATGTAAAAAAAGACAGGGACTGATAAAAAATCATCATCTTTGACTTGCCACTGAGAACCCCTGCGGAATGCACATGGAAGTTGGGAAACATGAAATAAAGAGTTAAATAAATATAAAAGTGGTTGAATGACAGCTCAATGGACATTTCATCCTCCCAGCATTCAGTCATCACAGGCGAGCGCTGGGACGATCCGGCAAACGCTGACATTTCTGGGGCGCCTGGATAAGTGACACCTGCAGTGAGGGGCGGCACGAGGGTTTGGTCAGTAAAGGGATTACTGGGATGTCCTTTAAGAGAACTATGAATCTCATAAACACAAAGCCAAACACAAAAGTGTTTATTGAAAGCCCAGGGATTTTAAGGGCAGTCAATTTCAGTTTTTTCTTTTCCCCACTGTGTCGATTTCTCTTGCTTCTCAAGCTCAGGTAGCCTTGGTATTAGTCCATTTCTTGTGTCAAAAAGAAGCTGGTGTGTGATTTATCAAATCCTCGGCATTCAGTAAATGAATACTGAGAATGTTATTACAGGACTAAACTAAATCATGCATTTCGCCTAATGAAAATGCATTGTTCATGTAAAGCAATTATTATTTATTATTATTTTGCGTTTCCCAGTGTTATTACACATGAATAAAAAATCTGTACAGGTGCATGTAAAGTCTCTTTTTCTCCCTTCCTTGCTCTCATACACACATAATATAACTTGATTCAGCTAAAATTACAGCTATAAAAAGCACAGTTTTCTAATGCTGAGCATGCCAGTGCGGATAGATATTAAAATAAAATTACTATAGGCCGGTGCATATAACTCATCTTTATTACTAATGGAGGCTGTATACGATGCATTATATAAGACTTTGTTCTTTGCATGGATGGTGCTTTTTGCTCTGTACATTATTAAAATATTAATAATGATAACATTTCAAATTAGAAATTTAATACGTAAAAGTTCACATATTGAAAAGCTTAGTTTATTTTTATATTTCTTTATTATATACATATAAGAAATAAATAAATAAATAAATAAACTAAGCAGTCATAAATATATATATACATTTTTTTTTTTTTTTTTTCAGAAATGTCAAAAGTGGTACCAAATGATTTTTTTTTTTTTTTTTGGGAGCAGTTTTTAAACTTCAAAAATCGTATTGATTCACTCTGTGAAGGCACACATCTTTCATTTTATATCCCATTATTGCTGTATTTTATGATTGTATTATCAGTCACAGCATAGGCCTATAATGAGAAAACACCTGTCCCACTGTAAAAAAAAAAATAATAATAAAAAAAGGATAAATTAAAGTTAAATAATTGTTATTTATTTTAAGGTCTTAAAAATATTTGTGTTAAACATTTTAAAATTAATTGACAGCAGAAGTCGCAATGATTTGATGCTTTAAATGTATGTCAGTATTGTATGTTTCAGTGCCTGCACACACATAAATGCGTGTATGTGTGGTAAAACCACAACTTAAGTGAAAATACATTCTTCTGAGAAAATATGCTGCACCTTCCACAACCTAGTACATATATGAACTGAGACATTTAAACAGTTTTTTTTTTTTTTTAGCTAATTTGCATTTTTCTTTTCTGAATTGGGTGCCAAAACAATAAAAACAGTGTGTGCAAGTATGCAATAGACTCAGCAGGCTTAATTCATTCCTACTGAATTTCCCCCATTGGAGAATGTTTGGAAAGATGCTGTTCCCTGGGGAAATAACAGGTACAGTAGAAACCAGAATTACCAGGCATGTAACTCTCAGGCGTCTCCAATTATAATACATTTATCTGCAGGTTTAGGCACTGTTTTTAGAACCTGAACAGCCACTAAGGACTATGGGAGGAAAGAAACATACGGTGTTTGATGAACACCCAGCACCAATCTGCCCATAATCAAAAACCTCACAAAATTGGGCTTGTTTTCATAGTGGAAAATGACTAGCAACAAACATTAATGACACCACTGTCATCAGTCAAACTGAGGATAGGAAGTTGTTTCTGGGACCAATCGATGTCTGGATCTGAAAATCTATTAATGCGTTTTCACTCTGAGTTTGACTTTTTAATTTGGATGATGTGTTGATGTATCGCATGAAGTCAGAATGACCACAATCAAAGTGACAAACTCTGGGAAACAGATTGAAAGTAAAGAGCCATTCTGACATCATTCACAGCAGATGTTTTTGTGTGTCTGTTCATTATTACTGACTGCTCCATTTATAAGATAAGGTTTTCTACAGATATTCTTTTCTAAAGTGTAATTTTAAATGTATTTTGGCTGAAATTCTAATGGAAAAAATTCACTTGTGTATACTTAAAATCAGTGAAGCTGTGTTCACTGGAAGCACCCTCTGTGTGTTCTACAGTGGAAAAAAAGGGAAATCTCAGGTTGTCTGATTTTCTCAATCATGTTATTTATGTGATCAACACGCCAAATTTGTGTTCCTCTTCTAAACTTGATTTGTTTGCTTTTGATTTATGTCTAATTCTCTAAAATTTGCAGTCTGATATTTGTAATTATTCTAAGGTGAATGTGAAGTAATCAAGTACTCAAAATGATTTTGTCTGTTGACATTAGTGAAATTTTTCCCAGCATGCTTTGCACAAGACTTAAGTATTATTTTATGTATTTTTAAGCAAAATGAGCAAAGGACTTGTTTATTAATTAATTATGGATGTTTAGTTGCTTTACTCAACAAGAATTTATTTTTTTTAGCATTTAGCATGCTTATATGTGCTAAAACAGTAGAATTTGAATTAACCTTGTTGAATTAAGCATATAAATTCACACCCAGGTTACATAACCGGGTCACTTAAAATAATTTCATGATGTTTATGATGTTAAAGATACGTGAACAAATTATGTTCATGTAACATTTTGGAGTTATACGGAACCAATTTACAGTTTTAAATTGTGAAAAGTTATATTTTAAAGCAGCAATCCTTTATAAGGGTATCAAAACTTTTGGTCACAAAAGAACAATTACATCAATTGCACATTCAAAAACATCCAGTCAAGACTGATGGATTGCTTCCAGTCATGCGACTTGGGAAAGCATCAAAGCAGCCAAAAAAGTTGAATATGGTTTGCTGAAAAAGTAAACCATCCACAACACCCACTTCAACTATCCAACTGGACTCAAAGACTCATTTTTCTACTATATAGGGAATATTTTGGGAAACAAAGCCTTCCAACAACTCCAGGTAGATTCAATCGTTAACATCCCAAGCTTCATTACCTCTAACTCTTAAAACATAAATCCAGAAAACCAAAGCCAATCCACCCACATCTCTCGGTTCATTCAATGCAAAAAGCAGCGGGTTCCATTGCCAAGCTGTTCAGCAAGCTGCCTTTCCACGCAGCAGTGTGAAACAATAGTTCCATATCTGTAACGAGAGTGCTTCAGCTCAAGTCAAGTTCAGAATGGAGTTTTAATGGCATGGTGATCAGGCGTTCGAGAAAACGAGCGCTTTCTTCCGGCAAAAGGCAGCTCAATTAACACATC
The DNA here is from genome assembly GCA_032359235.1 of Enteromius mattozi. Classification (NCBI taxonomy): domain Eukaryota; kingdom Metazoa; phylum Chordata; class Actinopteri; order Cypriniformes; family Cyprinidae; genus Enteromius; species Enteromius mattozi. The sequence goes on along the minus strand of JAUMHE010000071.1, from coordinate 4,607,156 downwards.
CACTCAAAAACTACACAGTAGATCGAGACAAAGAAGGAAAAAACACCCACACGTGTTTAGCACACCCACTGCTGCCCCTCCTCCAGATTGAACAAAGGTCACTTATGGACATTTCTCAAATTGTGTCTTTGATTCTTTTGACTAAAGAGATAATGGGACTCATCCGCTAACAACTCTGTGGATCATTTTGTTTTTAATACCAATACAGTCTCACCCCAACTCGTCAAATACTGAGGCTTAGTCCTGCCCTTTGGCATCGCTTTTTGAAGCTAAGGGTACCCCCATTTTTTAACGTGAAGGGTCCTCCGTTGTTTTCAGTTGTTTGGCTTAATTTAATGGTTTACATGCGTTTGGATATGTTGTATATGTTACATGCATACATGCATTTACTTTCATTGTAGCACCTAACCCCCAGCTCTACCCCTACCCTAAACCTACCCACCTCTGAACAATATAAAACACACACACCGGCAAATATAAGTGCAGTCACATGTATTTATTGCAAAAACTGACCATAAACAAGCAGTGTGAAAACATTACAAATAAGCCGTGTTGCATTCCAAGTCTTCTGAAGCCATACGAAGTGTTCATGTGAAGAAGAGAGTAAAACAAGTGTTTTAATCGCTGAAAATGACGCACCATTAATGCACTCACATCTCATTCAAAAACATACTCCTGTCTCGTAGAATCATGCAAATAGCCATAAGATACACAAGAGCCAATAGTATTTCACAACAGCCTAACCCAATCAATCACGAGACACGTAAGAGCCAATGGCATTTCACAACCAAAGCTGACGTAAGGATTCTTCTGGCAGCATTTTGCAGCAGTAGCTTCAAAAAGCGACACCAAATGATCCTGACCAAGCTTCAATATGTGATGAGTTGGGGTGAGACTGTGTTGTTAATACAAGAGAACTAGTACGCACCCAAATTTGCTCTCAGTCTTGTTGTAAATGTAATGAATTTTGAGTGTTATAAATGAACAGCCGAGTACATATGGTTGAACATTTGCATAATACACATTCCTATATAAGAGTTTTCAATACAGCCTTTGGTCACTTTGCTAGACAGAAAGAAACACTCTTATCTGATCTGAGAAATGGCAGGTGTGCCGCCGTCAAAACTAGTAAATAAATAAATAAAATAAAAACTTAAAGGCTCAGACTGCAAACCCACATTATAACACAGTTATAAGGCTATGATTATGAGGTTACTAAGGATGCACCGGAAAAAAAAAATGTAGGCTGAAATCATCTGGCTGAAAAAGAGAAAAAAAGAAAAATGGTAATGTGAAAGCTGTCATGCAGACTAGGAGCGTACTGGGGTACCAAACCAAGACTATTCAAGAAAATGTTCTTTGTATGGTTGCAGTGGAACTGCGGGAAAAGCGTGAAAGCATCTCGGACTGGGCTGCACACTCGACCAGAAAGTAAATTAACACATGCACGCATTTTTTCTGATGACGACATCAAACCACATTTCAAGAGTTCGCGCTTCCTCATTTAATCATAAAAATGTTAGCGAATTTGGCGTGCTGTCCGGGGGGCGAGCCGGGTGGACGGCGGACTCCGAGCCCCAGTGATTTGAACCCTAACAAGGGCAGAGCTCGGCGTCTGGCTCGGACCCTGCATGCCCCCCGTAAGGAAGGCGCGAGAACGGGCGGAGAAGGGGCGGAGGAGGGATGCAAAAAAGACGAGATGCGGAAGGGGAGGAGATGGGTCTATTTATAGTGGGA
>JAUMHE010000071.1:4584279-4604774 GCA_032359235.1 Enteromius mattozi | reverse complement strand
AATGAAATTGGTTTGATCTCATTAAATTAGCATGAATTTTAGTCATCAGTACAATTAACTTACTTTAAGTTCAAATATATCAGTTCAAATGAATGGAAATATGTGTCATAATTTTATTAAGTTAGATCAACAAGCAATTTTTTTGAGTGTAGTTAATATATAGTTTTCAGTGACAGAATAGTATATAAGTTACTCTATGTGATATCTTCTAAAAGTGACAGAGAGTTAAACGTTGCTAGCCATGTAGAAAAAAATACGAAGACAGAAAGAAAAGAAAAAAATATTTCAAACAAACATGTAGTAATCTTCATAAAGAGTTTTAAATGCAGGAAATGCTTTATTTTTCATCTGATCAATAAAGTATTTGCAGAGTACATCAGTCATGTCATGGAGGTCTGCGGTCGAATCTAACCATAAACACTAATTAAGATGCAAGACTAATGAGTCTGATAGATGAATTGTAATGATTTGAGCTGAGTTGAGAAATGATCTAAGCTGCTTAATTAAGCAAGATCTAACAAGGAGATCAGAAGGACAAGCATTCTTTAGCAACTCGTTCACCTTTGCATGTATCTCTACATCAAATTCTGATTTAAACTCCGTTCTTAAAAAGACATTTCCCCAAAAATGAAAGTTCTTTCAGCATGTACTATTATGTTTGCAAATCCGTATGATCTTTTTCCTCCATGGAACACAAAAGAAGTCAGAGTTCCATGTAATGAATACAAACAGTAAAACAGGATCTGTCGAGTTCAAAAGCAACAAAAAAGTAGCATATTGTCCATGACTCATTCGCTATATTCCAAGTCTTCTAAAGTCATATCATAGCAGTAGCAGATATGAAGAAGAAAATACACAACTGTGTTGTTTATCTTTACATCTGCAATTTAAAGTATTTTAGGGCCTATGTGAGATCTATAGAACTAAATCTGAACTATTGTAAGATGTACAATATAACAGTTTACAACATCTATGGATGGAAATCAGAGGGAATATAATGATTCTGATTCCACTTAATGACTCTGGATCGTTTAATTCAAATTAATTTTAAGGGAACTGATTCATCATTGACTGACTAATTCATTAAAGGATCCTTCTCATGAGAGTTATTCATTTGTAAACTAGATTACACTGTCTGTGCTATATGTTTGCCGATATGTGCAAATAGATTTTCCCCTGCCAGGGTAGATGCAATGGCACTGAATAGCAGAAAGTAGTTTGTTTTACTGTACTCAAATGTTACAAAATGATCATATTCATAATTTAAGTGCACATGAGCCTAACCATGAGGTCTAACCACCAGTGGGAACTCTAAGCCCTTACATGTTTCAAGGTGGGCACTATGTTTTTTGCTGGCTGTTAAAGAAAACTCTTACAGCTTGCAAGAAAATACCTCTTATTTGGATGAAGAAGCAGTAAGCTTGTGCATCAGAACTATTTTGCTCATCATGCCTGTCACAATCTCTAGCTGGAGTGCCCAGATCGTGACAATACCCTTTGACAGTACAAAACTGATCAAATCTAAATATCATCAATTGCACACTCAATGAGCATAATTTGCTTTTCTAAAATGCTTCTTTTTATTGTTGGAAAGTTTAAAAGAGAATGGAGTATGAAATTGCCCAGTGCATAAAATTTTTTTTGGACTAAAATTACTTGTTGTGTCATGATAACTGGAACTTTTAAGCAGGATCTTACCATCTCACAACCATGAGATTAAGTTAATGAATAAAATGAATAAAAAAAGTTTTAGGTTTTTTTTTATATATTTTAAAAGATTATTTGAACAAAAATACTGTAAAACCATTAATATTCCAAAACTGTTTTCAAGTTTAATATATTTGAAAATCTATTTTGTTTATGTGATGGCAAAGTTGATAACACTTGAATTAATAAAGTGACAGTAAAGATTATAAAATGTTTCTATTTAATCAGATGTTTCTATGTTCATAATGTTTCTATTTCATTGGGATTTAAAAACATAAAACCATTTTAAATTATACTTATAATTCAAATTATTAGTTTTTACTGTATTTTTACTGTTCTTTTTTTCCACACTAGAGTAATAGTATCAGTACCCAACAATACGAAGTCTTGTGAAGATGTGAAGAAGAGAGTAAAACAAGTGTTTTAATCGCTGAAAATGACGCTCCATTAATGCACTCACATCTCATACAAAAACATACTCCTGTCTCGTAGAATCATGCAAATAGCCAAAAGATACACAAGAGCCAATAGTATTTCACAACAGCCTAACCCAATCAATCACGAGACACGCAAGAGCCAATGGCATTTCACAACCAAAGCTGACGTAAGGATTCTTCTGGCAGCATTTTGCAGCAGTAGCTTCAAAAAGCGACACCAAATGATCCTGACCAAGCTTCAATATGTGATGAGTTGGGGTGAGACTGTGTTGTTAATACAAGAGAACTAGTACGCACCCAAATTTGCTCTCAGTCTTGTTCTAAATGCAATGAATTTTGAGTGATATAAATGAACAGCCGAGTACATATGGTTGATCATTTGCATAATACACATTCCTATGTAAGAGTTTTCAATACAGCCTTTTGTCACTTTGCTAGACAGAAAGAAACACTCTTATCTGATCTGAGAAATGGCAGGTGTGCCGTCGTCAAAACTAGTAAATAAATAAATAAAATAAAAACTTAAAGACTCAGACTGCAAACCCACATTATATATAGAGTAATAGTATCAGTATCAGTATCAGTACCCAACAGTATCTACCCTCGAGATTTATTTTTATCTTTCTTTCAAAATGTGCATTTTTGTGTTTAGTGAGATTTCTCCCTGATCTCACAATGCCACACATCTGAAAATGCAGATCCATGTCTACAAATGCAATTTAATATATATATATATATATATATATATATATACATAAAAAGACAGGGTAGGACAGGACATGTACAGAGATAAATACATAGCCGCTGTGTGAACATTTGAAAATATCACCACTATCTGTTCCTTTGTGCCCCAGGTTGCCTGCCTTCATGACACCATCAGATTAAAGTCTCTCTCATCTGGCAAACCCTGTCAAATATTCCTGTGGAATCTAACAACTTAGAGCTGGAAATCCGGTTAGATCATAGTGTGGATGTCAGCCGGGTAATTTCCATCAAAAGAATATTTCCAAAGAACAATATGCTTTTTAAATGCTTGAGTGCAATTTATGAGAGAATCGCACAAAGCCTGTCAAGATTTTGTCCTATGGTCATATTTCACCACCAAATAGAAAGAAATAAGAAATGATATTTCATATGGTGAACAAAACCTATTTTTAGGACCATTACGACTTTTTGACAATTAAGCATGACTCATTATACCCTTATTATACCCGTAATTATAATTACGGGTATAATAATACCCATAATTTAAATGGTAAGTATTTGTACATTTAAATTATAAATAATAGTTGTTTTACCTTAAATTAATTAAATTACAATTATTCTTTATATTTGGGTGAGCATTTTTTATGTTTGAGCATGCATATCCAAACAGAACTTGAAGGATCTGTAAATGAGTTTTTATGATTTAGCATATTTTATTTTCTGCAACAAATAAACAGCTTTTGATTACAGTGTTTGTGCTATGATTATGATTTTGAATAATCATGTCTATTTAGTATGTTTAGATGCTTTGGCATGAAACACTGGGCCAAAAACAAGTCAAAGTTGTCCAGCAACAAATGAGGTGCCATACGCTGTCTGGCTCCAAAACGCATTTGTATGCCTGAAACAATCGAGACTGTGCTGCAATTATTTAAAGAGCCTGACCGTATGATGTGACTTTTAATCAAGCTAGTCTCATGTGATTCACCTGTGACTGTCACACACTCACTCAGTGCATGTAAAAAGTGAGTTTCTGAAGAGCATCAAGCTGTAAAGGCTGACGGAGAGCAGACTCACTACTTTATGACATACAATAAATGCGAAAGGGGAGTTGAACAGATGGTCTCATAATGTGACTGCGTCTACGGTCACACAAGTCAAGGTTAAACACAGCCAGACCGCATCTGGAAAGAGGCAGGGAAAATGTATTCACACTTAGTTTAGATAAAACTTTATGCTGTCATATGCAGCCTATAAATGTATAGAGACATAAGAACAGGAGTCATCTTACACTTTTTCGATGTCATGGTCATCGCATTCAAGTGTGCTCCATCAATATCAGACAGTATAAACTATCATTAAGAAGTTTGAGTTTAAGTTGACTTTAAAGATAAAAATAACCCATATAAGTTATTCAGGCATATTAACTGTGATTTGCCTCCTGTTTAGTCAATCAATAGCAGGACTGTTGGAAATTATTTGTGTGTGTATATATCTTAATCATTCTTCTTTACAATCATCCTAAGGAACATAAAATGTCCTCTAACTGAAGATTTCCATGATTACACCTGCTCCAGTAGGAATGCCCCAGGATTATTGGGATAATCAGTGCATAACTTCAATTATGAATAAAAACAAATACAAAAACAAACATTTTTTTTTAAAAGCAGATATTTGTAGGCAAGCACATTAAATACCTACTGTTACAAACACAGACACACACACACCAAAACCTCTTGCTTAAGTAGATTCATTTATTCTTCTTCATGTAACTTAATCTCTAAATGTATTGTTGTATCCATGAAAAGAGCTCGTTTTCCCTAATCTGTCTGAATGAGCCATCTACCTTCATCAATCCAGTCAATTAAGATTTTGCCATGACAACTGTCTAATCGCTTTGAAAACCTGAAAATGCTGCTATGACCAATCAAAACTAGAATGAGAAGAAAGACTCCCGTCTCTTCATAAAGACACTGCGATGCTCTGACATGGCCACATGAGAATGTAAGGATTTCATTGTCACACTCCATGCCATTCTGATCTCGTCTAATCCCGAGGCAACACGAGCGAGCGAGAAAGCGACAAAAATCTGCCTCACTATACGAGCTTAAAGAACCACATGGCATCCACTTGAATCGGTGCATGCTCTAACAGAGTTATTTTTGTGCTCGTGCGGCAGCAAAAAGCATTATTTTGTTTTCTGTGCCCTCCAGTAGAAGACAAATGTTCCATCTAGGCCTGTCGTGATTATTTGAGATAACGGGATCATTGAAGCTTGCGAGTCGGGAGTGGTTGTCAGGGATTTGCTGTGTAGTTGCTAAGATGCTCTAAAGGGTATTTAGAGCGTTGTTACATGGTTGCTAGGGTGTTCTGGGTGGTTACCAGGGCCTCAAGTTGCTAAAATATCGTCAACCAAGGCTTACAAATGCCCCTGTGGCAACAAATAAATCTTTATTTATTTATTTACTTTTTTGGTCATTATTTTCATGGCAATTCTATTTTACAATCATGATATAGTTACATCATGATAATAGCATCTCAGATGACTGAACGTCTCAAGCATAACACAACAGCTCATTATTACCCACCTGCCCTTACAAGAGAGCGAGAAACATGTGGGAGTTAGTACCAGCCAGGCGCAATCAGAATTGGGCAAAAGCCACTATCCTGCTGGAAATTTGAAAATGCAGCTGGAATGATTCTGGCATCTGTCACGTCCACCGAGCCACAGGGAGCTCGTGAAGCTGACGTACAGAGGTTCTGCTTTCCTGGTCCCCACAACAGCTGCACTCAGCCTGGGCTGTGGGACCTCTGTTGGCCCCTGCGGAGCAGAAGACAGAAAAGGATGCCTCGGCCTAACACTGACAAAAGGATGTGAGAAGGCTTTTTTTCACAAGTAGCAAAGGAACCCTCTGAGGTGTTAATTTAGTGAGGGATTCTTATTAGTGTCATCTTAATGCAGCGTTCGGTAGAAATGTGATGGTTTAAAATCTGCCCTGAAAGTCACTGCAGTCACTGCAGAATAGCACAGCAGTATAGAAACATCATATAAATATAGAAGCACATTTTCTGCCATGGAATAAAATAAAATAAAAAATGTAATCTCACAATTCATACTTTCAAGATATAAACTGAAATCTGAGTTCACATCTCACTTTTTTCCTCACATTTCTATAAAAACATATATTTTATTTTAATAATGAGTTTTTACCTTACATTATTGCAAGATTTCTCTAGAATATTTGAACTCTTTGTGAGAAATGGTCGCAAATACGAAACAAGCTTTTATGCATATTGTAGAGATACAAATATGCAAGCTTAAATTTAAAATGACTTAAATATTAATTTTAATGCTACACTTAGGGGTGTGCCATACATATCGTCTGCAATAATATTGTAATTGTTGTTTTAACAATGAGTGATTTGACATTATCAAGTATTTAAAACTCCCGTTGGAACCAGTTTTTTTACCCACTGCATATTTCATTTCGAGTTGCAGTTTTTGAAACACAGCTGCTTCTCCTTCGTTTCAGTTGTGTGCTTATTCTAATACCTAGTTTAATTGTTTGTTAAGGGTTTTTCCTCTCCACTACTTATGCAGTTTAGGAATTTTATTTGCTTTGCCACTGTCACCTTTGGCTTACTCAACTGTTCATTTTTGATTAGGCATAATTGACTGTAAATCTTTGAAACAACATGAAGAAGTGCTGTACAAATACAAAATGCCTTGACTTAATTGGCCTATTTATGAATTTTGAAGCAAGACAGGCAATTTTTGTGGTAGTAAAATTATATTCCAGTTTATATGTGCAAAGAAAATTTAGCTAAATGGCTGTCCATACCAATGCATATAAAAGTGACAATTCCACATAAATGTTAACCATACAATGAAAAAAAAAAAGGTTCTAAGGAAAGGAACACACATCTTTGAAATGCATTTAGGAATACAGTATATTAAACTATATTAAAGAAGTATAATGGATTTTTGTTTTAGAGAAACTGCATCATTTATCCTGCACATAAAGAGTGCACCAGTACTAAAATAACATTTTTAGACAGCGGCATTTCAAAAGAGTTAAAATGACTTTTTAATTTTATGAGTCATATTTTGTCACTGCACTTCAGTTTAACCAGTTTAACAGTCTTTATAACAAATTTTTGTGGTGTATAGTAGTCATGCAAGGTCATACATACTTCATGCAATTAAAATTGTAATTTAATTAATCGTGCAGCCCAGTTCTACATTTCAGGATGGGGTGCTTTCAGAACCGTCACACCTTTAACAGTTTTATCCTGATTCATGTGGAAATGTCAATGAACTAAATAAAATATATAAAATTAGAACTCTTCTACATTCTGATGATATTTATATTTTTTTAACTGTGCAATTTGCATAGTTCAAAGTGTATGGCCTCCCACAAAGTCATGTCCATTTTGTCATGCCTCTAGCACATTTGCCTATTTATACTCAATAAATAAATAAATAAATAAATAAGTCTGCATTGATATTTTCTTGATGGCTAGACTTTTTCTGCAGGGGTTTAGGATTCTACTCACAAGTGGTTCGATATACTGTTAATTAGTACTTTCTCTGAGAAGTTACATTTCACATTTTCACTGAAAATGTCACGTCTGTTAGGCTGAAATTGTCCTGTTTCTGCTAATGCAACTCAGAGCTCACTGGCATGATCGAGCGGCCATGAAAATCCCCAAACAGACTAGATAAGCAAAATTACTTCCCAGACAGGCTTGATCTATTACATATCTGGACTGAACATTTTGTAGGGCAATTTGTGCTTCAGCTGAGACTGCTCTTCTTGTTAAAACCGAAGAACGAATGGCTAGTGCCGACTACAGGGAAGTCAGATGCTAATAAACTGACACTTTAACTTAATGTTATCCTTTACCAAGACCGGCTAAGACTGGCATGGCCCTTGGTTGAACAATCATTAATCAACAATTGAATGTTATAGCACAAAAGTTCTAAAAAAACCTTTCCAAGAACCTTCAAACATCAAACATGAACTTATGCTTTGGCTAAGACCAGGAGATAGAACATGCTGCTGTTGTAGAACAGAGTGCATAGTTTCTAACTGAGTCCGGAAACCTGTTTAATTGTGGAACATGGTAGCTGGTTGTGATTGGACCAATATGGTCTAGTTGTTCATCCAAAACAGCGTGGTCCAGATAATTATTAGTTTTGGGCCAGCTAGAAACCATCTGTGAGTGTTTTCTAACAAGCAATATCTTAAACTTTATATGTAAATGTAGCAATTTGAATTCAGCAAGTGAGATTTGTACACTTTGTACATGATCATAAATCACTGCAGGTTCCAGAAATGGTGTGAGAGGTCAAAAATTATTACACTAACATTTTTTGTCAGTTCGAACCTATTTTTTTCCAAACAACACAAATGTTCCAACCATTAGCCCAAATGCATGTGACAGGAATAACTTGAATCTCAATGTAGGGCCCATTTTCTGGGACACAAGTGTGTGTAACACACACAGCCTGAGGAAATCTGTTTCCATTGTTTCAAATCTTAGGGGAAAAGTTATGCACTTTTGTATTCCTATACTGTTTTTGACAAAACTGCTATTTACCCACAAATAGAGCTATTAGCCCAATGCGTGCTGTTGTGAGCTTCTGTTCAGAGCTTTGAAGAAACTGCTCCTTCAATCAGTCAATTTCTCGTGAGACCTACAGAATTATCAAGAGATTACAAAGCCTTCACGCCATCATGGTGAAAGCTGTCATCATTAATTCCAAAAATATCTTCAAATCTTTCTCCTTGAGAGGAAAAAAAAGAGCTTTTGTTCAAAGCTGAGATGTTAAAACATTTTGTCGGCATTCGACAAGCCCATGCATAACTAACACATTGTTTGTTAACTTTGGTTAATGTATTAGGTATTATGAAAAAAAAGAAAAAATACTTTTTTACAGCACTTATAAATACACTATTGTTAAATATTAATGTTTGTTTGTTCATGATATATTTACTAAAGGCAATTTATGCAACTTAAAATGTCATGAAAGCATATCTAAAAATTACCATTAAGCTAGATAAATTAATATTATGGGGTATTCATTGTTTGGTCTTGACATCTAAAAAAAAAAACACTGATCCAATCAATTTGTGATGAATAAAAAAAGTCTCTCTACATCTCACTGAAAACAAAAATGTCACAAAGTCAAAGTAAAAAGGGGTTGCAAGTGTTTCACATTGCCTTGACGTTAAGTCTGAAACAGCAGGCATAAATATTCACTTTCCCAACATCAGTGTCTTTGTCTTTCCTTACATCTCTCTGACAGAGATCTAGCCCTGCACCACCTCACAGCCTGCTATTTGACTTCCTCCTGCACCGGAGAGCCTCTCATTACTGTCCCTCCAGCTTTCAGATCCGCACCTGCCATGCGCTTGTTAGACCGTTCAAAAATAACACATCAAAGCGCGAGACTCTTTAACGCAGTCTGTCCAGATAAGGTCACTTCTCTGTCACATGAAATCAAGACAGTGCGAGAGAAATGGGGGGGAGCCCTTTCACAGCCGGAGGGTCCGCAAGCACCATTATCATCCCTGCCATTGCATGCATGTGACAGCACAGCACCGCTATCCCCAACCAAACACTGCGCTTACGCCAAAATTTGAAGTGAGCAATCGTGTTTGGAGGGAGCCAAGAATCACGGATGAATATGGGACAAAATTACACTGCAGGAATAAAATTAAACTATGTGTTAACCAGGGTCTGGCAAATATAGTTTAGATTTATGGTTTCCATTAATTAATATAATGTTTATCATTATTGGAATATTCATCATATGCAGTATATACAACGGTAGTAATAAAACAGCTATCATAATAACAATCAAACACTTTAAGAGGTTGAGGGAAAAGGTGTATACATTTTGCTTGTAATTTACTTTAAATGATAAGGATTAAAGTAATTAATATAATAATCAGTATCATTGCAATAAACCTCTTTGGCTATTACATAGCAGAATAAAAAAAAGTTTCACATATTGGGTTTTTTTTCTCAATCAGTTTGAAATTTAGGAAAAAATGCACATATTCTGTTTTCGAATTCTATTCTATCCGAACAAATTTATCAGGACAAGGTATGATTAGTAGAAACCTAGTTCATGAAGTAATTTTTAAAACTGTTATTGTAGCTTGTTTCTAAAGTCATGATTTCAACAACTCATGTTATGGTCTCTCTTGGATAAATCACTTTTTTTGTATTCTTCCACTTATATAAAGGCATCTGCAAGCAAAACACTTCAAACAGCATGGAGCTAACAATTCCAAGGTCTTAAGTTTGAATTCCAGAAAAAAAAAGCACTGATGAAATGCATAACTTGAATAAATTTAATTAACTTTGGATGAAACACACCAACTCTACCTCTACAACCAACAACCAACTCTAACTCTAACAAACCCTAACTCTAACTGTACCAAATGCATAAATGTATATATAAAATGCACCTCTCTGCCTAGCAACCTGTGAGTTTTCCAAACAAGTTAAAAGGCATTTTCAATTACACAACAGTATGTAATATTGAGCTACTGATTACATTAAATTCAGAGTCATAACCTTTCCACAAACCAATATATGCCACAACGAGTTTGTGTCCTGATTTGGGGACCTTTCCCAATCCCATTCTCCTCTCCAATTGTTTCCTGTCTCACCTTAAACCGCCCCATCAAAACAAAACCTGTATTGCTAAAGAAAAACATTAGGCCTACCGCTAGAGTTTACAATCCAGCAGTGATACATTCTTTCCTACGATAGCGATCTCTTTAGTCCCTCATTGAAAGTGTCTCTAAGCTCTCTTATCTCTCGGCCCTCCAGACACTTCTCGTCAGCTCACTCTCCTAAATCTACACCTAATCTCAGATTTATCTGGGATCCAAAATTTGCTCCCATTCCAGGTGTTCACAGAAAGCTTTTTGTGCTTCCCTTTAATGCAGGGCTGTGGTTTAAAACTGAACTGTTTACCACGGAACAGATGACTGGCTCTGCGCTGTAATGGACCCCATGCTGACATCTCCCAGTATGACCAGTTAAGAATAATTAAAACTGATTAGACTTGGAGGCCTTCGTAAACAAAGGGCTTCAATTAGGTCTGCAACTGTTGAGGTTGAAGAGTTTCACTTTAAATGCAAAACAAGGGAGACGTGTTCACATCGCATTTTGCAAATGTGCTCTTAATATTTTATGCAAACCAAATTACTTGGGCCAACAGTCAAATAGCTAAACCTCTGCGTTATTACCCGGAGACGCTTTAAGGTGCCGCCAAGTGGCAAATCATTTTAAATCATACCGGGAGTAGGCTATTAATTTTTCCCATCATGCCGTGAATTGGAGTGCAAGACTGACCCGATCCAGTCAAAGCAGATGGAGTCTAGATCTCGATACATCAGTGAGCTGTTATCCACCTTTTTCCTAGTGTCTTGTTTGGGATCAATCTGAATCTTCCTGCCCTTCATGACATTGCTCCACTGAAAAGAGATACAATTAAATCTGAAGTATCTTATGAATATCTTCTGTTCGTGTTCTTCCTGGTGTTGTAACCCTGCACAGGCGACTGCCTGAGGCTATTTGTGAATGATATGCATAATGGGAACATGGTAACCTGAATGCCACCATGGAAAGGGGAAAATTGGGTGAATCAATCATGTCGAGTGAGACACAGAATTTTCTGCATTGAAGTTAATGGTGGGAGTGTAAACTTGACCCTTTTTAACTTCTGTATATGTTATTCCAAAAAAAGTTATTCTATAACCAACCTGCTCACATAAAAAAAATGTACCTCTGTGCACTTTTTGTGCAACACCGTTTTTATGTACTTTACTGCACGTTTCGCCACAGTTTCAAAGAGAAATGTCCACTGGTGCTAAAACACGGGTTCAATAGTGAGCCCTGGCATGTTTTTATTATGTTGATATAGGTATATATTGTGTATAAGTTAATGTTCTATCATCTTGGAAATAAACCTATAACTGATAGTGTTAACTTATGTTAACGTATAAGTTAATGCTCTATCATCTTGGAAATTAAGCTATAACTGATAGTGCTAACAAATGCAAAACTGATATAAAAGCGCATTTGTTGATGCAACCGTGCCATTTCAACTTCCTTTTACACAGATTTGAACTGTTTTGTCTCAAGTACATATCCGTACTTTATTAGATACCGAACAAACATACTGTCTATGAAAGCCCATAGATGTGTGATGCTAACATTTAAAAGCATCAGTTTTCAAATATCCCAGCATATTAATATTGTTTTGAAGTCATAACATGATATGCTGCAAGTAACTGTTTGAAAATTATGCTTTATTAATCGAAACTCTGTACATTTCTGTGAAAAGGAATAAAAGGTGTCAGAATTTTACTGCCTCTAGTGTTCATTTCTTTTTAAAACTGCAGTGATAAGTACTTGTTGGTATGTATTTCGTTACTCACTAAAAAGTGCACCCAGGTGTGTTTATGCAATGAGACCAGGTAGTCTATAACGAATATCCTTTTGGATACAAGTACTTTCAATACTTTTAGAAAAGTTAGTGTTCCCCCATTCAACCCAAAGTACGCAACCATGAAGTTGACAACTTTGATTCAAAGGAAACATTTTTTGAGTCAGAAAATATCTGTTTTAGGCTTATGATCAGGGTTAGGTGCTTCTTGTTGGAAACATGTGCTAGTGACAATGTTTCTGCAACACTGATAATATGCACCAGTTTTCAAATCTTGCAGCATAATACAATTGTTTTGAGGTCATAACATAATGCAAGGAATTTTGTAAAAATTAGGCTCTCTTTATTGACACTCTGGCACTGTAAATCATAATTGGTATGATAAGAAATACAAGCTGTCACAATTTTACTGCATCTACATCATTTCAACTGGCAAATGTAATGATTTGTTACATAATAGGTACATTTTTGAGTTTTGCAGAAACGTGGGTAGAGGCATGTATTTACAATAGGTTACTTCTGAATGGTCATCAATTGAGAAATAGCCTTTTTTTTGTATTTCTGATTATATGCGAAGTGACATCCAATTGTTGGGGCAATATAAAAGCAGAGGCAACAAAACCATGCCCTTTCAGGTATCACTAACACATATGTTAGTGTTTCTCAATTCTGGTCCACAAACCAGGTTGAGAATCACTGTTTTCACAGAAACAGCTTTTCTTTGCTGGATAGTGCTGTAATTATGGCATCTACAATCAGAGGTTAACTGCCAATCAGAAAAAACTCTGACCTACTGTTTGAATGATTCTAAATCCCTCAGTTTAATCCCTCCCTTCAAACCACCTAACTTCATTCTGGTATGCCATTTTTCACAATCCAATCAATTCTTGACAAATACAATTAAGGCCTGCCCTACATTTTTCTCATTAAATATGCTGTTTCACTCAAATCACTTCAGATTATATAAGTGAAATGTGATGTGAACAGCATTCACCTTGATTTAACCAAAAAAGTACTATTAAGGCATTGCATATTTTAAAAGAAATGTTCCATCCACCTTTTTATGGACAATTTACGGATTTGGTTTTGGACGGAAATGCATGTAAATTCTAAAAATGTGCATAAAAATGGAGTTGTATAATTTTTTTATAAGATAAGAAAATCAACATAAACCAACAAACCCTAAACAGAATCCTCTTTGGGATTTTCCATACAATAAGCCAACATATGCTGAAGCCACGAGACTCTGACACTGCAGATGTACCAGTTCTGAGCCAAATATCATTAGGTCAGAAAGTGAACTGCACTTCTGGGCAAGCGACCAGGTTCACCTCCCCTCAGTGGCATCTTCTGCCTGAAAAAAACTGTTTGCGACAGAAGATAGAGTGACTTTTCAATGCAGTTTCCCATTTGAATGGTTAGAGAGTTTAGTTTAGACCTTAAAGTGCCTCTTATACTTAGGGTTTGCAGTTCAGATGTTTGTTTAAAAGTTAGCCTACTTTCCAGGCAAGTCAAAAATCCTCTTTATTCTATACTTTAAAGCCTTACTCTAAAATAATCATATAAAATGTGCTCTCAGGGAGCACTGGAAGCTTGCTTAATTATATCTGTTTCCTCTCTTAATATTTGAGTAATCTTTGTTAAATCCTTTGTAGAGGATGTTATAGATGCTTTATATGAAAAAAAATACACAACAAGCAGTCTTGTGGTGTGCTATGCCTTAGTCGAGTGTCAAAAACTTAACAGATAAAAAAATATCAAAACACACTGATCTGATTTCTAAACAGAATTTATGAGCCATAATATAGACTTATACATTTACACAATGGGCTTTATTTTGCAATGCTTACGCCTACCAAAGTGCTTCTAATAATCTAATAGTCACATGTATGTAAAGACATCATTTCAGAAAAAAAGGACACATTTTTGTATTCCTGACCACTGGTGAAGTAACATACAATTTTTATGGCAATATAAAGCAGAACAAAATAAAATCATGCACTTTGAGGAGTCACTAACACCTGTGCATAAGTGTTAGATTAGTGTTTCTCAATCTGGTCAATGAACAAGGTTGAGAATCACTGTTTTCACGGCTATCTACAAAAAGACAAAAAGACTATCAAGTATAGTTACCTAAGAGTTAACAGCACAGAATTCATTTAACTTGAACCTTTTATATCTACCCCTTTCCCATCTATACTTCACTCATGATGACAATTTACATTCCATTTACCATGTACTGTATGTAGGCATGGAGACATGCATGTATTGTCAGATATGCCATGATCTGGTCTGGTCTCAGAATAAAGTAAGTCTGCACAATCAAGGATCTGAGTCAGAGAGCTCTAAGTTCTTCTTCATTTTGCTTTTTCATATAATGAGCTTATTCAAAACAAACAAGCAAGACAAAAGAAACCAAAAGAACTGAAAAGCTACCATACAAGAATAGACACACTTACAGCATCCTGACAAGGTCAAGATGTCTTCAAACACAGTCATACAGAACATGCAGGTTGTTCAGGCAAACCAATCCAAAAAATGAAGATTTCTTCATAAACGACTGCATAAAGTAGAGTAAACTAAAGGATCTCTTTTTGATGGAAACAATAAAGACAGAGTTCAATTATAGAGAATTTCGAGCTTGAACCTTCACACAGGCATGCAGACCAAAAGAATTATATAAGGAAATACACTTTTGAAATAAGGTCATACGGTACATATTTGTGTCATAAACTGAGAGTGACAGTTCTGATGAAGAGGCCTGTGGTCATCATCAGGGAAGAGTTGATGTGTCTGAATGACAAGCTGTCTAATTATTTGTTCAGAAGTTTGTATCTCTGAGCTACTGCCTGCTGACTGTTGAAGCCCAGTGGTGGGTTTAATTTATAACTCTGTAGCATTCTACGGAATATTCTATGGTCAAGCATTTTAATATGTCCAAAATGAGTCATCAATATTGTTGTTCCATTTCCAAGCAAAAGAAAGACTGTGCATATAAATTGCATGCGTCTGCTAAAAGTAGCATTTAGGAGTAGGCTATACTCACAAATATTATGCACTTCAATCAGGATACTACAATGCGGTGTGTCTAGAGAAATAAAATCATATCTACTGAACAGGCACAGACTGCAACTCACAGACTCTCTCATAGCCATTATAAGACTCTTAAGTTCTTTCACATCTCACAATATATTTCAATATATATCCAGCACTGTAAAACTAAGAACACATTTAAATGACATACTGTAGAACGATGCATGAGCGGATATTAATAATTTCATGAATCAGAATATACATCTAATGCAGGGATTATAAACAACAGCATAAGCAACTGCCGGGAACATTACTTTTAAGATCTTTACTTAAGGCTCCTGCTGCGAGAAATCCTGCAGACATTCTTGTCCATTTTCATTTTATTAGTCGCATATCTCAGTCAGTGAAAAGCCCTCCAGGTCCTATTATCTTATCTCGGGAAAGCGCTGCTGGTTTTCCCTCTGCATGTTGACACAGTTTCCTCAAGCCTCACAGTGCATCTGTCACTTTCAATTAGCCCTGATCTCTGGACCGCTGGTTCATGTCAATAACCTTTAGGTTGGGTAGGCGGTATGACCAAAAACTTATGTCACTGTATGAGTAATTTATAACAGTACATGACATGATACACTGTCATAATATATTAATACACTAATTTAATATACTAATACAACTAACATTATAAAATTAACATTTTGGATTCTTAATACAAATCTGTAGTATGTCACAGTTTCTGTATAAATATTAAGCAGTAAAAGTGTTTTCAACATTGATAATAAAAATGTTTCTTGAGAATCGAGAGCATCAAAATCAGCATATTTCAGAAGGATCATGTGACACAGAAAGCTGGAGTAATGATGCTGAATATTCAGCTTTACTTGACACAAATGAATATGTTAGAATAGACAATCAAATATATTACAATAGAAAACAGTTATTTTAAATTGTAAAACAATTTAAAAATATTACTTTTTTACTGTATTTTTAGCACAAAACATTTCTATATGAGTTATTTAATAATAAAACATAAAATATAATATATTATTAATAATGATACATTTAAAAGCTATACAGCGCATAATATTTATATTTAATTACTACTAATAAGTAATATATACATGTACCATAGGGTACAGTAGTAATGTATTTGGCCACACCCCATTTTAAGGTCAAATTATCACTATTAACAAACAATTAACTATGACTTTTGCCACAATAAAGTACTAATTTGCTGCTAATTAATACTAGGTACTTGTAATAGGTAGCTGGTAAGGTACGCATGTAAAATATTGTCATGCGGAGACTTTATAAGTACTAATAAACAGCCAATATTCTAATGATAGGCATGCTATTAACAACTAATTAATATTGAAAATCGGTTTTACCATATATTTCAGTAGTTTTACCATATAGTATTAGTATACTATTGTAATGCTTTATTACAGTGTTTTTTTCAAACATATTTAATTTCACTTAGTCAAAGGTACATTAATTGTAAGAAAAAGTAATTAAGAAGCAACATAAAACTATACTGTTTTTTGTTTGTTTGTTTGTTTTTTTGGTTTTCCCCCTCCCTCAACCTTTTAAAATTGACTTGGTCACTTTAACAGTGTAAAGAGAGACAGGTTTATCAGCTAACACCCAATCTAAGATATTTTATCCCATCTGTTTACAACATACAAAGAAAAGCCTCACACACTTTTATTATATTTTGTAATACAACAATTTTAGTGCAATTGACCATTTGTCACACGTAGAGCCATGTCATCACAAGGTACAAGTGCTATTCACAAAGCACTCACCCACATACACATATGAGCATCTTTTATCATATTTATCACTTTAACACTGGTATGTTTTTATTTTTTTTTTATTTTAGTATCAACTGTAATACTAGTGATACTAAAATAGTAAGTAAGTGTAAGTGCTTTTGATAAAGCTAGCTCTGACTGGTTGGAGTTGTATTCCATTATATTTTGGTACAAAACCATTATGTTTTATATACTGTAAGAATGGATTAAAAAAAAAAGGAAGTGAGACATTAAGATGGAGACATCAGACCATGTCAAACTGTGATGAAAATTAAAACCTAAATTAAACTGCTGTGTGAACTTTAAGGCATATACAGTGAGCTGATATTACATTAATAAACGCACTTTAATAGACTTTGTCTGTGGGGATATGTTCAAATTACATTTTTAAATATAGAAAACAGTATAGCCTATCACCACAGGCACCATTCATTCTACGGACATGTCTCCACTACTCTTTGTCATTAATGATTTGGTCTCCACCATTTTTATTTTTATTTATTTTAAAATAGCTCACGGCAGGGATGTTTCTAATACAGAAGCACGTCCAATTGATGAACAGGAGTTTTCATTTTGTTAGTGGATATTAAAATGAGAAGCAATCCGGCACTTGAATCTGTCATTTTAATCCCCACTCATGATATACTGTATATCCACTGACAGTTTTAGTTTATTAAAACAAAAACATTATATTAAGACGGCTTAGATGCAGAATCCCTTGTGTTCCCAAACAACCAATGAATCATCTTGATATCCTCAAGCTGACATATACAATGTTTTACAAATCTCAAAATAAAATGTATCATAAATTCAACTGGAGCACTTGAATTTGAGTTTTATGTTGAAACAAGCATATTAAAATTGTTTCAATGATTTTGTATATTTAGCAATCATGATGTTATTAATTGTAACTTTCACTTGATTATTTAATTGAATATTTGGTGAAAATGCAGTCATTCTCAGGCCATCTGAAATGTAGGAAAGCTTTTGGGTTTTTTTTCAAAGAAAAAGATTTGGAGAAATTTAGCATTACATAATTTGCTCGTCAATGGATCCTGTGCACTGAATGGGTGCCATCAGAGTGAGAGACCACACAGCTGATAATAAAGTCCACAACAATAATCCACAAGTAACCACACAACTCATATCTTTATATTTATCATGTGAAGTGAACCTTTGTAAGAAACAAATCATGCCTTCATTAAGTATTTTTGAAAATGGCCTTTCATTCAGTGTAAGACGGCTTCCAAGTGAATGAAAACATCCTGCAAAGTTTTAAATCTGAAAGTGCACCATGTATAAAATTATTGTCTCTCAAAAGAAAGAGTCGACTCTGAATCATTGAAATGTGTCATTTTTAAAACAAATCCCAAGCCCTTGACATCAAGATGAAATATTAGCATATTGCCCTCCCACTTGTTGCAATCACACACCTGCGAAAACTTGGATTTTCTCATTGGTCTGAATGAAAATGCAAATTAATTTTTGCCACTAGGTGCAGCTTTTAGAGTATTAAAAGCTCAATGGTCTCAAAACAAACTGTGATTGGTTGATTGACATGTCAGTCAAAGGGCATTATGGGCAGGCCTTGGCCAATGAAACCTGCCATGTATTCCAGCTCTTCAGACTAAAAGCTCACAAACACTGCTTTAAATTAAATCGACCAACCATTGAGCAAATAAAGTAAAAATAAATGCATAAGAAAATGAAAGTGTTTTTTGACCTGTTGTTAGGAACTCCCAAAACCAAAATATGAACCTTTCATAACCCATAATAGGGACACTTTAAGGTGTTTTAACTTTTTTTAACTGTTTAACACTTTCTTATGATAAAAAGTCCATCTCTTGTCCTGTCCAAAATCGCCCAACATATTCCTTTGGAACTGTTTACAAATGTTTTGAACTTTTTTTACACACGTAAAGGATGCTAGATCTGTACATAATTCTCTCCTGATTCAGGCAAGATTACTTTTTTATTTTATTTTTTTTTTTAACTTGAGAAAATAATCTTATGAATAGAGGACTTGTATTTGGAAAGCTGGAAACTTAACTTAAAGTTAAACATGTCTTTATGGATTTGTTTCTTATAAACACACAGAATTGTGTTTCACAAGACATTAACTGATAAATTGATGGATTACTTGTGGATTATTGTGATGTTTTTATCAGACTCTCATTCTGATGGCACCCATTCACCGCACAGCATCCATTGGTGATCAAGTGATATCATGTTAAATTTCTCAAAATCTGTTCCGATGAAGAATCAAACTCATCTAGTCATCTTAGATGTCCTGAGGGTGAGAACATTTTCAGCTCATTTTTATTTTTGGGTGGACTATTTCTTTAATATTCATGAGCTACTAAATTTTCATGTAACAACATCACAACCAGCCACATCTTGCCAATGCGCACACACACACACACACACACTTCCAAACAGCTTCAACACTGTCCTCACCACATTTTAATAAGTGACTCCCATGCGCACCACTCAACCTACCAAGATGAAGTCAAGGCCAGAAAGACACATTTTCTCATACTAATCTAGCTATGCAGCCTCTCTATAAACCCTCACAGAGATACAGGCTAAAATTAGTCCAATACTATTTTATAGTAATTTACATCAAAGTGCATGGTGTTCACTAGCGGCTCTGAACCCAGAGGAGATGGACACATCTGACCTCACGTTTAATAGCGCAAAAAGCATATATTGCCTTAGTGCAGTCAATTACAGTAGTACGCATCCAGTGGTTTTTTTTTTTTTTGTATGTGTGTGCTTCCGTGTCAAATAGAAAGTGAACGTAGGCAAGTGCAAGTACTGTATCCCTTATTACAGCATAGACAAAAGGGAAAGTCTTTTTTTTAGTCTTCTTCTTCTTTTCAGTAAAACACATACTAATGATGGCAGAAGTACTCCATGGAATCTATTTACAGATATTTCACAGTTAAAACTCATGTTTTTATTTGCAGTCATCCAGTGCATAAGTAAACAGTTTTTCTTCAGCTTATTATTATGCAGTACATGCAATCATCTGTGCCTGTTTGTTACCAAATTGTGTGGCTGTTATGTGTTCGGCTGAAATACACAGAAGTAGGATGAATGTGGGTGCTAACACTACAGCGCAATTAGTAATGGGCATTAGCTGCATCAGCTTTGAGAACATTCGGATAAAAAAGTGCTCAAACTCTTTATTTCTCCATTTTACTTATGACACTTCATAAATGCTAACTCATTTATAGTGCAGACACATTTAAAGGAGAAGTTCACTTTTAAAAAAACTTTTGCTGATAATTTACTCACCCCCATGTCATCCAAGATGTCCATGTC
>JAUMHE010000071.1:4455340-4490161 GCA_032359235.1 Enteromius mattozi | reverse complement strand
TGGTAATACCTCATGTTGGCGTGAGAGGGCGTCTGCCTTGCAATTCTTGCTGCCGGGCCGGTAGGTTACTTTGAAGTGAAACCGGGTGAAGAACAGAGCCCACCTGGCCTGCCTGGAGTTCAAGCGCTTGGCGGACTGGATATACTCTAGGTTACGGTGGTCTGTTAACACCAGGAAGGGGTGTTTGGCTCCCTCGAGCCAATGCCTCCACTCCTCAAGAGCGCATTTCATGGCCAATAGTTCCTTGTCTCCCACATTGTAGTTCTGTTCAGCGGTGGTTAACTTTCGTGAGTAATAGGCACATGGGTACATTTTGGAGGGACTGCCTTGACGTTGAGAGAGAACAGCACCGATGCCGGAGTTTGAAGCATCCACTTCGACAATGAACTCTCGGTCTGGGTCTGGATGGTGCAGGATGGGTGCGGTTGTGAATCGTTCTTTAAGGTCTCTGAAGGCCTGCTCACTGATTGGGGACCAGCGGAGGATGTTGGGTCCCTTCCGAGTCATAGAGGTGAGTGGACCGGCCAACTGACTGAAGCCTCGAATGAATCGGCGATAGAAGTTGGCAAACCCTAGGAAGTGTTGTAGATCCTTGATGGTACGAGGCTTTGGCCAATTGAGAACGGCATTCACTTTCTGCTCGTCCATCGTCACCCCTTCTGCACTGATAATATAGCCCAGGTAGGTAATTCGAGTCTGGTGAAACTCACATTTTTGCAGCTTAGCATAGAGTTTATTCTGGATCAGTCTTTGGAGGACGGTGCGGACGTGTTGGATGTGAGAAGGTAGGTCTTCAGAATAAATAAGGATATCATCAATGTATACGAGCACTTGACGGTTTAGCAGATCTCTGAAAAGGTCGTTAACCAGGGACTGGAAGATCGAAGGGCTATTAGCAAGTCCGAAGGGCATAACCCTGTACTCATAGTGCCCAGTCGTGGTGGAGAAGGCCGTCTTCCATTCGTCGCCCTCCTTTATACGGACGAGGTTATAGGCGCTCCTGAGATCCAGTTTGGTAAAGTACCGGGCCTTCCTGAGCTGCTCGAGGGCAGCCGGCACCAAGGGCAGAGGATATCGGTATTTAACAGTTACCTCATTCAGGCCTCGATAATCGATGCAGGGTCGTAGGCTACCATCCTTCTTTTTCACAAAGAAGAACCCGGCGGATGCGGGTGATGTGGACGGCCGGATGAATCCCTTTGCCAGTTCCTCTTGAATATAACTCTGCATGCTATCAGTTTCCGGCTATGAGAGTGGGAAGATTCGGCCCTTGGGAGGTACAGCTCCTGGAAGTAGTTCGATGGCACAGTCAGTGGGTCTGTGAGGTGGTAAGGTTGTAGCCTTCTCTTTGCTGAAGGCCTCCCGAAGGTCGTGATACTGAATGGGTAGGTGCTCGTGCTCGTGTGATTCGTGGGGTACGTCTTGTGCAGGTGCTGAAGCCCGGGGAGTCTCCTTAAGGCCGTGGAGGCAGTGCTCGTGGCAGAATGGTGACCATTGTGCAATGTCTCTCTCTCTCCAAGAGATGATGGGGCTGTGTTTGTCCAACCACGGGAGTCCGAGGATCACAGGGTGGTCTGGTGAGTCAATGGTGAATAAGCGAATGGTCTCCTGATGTATGGATCCCACGTGTAGCGTGATATCCTCGGTGATGGATGTCCCGTGGCCGGAGCCGAGAGGTCGTCGGTCTAGGGCTGCCACAGCCACCCGGGAACCACATGAGAAGAGACAGAAACCACAGCGCTTAGCGAATTCCTCATCAATGAAGTTACCCTCTGCCCCTGAGTCTATGAAGGCAGAGGCAACATAACTCTGACCTCTCACAGTCAATTTGATAGGAAATGAAAGGAAAGAATCATCACTCACCCGGTTGGTAGATTGACGTACTGGCTGGGTCGGGCAGTTAGCTTGCACGTGATCCGGCAGGCCGCAATAGAGACAGAGGTGGGTGCGTAGCCGACGTTCACGTTCCTCCTGAGTGAGTTGAGTCCGTACAATGAAAGGCAACAGAATCCAAAACAACTTTGCAATCTGTTAACATTCATTGTATGAACAAAAACATTTTTCAAAATACTTACTTTGAGTTTATATCAAATCATACAGTAGAAGTAAATGATGCCAAAAATTTCATTTCTTGGTAAAATATCCCTTTAAGAAAAAGAGAAAGAGCGAGTGAGAGAAACTCTCTCTGTTAGTAGATATTTCTCACTTAAGTGAAAAGTTAATGGTCAGTACTATTACGGCGATAATGCCCTTGAAGGCAAAATCCCAGAACAGATCATTTGTCAGATACAAAACCAGGCCCACATGACTGTTCGCTTTAAGGTGAATACTTTTTTAATCATATATTAGTATGTATATGGGTGCAGTGACACATAAAAAATGTTTCTCCAAGCATGCACCTTGGGGCCATGCATGCTTTCACTTGCCACCACGGCTTTGCCACCATTACAGTAAGCTCCCTGAGTTCATTTATCACCATCCTCTCAGTGACAGCACAGTGGCATAGACACATTCCCTCGTGCATTTGTCCTCTTTCTAGTTTGGGAACTCTCCTGCACAATCCTTCTCTAAAGAGCTGTGGCCCAATCCAAGACAGTTAAAGTCTTTACGACCAGCCCTGGTTTTAAAGGCCTTCTTAAATAGATATGTGCACGGCTCCAATTTCCCTGGTGGTTAATAAAGCATTGCTCTGTGGTTGGGCTGCATTTGAAGTTCTACACTCCATATATATTGAACCACTCATAAGTACTAAGAGAAAAGCTTGCCTTCCTTCAATCTCATGTGAAGGTTAGCAAGCTTTATGAAGGACAGCCATACCGCTATTGAGCACATTTTACCATTCACCATTGGAAATTATCCAGACACTTGCAACTGGGAGGTTCTGCAGCAGATCACTGATGAAAACATAATTTCAGATGTTTAATAAAGGAATTACTGGTAACACTTTATTTTGATGAACAGTCTGAACAGTCTGTTGCCAATAAGTAACTTTGCACCTACAAGGCAACTAACTCTCATTAGAATATAGTATGACTTTATGATTAATATCTGCTAATTCATTGTAATTGTCACCCTACAGACATTCTACTGACTATAAGTAACTTTGCAAGTACATGTCAACTTATTCTTACCTTAACCCTACTAGTCTGTTAATACTCTTACAGTTAGTTAACATTCTAAAGGCCGAGACACACCAAGACGACACCAACCAACTAGCGGCGCTAACACACGGCACAGACTACAGCTGACTAAACACATGCATTCTGAACCATCCAGAGATGAGTCAGCTATCTGTATCAGCAGCTATCGGTAGTAAATATGTATCATTCAAACAGAGAAAACGGAAAAAAGAAATACAAAAGAAACCTAGGCTGGTTGGTTGGTTTTAGCTGGGAGACCAGCATGGTCTTAGCTGGTTTAAGCTGGTCAGCAGGCTGGTTTTAGAGGGGTTTTGACCACATTTCCAGCCTGCCAGGCTGGTCCTAGCTGGTCGGGCAGGGAGACCATCTGGAATGACCAGCTACTTCCAGCCTAAACCAGCTAAGACCAGCCAACCAGCCTAGGCTGGTTTTAGCTGGTTTCTCAGCAGGGAGATATATAAAATGTAAACAAAGCAGCACTTTGCTTTAGTAAGATCGCATAACATTAGAACAGTCTTTTTTGTTTGTGTCGTCTTCGTTTACTTAATCATTTTCATCACTTTTGCTTTAGTTCACTGGCACTGAAACTATATGTATTCAATCAGAGTACTCACTTTCCCCGACAGTCCCGATGCCGATTCAACATGCTGAATCAGGGCTAACGGAAGCCCGACGAGCCGAAGAGTGGTGTGTCCCGGCCTTATGGGAATTGGTAGATATGTAGGTGTTATGCTACTTACAGTCAACAGAGTGTGTTAAAGGGACCATCAAAATAAAGTGAAACCAAACTAAACCACTTACCCGTTAGGGAAATTAATATTCACATATGTTAACATCATAAACTTACAGAATTATAAGGTCACATTTCTGCATACAGAACACAGTGAAGACTAAATGCAATTTTGGAAATGATTTCACAACATACCTTCAGATCTTGAAATGTAGATGGGTGATGCATTATTCAGCAGGAGGTATTTGCAGTCACTCCAGCAGGAGTGCTGTGGCTCTGTTGTAGGTGATCAAGCATGACCTGTCGAGGTGTTTATGAGGAAATGTATACATGAGGACACTGAGTTGAATTTAAACTGGTTACAAGGAGTCAATGAACCTCATCTGGCTCAGACACTGAAACATGGGGGTTTGCATAAAAAATGATTAAGGTAAATACCTTGTCAATTAAGGATTGCATTTAACTTTTTGAGTGTGGGTGTGACTTGAAAAACATACCATAATTATTTTTAAGACAGAATCCCAAGGCAGGTCATAAAGAAACAAATTTAAAATGTCAAAACTGATAAGATTATCATCAAAATGGAATACATATACAGTATATAGCTCACAGCAGATATACTGTGTGCATAACGTGATGTTAGGTCACCATGTGTAGCTGCATGTATATTAGTTTGATTTTGTGGGGCACATTATAATTGGAAATGAAAATGTCATTATGCAACATGCTTGAACTGCCTGTTGATTTTTTGTTTTTAGTAGCTATTATTACCTTGTGCACTGCATAGTATATAATAAGCCTCATTACCATAATTAAGAATTGAGTGTTATTATTTAGCTTACTTTTAATAGGTACTTTTTTCAGTTTAAGTTCTTATTGAATTAATTTTATTGGTTAACATCTGCCTGTGTTACATATCACTAATTATAAATAAAATGGCTGGTGCCTGCCATACTGTGTTTGGTATACTATGGCTGTTTAATATTATTAATTATTATTTTAATTAATCAAGGATGCATTAAATTGATCAAAACAGTAAATACATTTATAATGCAATGAAATGTCTACTTTTTTTATTCAACAAAAATCCTGTAACAATTGTTTTCATTTCAAGTTTCCACAAAATTATTATGCAACACAAAATGTTTTTTAACATGAGAGAATAAGAATATAAATAAATGTTTCTCAGCACTGAATCAGCATATCAGAATGGTTTCTGAAGTATCATGAAGACTGAAGTAAAGACTGAAAATTCATCTTTCCCTTTACAAGAATGCATTTCATACTGAACATGCGCTTATACTTTCTAGAAGTTATTCTCTAAAAAAGGCTTATGCAACTAAGTCTCTAGACTTTAAAACACAATGGGTTTGGCATTTCTGTCCCCCTCACATTCAAGAGTGCCATAGCTATTAAACGATATTGGCTTATATATGTGACCTATTCTCTGATCTTTTTGTATCGTGACACCAAAGGCATAGGGGTTCAGACTGCCCAGATGAGTATTATCAAAGACGCTTTAAAAATAGTACACCCAGTCTTCTGACCTGGCACTTAGCATTACTAAGATGGATTAGGGTAACAGCAGAGGTTATAGAAGGCTTTTGTCCCTATCAGCACGTCGGGCCAGACTCCAGACTTCAGCACTGAGTACCTGCTCTCCTCACCACACATTCTGCCCTATTTACAACTTAAAATTACAATGGCTCAGTTTGCCAAAGCACATAAGTACTGTAGTACTTAATCTCTACGGCAGGTTTCCCAAACCCATCGTTAACCAAGTAGAGTGTGAAAACATTCATAAATTAACTGAAGCCTCAGACCACTCAAAAGAGCAATACGTACAATGGATCTATCTCATTACTTTCACAGGTTTTAAGAGGGGGGCATCTTTAATACATGCTGATGCATTTTGATTAATGCACTGCTACTATGCATTATGTCACAGAATAAAATACAAAAAAAGTAAATAAATAAAAACTATTTCATATTTTATTTGAACATTTTTCTTGGCATGCCATGTGATAGGATTAAAGTAGCATGAAAAGGCAAGACTTTATGTAGGCCTACTGCATTGATACACATCTAATTTCAAGTGAGATGGCATATTCTTAATAATGATAGATGCTTCATGAGAAAATGTGCAAAGATAAGTTTGACATATTTGGGTCACATAAGAGTTCAATACTTTTTACAAATAAACACACATAAATAAATGTTAACAAAGTTCATTTGAGTTAGAGTGTGCTAAATAAGCTCTCATTTTCTCTTCATCATCTCCATTTCTAAATTGGCAAGATGAAATCTGTTCCTGTAGCCTGTACAGCACGTACTGATGCCGTTTATTGCAGTACTTTTCTGTGTGCATATCTTAAGTCTCTACGTATAAGCATATAACTGCAATGACCACGGTCCTGCACATTTCTAAATTGTCAAACATTTTTTTTATATTTAGTTTAGAATTTTTTTCACCTTAACAAGATGAGAAATGTCCAGATTGGGCAGCCTTTTATTACATTATTTTTATCACATTATTTTGTGATAGGAATAGATTTTTGAACATTCTGGTGAAAGTTTTAATGTAATTTAATTAATGTTATTTAATTTATTTAATTTTGGACCTGTTAGTTGCACTACTGATGCAGTTGTGAGAAGTCTACATAAGCAGGTGATATGGTTACAGAATGATTCACATATATATATATAAAAAAGGATATTTACTGCAGTACAAATCTGTCTTTATCTATGGACAGTTTTGGTCCTATCGACTATTCTCGTCAAAATTGCTCATTCTGGAAATTTTTGTATAATGTGACAAAATTACATCTGATGCAAAACAGAAAAATATGTTTCATATTTAATCAAGTGCATGTTTATTACTGTCACTCTTTATGGTAACTAAACGTTTGGTAAAACTTTATTAATGGTAAAATTTATAGAAGTGGTGGAAATGACAACAAACTGAAATAATAAATAAAAACCAACCCCTGGGACATAAAAGTGCCCGTAGTTGAGGAAAAGTCCACATAGAGCAGAGAAACAAAAAAGTGCTGACATGTAATCAAATATTTTTTTAAAGGAAAGGAGATTTTAAATGGTCATGTTTCCCTTGTTTGCTTCTATTTGGATCATCATAACCACTCCTAGTATCTGTGAATGTCTCCATCCTGCCCTATGTTAGTTTAATCTGACATCTGGATTTAAGCATTGATAGCCTTCTTAAGCCTACAAATAGATACTCATCCATTTCTCCAGAAGAGAACAAGGCATTTACTTTTTCAGGCTTTTTTCACAGTTCACTTAACTGCAATATCGGCTATGGTCCAGCCTATTGCTAAGGGATCAATACTCTTGGATGCTGGTACTGTATCAGCTCATCTGACAAATCCAATTCAATTATCTGCTGCTGAAGGAGAAAAACAGATCCATCCTGAGCTTTGAGGACCTGAAGAGCATTTTACTTTGAGAGACCAAAGAGAATGTGAATTCTCTACCACCTTTGGGATTGATTTCACAATATATCATATATATATATATATATATATATATATATCCTGTAGCATTACCACAGGAAGAGCAACTTATCTGATAACCTATCTGATGTGAACACAAGCAAACATCTCTCATTTATTTTATCCTCTTGTAGACAGACAATACATCACATACACATTACATTTCACATTTCAGAATAGTTTATCTTAGAAAAGATTTTACTAACTTCAACAAAATACACTGCAAAACTAAATTAACAAATAATCAATCAAAACAGGACACAATGTACTATGAACAAAAAAAATCATTTTTTTTCCCCTTTTTTTCTTCATTGTGTTGTGTTTTGGGTAAATGGAAATGTCTGTAAAATTACTGTACAATGTCCTACCAGAAAATTGCTAGTACATTTGACAACATCGTAACATGAATGTTAAAGAGGTCCCAATAATATGAGCACTTTTGAAGAGAACAAAACGTGACACTGCGGTTGGTCATTTTAAATGCAAGTCAGATGGGCTCTTCCTGGCAAAGTGGGCAGTTCTTAGCCAATGAGCTGCAAAGATTTGGCAAACATTTGGCTATGCAAAACTGATCAGCTTTATTTTGTTGTTTTCAGCAGGGACAAAACGATGGAGAGAAAATAAGCTGAAAAACAGATGTTGGTGGTTACGCAATGGTTAGATATTTGTGAGTTGAATCCACCATTGCTGCTAATTAAAAAGCCTCAGTAAAATGAGAGCTGTCAGAAGCAATGGATTTCAAAGTACGGAAAGGAGAGTGCGAATTATTGGTCACTCCTCATGAGAAACGGGCCCAATAACATATCGGCTTTGACATCTGCTCTGTGACACCCACAAAGTGACCTGCTTCCCTACTGACACCCCACTAACTTTCAGCACTCTCTCTGATGCAGGTGCACAAGCAAAACAACAGCTCATCTCACATGGACAGTCAGACTCAACGTGCCAGCTCTTTTCACACAAACAGCACGCCAGCTCTTTTTCACAGACAGACGTATTGTCATCTCAGCAAACAGCTTCAAGTGGCTGAGGGTTAATCGAGTCTGACTTTGCACTTGCAGACCATTTAGCAACCCATTAAGGAACAATAACAAAAATTAATCTAAAATAATAGTTAGTCAGTCAAATCATGAATTAAAAACTTTAAAAAGTCTGTGAATTGTTTCTTCAACTTTAAGCCTATGACTAATGCTATTATTATTATTTTCTTCTTCTTTAAGTATAAACCTCTGTATCAGACCTCCAGCTTAATCATTTGAATTATGCATTTTTAAAACAATGATTTGATTTATTTATTTTTTCTCTCCTGGAATCCAAGTCTAGGTCTTTACAAATATAATGTATAATAATGAGCATGCTTGACATATGATGGGTGAAAAAAATCAAGGTAAATGTCTTCAAGCTTTAATTTTGTAAATATATGCAAAATGTATTTATTCGTGCATACTTACCCTCAGTAAAACCTTGGCATAAAATTACAGAAAACAAACTAGTGGGAATGTGAAAAATGTGTTTCCAGAGAGTTTATTTTCCAAAAGTTCACAGGGCCAAGAGTTCGCATACTTTAAGAAACACCCAGTTTCCGAAGTGCTTTTTATTTTCCACCAGTGTTCTTAAGCATTAGACTACAGCAGCTCCTTTAATTCATCACACATATATACTTATTGAAAGGACAATGTACTGGGGCAACCAGTGGTTAAATAATTCTGTCACAGTTAGTTGTAGAAGAGCATAGTATCTGGGCCATGGATAGCAAGGATTGACTATTGCATTAGCAAGGCCTTGGGCCTTAAACAGTAGGCTACCGCAACTGCCTCTCTAAACCCTTTATAGGCCAGTGCCCTGAATCAATCACTTATTGCAAAGAACGTCTTACAAAGCAGTCAATGGGTAAAACTCTATTAAACCCAATTGTGCTAGACCAGAATACACAAACCTGTGACTGAACCTGTACAATTTGCATTGACAGCCTCGCTCCTTTGCCAAAATGCTACCACAATGCTATCTTCAAAGCAACAGCAGTGCTGTGGTGGAACTGATTCTTTCCTAAACAACTGTAAAATCATTGTGGAGTTCAAATATTCTGATATGGCAAATCTGACAACAAAAACAAAGCTTTCGTAACCAGTTCGTCTTGAGTAAAACTGTCACTTGTACCATTTAATTTCCAGTGAGTGGCTTGCGTCCAAACTGAAGACGTATTTAACACACACATACAAACAAACCCTCACACATAATGATAGATATACTTCTGATTGCTTTCACACACACATGGCTATTTTCCACTCTGTGTTCTTTTCTTGCGCACACTATATGGACACTTGGAAACACATCAGTTGATATGGGAGCACTTGTATTGACGTACTGACAGGCGTACAATCACACACTCACATATACACAGACACACACAGACACAGCTGCCTCAGTCAAATAATGTAAACAGAACACAAAAGCAGCCGGCTTCCAACCCACCTCCCACCCATCCACCCACACACAAACACAGCAATGTCGCATATTAGCCTGAGTGGCTGGCAGCAGCCAAGGGTGAATCATGGTCTTGCCTGCAGCTGAGGATTATGGGGGAGAGATGCCAGCGTTCTTGCATTGCACAGAGGCAGGAGGGCGGACACAATCCCAGCAGGCCTAGAGGCTCCTTCCACACATTCAACACACCCACTCTATAAGTCCTGGAAGTACAAACGTCAGTTAGTGACAAACAAAAAATGGGCTGCATAAATGAAATTTTCACTGATGTGCAAAAATTACAAAGTCAATGTACGCTGATAGCAAAATCAATAGTGGAGGACAAATATCAATGCACACATAAACATAATTATTTGGACTACACATCACCATTCATAACTATAGATGTACTGGAAAAAAAATAAATACAAATCAAAATAAAAAAGGTATTTAAGCAAGAGAACATACAAATTCACACTAGTAATTTTTTAAAAACTAGGCCACACCCAAATAGCCACCACCCGTAACAAAAAAGATTTTTTCTAAATCACAAATTCATTACAGGCAAGCACATTACAGCTTACAACCTGTTTGATATATAAAAAAAAATGTTATTATTTTTATTGTTTGAAAGCATTAACATAACCTTTTTAAAAAACTGACAAACATGGACTGTATGTTATGTATCTTCTTATAAAATGGATAGTTATAGACCTTGATTATGATGTAAATGACTCTAGAAATTACATCAGTATTACTGCACCCCTGCGGCTGTGTGTTGCTGCAATAGTACTGTGCTAAAGAAATAGTTTCAACATGTCAGATTTTGTAATAAAAATAAATAAGACAATAAATAAAAAAGCAGAATTTAATTAATTAACCATTTCATAAAAGCATGGTTAACACAGTGACTTAAGAATGGCTAAATTATCCGCTCCACATTGTCTAGCAATCGCTTTAACTATTGTAAATCCATGGAAAACTATGTCTTATTGGGGCTTATTGCTTTATTTAATGAAACATTTAAGTTTCAGAATTGAATTTCTGAAACATTCACTAAGCACTTTATTTTGATAGTCCACTTTAGACATTCTACTAACAGTAAGTAACTTTGCAACTACATATTAAAGGGTTAGTTCACCCAAAAAGACCCGTAAGACCTTCATTCATCTTCGGAACACAAATTAAGATATGTTTGATGATATCAGAGAGCCATCTGTCCCTCCATAGACAGAAATATAACTGAAATGATCCCAGGTCCCGAAACGTGGTAAAAACACCAGTAAAACAGTCCACGGGACATCAGTGGCTCAACAGTTTTGTGCTGATAAGATTTTTGCGCAAAGAAAACAAAAACAAAATTTTATACTCAACCATTCTTCTCCTATGACTTACGTCTTCCGCCATTTTAGAGAACATTACTGTGTTAGCGTACGCTTTCTTCTAGGCGCAAACAGCCGCAGATTACGCACATGCACCTGCTTTCACCCGGATGTAAACAAGGCTTATTATGTTAAATACGTTAAAGCATGTGTATGTGGCACGTTGATCATGGCGGAAGACATACTGTAAGTCATGGGAGAAGATAATATGATGTTACTTTTGTTTATTTGTGTAAAAAAGTATTCTCGAAAAGTGAGGTTGATACACTGATGTCACATGGACTGTTTTACCAATGTTATTGCTACGTTTCTGGATCTGGATATTTTCAGTTGCTGTCTATGAGGGACAGATGGCTCTCTGATATCATCAAAAATATCTTAATCTTTAATTTCAGAAGATGAACGAAGGTGTTCCGGGTTTGGAAAGACATGAGGATGAGTATTTAATGACAGAATTTTTATTTTTGGGTGAACTAACCCTAACAGTCATGCTTAATTTCTAACACTTCATTTAGTATGAGAAACATGCTGACTACTCTATCTACTACTATCTCTGTACTTTTAAATTTGTTGATTAAAATGTTGTTTTGCCTTCATGTTGTCATGGTCATGCAGAGGGAAGACACGGAGAGTTTTGTAGTCCATATCAAACATAAACATCTTTAATAAACTCAAAAGGTCTCACGACACGAGAGCAGCAAAAGCACACTTAACATTGACGATGACGGACACAAACTGATACACTGGGTTAGCTTAAGTAATGAAGACAATAAACGTAAATGAGGGAGACACACCTGAACGGAATACCTGATTAACAGAAAACTAGGTCACAGGGAAAGCACATGGGGAAAAACAGGCAAACACGGAACATAAACAAACATGGGCACGTAACAGTTCGCCCCCTCCTGAATAGGCGTGTCCCACGCCGTACAATAACAACAGAGGAGGGAGGGCGGGGGCTCTGGAGGAGGGCGTGGAGCAGGAGAGAGAAAGAAAGAAAAGCAAAAAACAAAAAAGAGTCCCATAGTCCATGGAGGCACTGAAGGTGGGAGGAGCCAGTGCGGCGTCAGGAGCAGGATGAGACAGGTGATGGCCCAGTGACCAGTAAGACTGAGGCCCCAGGGCGGAGTTGACGGCGGGAGGAGCCATGGAGGAGGAGAGGCCGACGACTCCAGGGTGCCGACAGACGGTGACAACCCCAGAGTGTAGAGAGCCCAGGGTGGAGCCGAGCAGACGGGGCGCTGGGGTGACACCGATGGGCTGGAGGGCCGTGGCGTAGCAGTGGACTCAGGTGACTGAGGCTGAGGCGGGGATTCGGAGGACCGCTGCGAAGCCGGAGCGACCGAGGCCGAAGGTGAAGCCGAAGGGAAGGAGGAGCCTGAAAGAGCTGGCAGGACGGCGGGACGAGGCACAGCCGGAGGAGTGGAGTCCAGAGGCGGCGGATGGACGCCGACTGACCCAGGCTGAACCGGAGGAACGAGGAAGCCCGGTGGAGCTGGTGGGACGACGAGCCCCAACGAGGTCGAAGGCGCCATGAGGCCCCGCGAAGCCGATGGGTCGCAAGCCCGAGGTGGAGTCCAGGTGTCGCCGGCTGGAGGCGAAGACAGGGGATCGCAGTACCCCAGTGGAGCTTGGCTGTGGAGATCGACTGGTGTAAGAGGAGGTGGGAGAGGGAGGCTGGGAGGGAACTTTTAAAAACACAGAGCTGTCTGGAAACAGCAGAGAAGGAGGAGATTCAAGAGGGCTGGGCTTCACCTCTCCATACCAGTCGATAAGATCCTCGTCAAAAATGTCCACTAGTATCCCCACCGGGACTGATATTGCTGCCTGCTCGTAGCCGCGCGCGGGCTCGTGGAAGCGCTCGGACAGCGCGGGCTCAGTGAAGCGCTTGTGCTCGTGGAGGTGCTCGTGCTCGGTGAAGCGCTTGTGATCGAAGCAGCGCTCAGGCTCGGTGAAGCGCTCGGGCTCGAAGAAGCGTCTCTGCGGAGAGGGGGGCAGACGACGCCTTCGTAGCGCTAGCCACGAGCCGGGCATCCTCCATCTGTATTGGTCCGTCATTCTGTCATGGTCGTGCAGAGGGAAGACACGGAGAGTTTCGTAGTCCATATCAAACATAAACATCTTTAATTAAATCCGAAGGTTTCACAACACGAGAGCAGTAGAAGCACACTTAACATTGACGATGACGGACCCAGACTGATACACAGGGTTAGCTTAAGTAAGGAAGACAATAAACGTAAATGAGGAAGACACACCTGAACGGAATACATGATTAACAGAAAACTAGGTCACAGGGAAAGCACATGGGGAAAACAGGCAAACACTGAACATAAACAAACATGGGCACATAACAGAGAAAGGATGAAGAAGACAGATAGCAAATGAATACCGCCTTGTCACCACCCTTAAGATATGCAGAAACACTTTATAAGAAAATTTGACTTGAGAGATGTTTTTTAGATAAATTTATTTATTTTAGTAATATGGTTGCACGGCGAGTGATGTGTCATTACACAGCATTAACAATTTTATCATTCACTTACAAAGCTGCAGAATTTAAGTTGAACTATCAGAGGAAAACAGTTAAGAACACACACATTTTTGCTCTCTTATTTTAACAGAACAAGCCTTTGAGATAGAAGTGCAAATTAGATTTTTCAGTCTCTTTTTAAACTTTTTACTACCACAAAAGGTTTAGCAGATGAAAATAAATTTACTAAATCAAACGCTTGAAGCATACAAACTATTACTGATAAGTCACTGAACATAAATGGTGTAATTTGGAGGTTCAGATTTAATAACACCAGCAGGTTTTATCAGGACAAGTTCCTGTTTTGAGCCAGAGAATCTGGCTTGATTAAAGGAATAGTTAATTCAGTAGTATAATTCTGTCATTATTTACTATTTACTATCATTTACAGTTTAATACTGATTATTAATCTACAAATGCACATATACACTTTTGTTCAAAAGTTTGGATTTATTTACTTATTATAAATAGAGGCCTCTTAGAAAAGATCAATTCCCTATTTAATATATGTTTAAATGCAATTTATTCATGTGAGGGCAAGGCTGAATTTCTAAATCTTTATCTATTCATCTTGAATGTATTATGGTTTCCATGAAAAATATGTAGAAGCACATCTGTTTTCAACATTAATAATAATAACAAAAGTTTCTTGAGCAGCAGATCATCATATTGAAATAATTTCTGAAGGATCACATGACGGTGAGCGTGATTTCACCAAGTACAAGATGTTCCTGGATCAACATGCTTGTTGACCCTGGAACAACATCCCAATCAACCAATCAGAACTGAGGAATAATTTTTCTGGAAATATCTGTTTTAGGCTTATAATCATGGTTAGGTGCTTCTACACCCTTGTTAATCAGCTATTATTTCCCACTCATTTTAGGCATACATTTTGGGTAGGGGTAGGTTTAAGGGTAAGAATTGGGATAAGTTTATATTTTTGGACAGTAATGTTGATCCAGGATCAACAAAAGATGTTGACCCAGGATCATGTCTTACTTGGCAAAATCACGGTGACCATCACATGACACTGAAAACTGAAGTAATGATGCTAAAAAATCATCTTTGCCATCGTAAAGATTAAATTTGTTCTTAAAATATATATATAAATAGAAAAAAAGGGCTATCTGAAATTGTATAATATTACTGTTTTACCGTATTTTTGAACAACATATATTTTGTATATTTGAAAAATGTATACTTAATTTATTTCTAAATGATGTTTGCAAACAAATTTAGGGAGGAGCACGTTCGAATGATTAACCACGGCTGTCGCCTCGTTCCCCAATCAGCCTATTATCCGATCATCTTATTAGAGCTTTTTTCCTTTAAATAGAGCAAACTCCCCTTCTCTGGCATCTTGCTCTTTGCATCCCTCCACCACTCCTTACGCCACCTCTAGACCTAGACCATCTATGCTAATACTAGTCTGTCTCTCTAATTTTGTTTTTCAGTCCATATCCAGATGGTGTACCAGCTCAAAGAGATGATCTGCATCAGTGCCGGGCGTCCGACCAGAGGAGAACTGGCCCCAACTGAGCCTGGTTCTCCCAAGGTTTTTTTTTCCCCATTCTCTCACAGATGGAGTTTTGTTTCCGTGATGCTGTCGCCTCCGGCTTGCTTAGTTGGGGACACATAATTTCCAGTGATTATCTGCGTTTGATTACAGAGACCGTCTCTGCATTTAATAATTAATAGGTAAGCTAGTCATCATACATTTCTTCACTCTATTCTATTTTGGGATCGGGGATCGGGCCAGACGCTGAGCTCTGTCCATCCCTCGTTGCCTAGGGGTTAAAATCCCTAGGGCTCAGAGTCCACCGAGCTCCCAGCCTGCTCCCTGGACAGCACGCCAAACACGCTTATTGTATTTGATTATTAATGAGGAAGTGTGAACTCATGAAATGGAGATTGCTTAAAGAAACTTATCTTATTGTATTTGATGGGAGAAAAAGCATATGTTAAATACTTTTTATTTTGTGTAAAGTCTTCCTTGAAGTTAAGTTGCTTTAATTTTCATAGCACATAACAGCACATTTCAAGCAACTCAACAAGCACTCATTAAAAAGTGTGAACCCTGATCTCATATCTCATTCATGGCCACAAGCTCCAGCTGCCAGCTGTGTGAATTTTCTCTTGCTATATGGTTCAAGTGGCAATCACAGTCTCAATGCTGTTTAAGAGATGGATAGTGATTATAAATGTTTTACCATTAACATGGTTAGATTTTTTTTTTCATATATATATATATATTCCTGCATAGAATAAAAACACCCTGGATCCTTCAGTGAGCTGTCATAGCCAGTTCAATATTAAAGAGTACCAACTGAAAGCAACATCTCTGTTTGTGTGCTCACCTGTGTCCCTCAATCTCCCCAGAGGCTGCTGGTCACTTTGAGGTCAGAGTTTTAAGCGTACACAAGCACTGTAAAAGAATAGCACTCTAGAGATTCTTTTATTAGAGGTGGAATGAGATTTTTCTCACTTTGAGGTAACATGATTGCTCACTCTCTTCTGCCTAAGGGTGAACAGTGGCTGTCAGCATATATAAATAAAGAGGTAAATAAATGTGGCACCTTTTTATCCATATTGTGGAAGATCATAGATTGCTGCTAATGAGTCATTGTGGTGATAGTTTGAATATGATTCAGTCAAAATTACCTTGCCCTTTTGAAAAGTTGCAGAGAAGTAGATGACAACTCATTGACGTCTGGTTGAAAACAACAACAACAACAACATCAATAATAATAAAACAATAAAAAAATAAAAAATAAAAAAAAGGATTTTACACTAGCTTTTAGATTATTGGAGAAAATAAGCTCTGTGAATAATAAAAGTTTATGCTTCCTACTCATTTTGTTCATCATTATAATTTTCACAAGTGAACACAACTGTAATTTTGAAGCATAAGCACAATCGCTAGACGTACGTACAAATTAGTCTTGAGACTGTGTTGTATAGTCACATGTCTTAAAGGGTTAATTCACCCCAAAATGAATATTCTGTCATTAATTACTCACCCTTATGTCATTCCAAACCCGTAAGATCGTAACACAAATTAAGATATTGTTGATGAAATCGGAGAGCTATCTGACCCTCCATAGACAGAAGCACATCTGAAATCCAGAAGCTTCAGAAGCTTAGTAAATGTACATTGGTAAAAAAGTCCATGTGTGATCAGTGGATCAACTTCAGTTTATAGCATAATTTACTCAGCCATTCCTCTATCCCGAGTTGCGTTTTCCTCCGTTTTAGAGAGTATCCCAACGCATAAACATGTTTTCCCCTAAGCGTAACAACCACAGATTACGTTCATGCGTGCGCTTCCCCCCAAACGTAAACAGCGCTGATTACGTCAAATGCATTCTTACGTAATCTCCAAAATGGAGAATGTTCCAAAGATGAAAGGTCTTACGGTAATTAAAAGAATTTTAATTTTGTGGTGAACTTACCCTTAAATGTCATAACTATTAAGCTTCTGACAACTCTTTCAAAATAAATAAATAATCACTGAAAAATTGAGTTCCAGTAGTTTGTAAGAGTGCAATTAACACAATGTGACTGTAAATGCAGACTACAGATTAGATGAATTGTTCTGTTCACTGTAGTGACTTTAATGTGCTTAACAATCTTCTGTAGTCACATTTAGCCACTTGTTAGTAACCATATTATGTACAAAATCATCAAAAAATGGATGCTACTGATGTATTTTACAAGTCTTGAATTGTAAATCCTATTCCCATCTTATATCAGAGAAATGGTTATTGATAGGGACCAAGTTAGCTGCTTAAAATATTTAAAAAGTGCAATGTAAATATAATTATTAAGGCTCTTCAAATTAAAAAAGAAAGCATAACTCAAATTACTCGCCATAATGACAAATGTATCCCCCGATATATAAATTCATGATGATAAAATTTCCATGCGTCTAGCCTTTGTGGCTATCCCAGTTCATCACTACAGTACAGAGTAGCACATGATGTAGTGGCATGCAAGGCTTCAGTTTTCTGTGCTTTTAATACAAGGAGTTATGTTGTGATACCTTTTGTGAAACCAGACAGTCAACTTTGAACACAGCCTAGAAATAATCGGCAGGTGCTGTAATTGACATGTTAACTGGGAAAAATGATTGGCTGCCTGGCTTGCTCAACTGATGTTAAATAAGGAAGCTGCTAATTCAAAGGCTGATAATAATACTCAGTGATCCCCCATTTGTCACGATTATATTTGCTTTAGGTGAAATAATACACTTTAGTATTCAGGCTTATTTTATATGTTCAAATAATTCATTTATGCAAATGACCTCAAGCAGCAATAGATCATCCAGTTGAACTGGAGGACAGTGTGTTGAATGTGAACTCAGGAAAAGTGGAATTTATCACAGGGACACTTAAAAAACGTCATTACTGCCAATGAAAATGGTTTGAATGCCCTCTAAAAACTAAATCTATTTGTCTCCATGTCATCTTACAGCAAAATTATATGCAAATACCAAAATAAGATACAACAATGTAATAACATTTTAATGAAGCAATACAAAAACTTGAACTCCATAATAGGAGAGCAATTTTCTCCACTTTCCAAGTTAATTGCAATTCATGTGATGACAAGAGGTACAACACTCACTTTTAACCTCAGAAAACTACAGTGATATCTGGAAAATGTGTCAAATTCATTTTTTTAAACCAGTTTGGCAACTTTTGTTAGAAGTGCAAATTGCATTAGGATTAGAGCTCTCACCTTATCTGTAATTACAGAGATAAAAAGAAAGTTTTCAACGCTCATCACGAACCTCACATTTCCCTGTCTATAAAGAGATAACATAATTTGAGACCTTCAATATTCCACGTATCCTGAATTATCCATTCGTATTAATAATCTTGAGTTAACAGGTATCGGCAGCTCTCATCCAACTATTATCTATTGCTCTACAACAAATGATTGTCTGACTAAACTTTACACTTTACACATGTATAAGCATTTAAAATCATTGCTATATTTTTATATTCTTATATGTTAGACTAAAATTCTCTTCTTATTAGTGAGTCTGGCTACTCATTAAGCAAACAATTATTCATTTTGGAGTTTTAAAAATAATATTTCAGCAAAACATGTCATTCAAAACTTTGAAACCGCTTAAGAGCTTTTTCCATATCGATCCTGTTAAGACATTCTGAAAGCCACTTACGGATTCACGTTTCTTCCAGAAAAGGCCTCTATTTTACCCTTCCAAATTTGCTCACTTCAAAAGACAACAAAAAACAAAACAAGACGTGCTTTTATACATGGATGCCTTTGAAGAAGTCTATCAGACAGTCCAAAAATCTCCATATTAAACTCGCATACTGACTAGACCAGCCTGTCGTTTACCTGCCCAGGGTGGAAAATAGGATTTTCATGGTGGGACACACATTACATTGAAGCCACAAAGTAGAATGAATAGCTTGGTCCCAGAGCTTATTTAACAGTTGATGTCATGCACCCAGATCATTTGTCCAGGCGGGGGAACTCAGTCGGAAAATGTAAAGTTCTTTTCAGTGATGAAGGATCTCTAATCGTCTAGAGGTGTGCAAGAGACATAGATTATGTCTCTCAGCCAGTCAATGCAATGCAAGAGTGCTCTGCAGTTGCTATCGTCTGTGACAGGTCTAAATGAACAGTATGTCAAATGAGCCTGAATCCCAGTGTGAGCTAAAAAAGAAAAAAAAAATATATGCAAAAAGTTGGATACAAAGGCTAAATATGACGCTGGACCACGAACCAAAAAAGTTAATCAAAATGTAAAATCACCTAATTTATTATTTATTTATTTTTTTTTATGTCAAAAATAATTAGTATATTAAGTATAGATTATGTTCCGTGAAGTTATTTTGTACATTTCCTATTATAAATATATTAAAACTTTATTCTTGATTAGGAATATGCATTGCTAAGAACTTAATTTGGACAATTTAAAGGCAGTTTTCTTAGTTTTTTTATTTTTTCGCACCCTCAGATTACAGATATTCAAATAATTGTATCTCATCCAATAATGTCCTATTCTAACAAACAAAGCATCAGAGAAAAGCTTATTTATTCAGCTTTCAGATGATGTAAATCTCACTTTCAAACAAATTGGCCCTTATGACTCGTCTTGTGGTCCAGGGTCACAAATATATCAGAATTCCTCTTATTTTGCACTTTAAATGTAAGCTAAACTTTGTCTTCAAGACACTCAG
The DNA here is from genome assembly GCA_032359235.1 of Enteromius mattozi. Lineage (NCBI taxonomy): Eukaryota > Metazoa > Chordata > Actinopteri > Cypriniformes > Cyprinidae > Enteromius > Enteromius mattozi. The sequence continues at coordinate 4,470,183 of JAUMHE010000071.1, read as the reverse complement.
TTCATTTGATGTCAGTTTCAGTTTTTTCAAACCTGAATGAACCCAAGTGAATTACAGTCAAGTCTGTTTCAAAAAGTGGTCTACGTGGTTTGCAGTTGCTATGAATGCAATCCGTCCTAAATCATGGAAGGGAATCGCTATTGTTGACACATAATTTAAATCTTTGCACACTCCTAATCACACTTACTAATGTATAATGAATTTCGTATAGCTGCTTGTCTCCAAATAAATTACCTTTGCATATCTGGCAGTACACAAGCAATATGGAAATGCATGTAGAATCATGTAAAGTTTTGCTGGTAAATTAAAAAAAGTTGTAATTCAAAACATTTACTGGTTACAGTACTTACATCTTACTTTAATATTGTATTGAGTATATTAATATATATACGTATATATATATATATATATATATATATATATATATATATAAATAAAAAAAATGACAATCATTGAAATTAATTGTCATTAATGCTAATGCTGTTTTCAGTTCAGTCGATGTGTAAGCAGAAGTTACTAAACAATATCTATAGCATGTTTGCCATCCGATAATCACAAAAAGCTTTGTGCTTTGCTACTTCTGTTTATTTTTAATGTGGCATGACAGATCGTAGAACACAATCAGTGTCTCAACCATAAAGACATCAGTAAAATAGCTTGCATGTCACATTACATTTACCTTTAAATGTGCATTTAATTGTGCACAACATATTCATTAAGTTTGTACTTAATGCCATACTTAACTCTTTTTTTTTTATCAATAATTAAAACAAGTTTTCTTAAGAAAAACAGCAGTTATTTTTCAGCTTGCATTTTGGTTTGTTTAATTTTGCTATATAGCCTTCATATATTAAATTCAACATACATTATGTGTTATATTTAAATCAAAACTATGGCTACAGGGCAAAGATAGTTTATTTTTCACCCTGGTAGAGTTTGAAAAGAGTTTGGTGGGGGCAATGGAAGATGGTAGAATCAAACACAGGTCTGAACCAAGCAATCAAAACAAGACAAACAGTCTCAAAGATCTCTGATGTGTATGCCCTGCCACCTTTGTGTACCGATAAACAGAGTGGGGTTATTCAAAGGATCATGCAAATACTTGCATGGATGCGTTGCACTTCGAATGCCCCTCATTTCACATGAACAACAGACAGTAGAAGACTGTGATTAAAACACAGGTTGAAGCAGACACATGTGCATTCTTGTTTAAATCCAGTCCTCAGTGGGCGTTAGTGCAGTTGTACACAAGCACCAAATGAGGGTGCCCAAACACAAGGCTAAGACACTGGAAACACTGTAATTCTAAGGCAAAAGTTCATGTACTTTAAAGCGGTATCCAAAATGTATCTAAAATACACACCACATATAGCCAGGCCTAATGTATAAGAATGTTTAATCTTAGAATTTCTCATGCCATCATTTTGATGATTTCAGTCTGCTCTTGGCATTTTTGTATGTATCAGACAATCAGTGAACTTACTATGAGCCATCTGAGGCTAAGACTGTAAGTAAGTCATGCTAATCTCAATAAACACATCACCTGTAGAAACACTGACTGGACCTCCAGTGACGGGAAATTCAAGCAGAAACAAAACACCACAAAAATATACCCAACTCAAAGCCAAAAACACCTTTTTTTCCACCATTCTCGTTGATCACATGATTCATCATTTTTGAAACCCCCCAATCTGTATTGTCAGAGCATCATCAAGCAGATCTAGCTGCTTGAGTCACCAAAGTCCACGCACCTTCACCACATCATCAACGCTGAGAGCTAGATGATTGTGGCATTTTAATTGTTGGGACAGCTCAAAGCAAACCACTTACACCAACAACAAAACCCTATAATTACATCAACTCACACATTAGTGAGTATTAAATAGCATGTTTTGAAATGCATCAATGGCTTTACAGTGATTAGTGAAAGCAGACATTTGAAAGGAAAGTCTTCTTAAAATTATTATATGGTGAACATGATAAAACATAGTCTATCACACCTGTGCTGTCATCTAAGCACCGCTGCTTCCCACGGGAACCTGAATTTTCTCTGGAGGCTTTTTTTTTCTGTTTTTTCTTGGCACAAATCTGTAAAATCTTTTTTTTTTTTGGTCTTCTATTACACAAATATACAATGGAGAGCAGTGATCTAGTATGTAATACATTTTTATAATTTTAGCATTTTTATCTGAACTGCCTTTTAGTACAGTCATTTCAGAGACAGTCCAGATGGAGAAACTCAGAATGTTCAGTTCATGAGTCACACAGTCTTGCATAGCTGCCATTTTGACAATCTGCATAAAGTCTGGTCTACTTCTCAGTTTACTCTGGCCAAGAACCTCCCACTTAGACAGGAAGAGACCATCTGACAAGAGTAAAGTCAGCAACCATAGCTTTTTGTTTAAGTTAGGATCAACATAGGGCTCTTCACAACTGAAAAATTTTAACCTTTTGTTATTCTAACATCAGCTGAAAGGAACATTTTAGCCCAGACTCTTATTATTTTCTGCCACACTATTTTTATATACCTTACTGCATGTTTTTCTGCAGTTTTAAAGAGAAATGTCCACTGAGTGGTGCTAAAACATATAGTTTTAGCAATTGCAAAACTGATAGATAAACACATTTGTTGATGCAACTGTGCCACTTGAACTTCCTACGCAGATTTGAACTGCTTTGTCAAACCGGGATTCCAACCAAAGCTCCTCACCTCTCAAATACGTCTCCATGCACCTTAAGCTAACAAACAAACAAACAAACCTACTGCCTATGAAAATCCATTGATATGAAGCTGGATATGTAAAGCTAAAAATTCAGTAATTATGTAATGTTTGAAAGTATCAGTTTTCAAATCTCCCATCATATTAGAATTGCTTTGAAGTCATAATATAATATTCTTTAAGTAATTGTGCAAAAACTAAGTCTTATTAATCAAAACTCTGTAACTTTGTGTGAAAAGGAATAAAAAGTGTTGGAGTACTGCCTTTAGTGTTCATTTCTTTTGCAAACTGCAGTGATATGTGCTTACATATTTCAAATCTCATTAAAAAGTGCCCCCAAGCACATTTTTGCCATGAGACCAGATAGAAATTTTTGTACACAATTCACACTTTACATGAATTACAACAAGTAATGGGTATTCATAAGATGATATTTTACAGTGTACACTCCTAAATCTCTGGTTAATGTTCTTATTTTGCAATGTGTCATTGATTTGACAAACAAAGTATGTGCCCTGTGAACTTCATGCACATAGTGTTTTGCCTACCCTGAATAGACTTTGTGAACTATAAAGAAATAAAACAGTCTATTCTTTAGTCCAATACACATTTTCTGTCACCATTTGTCTTTTTCCTTCAAGAGCTGAAACTTCTGTTTATGCAGCACATAGTTTTCGGTCAGTACTTCTATTGTCAAAGATAATTAGTATAGAGTTTGGATTGGCGGTATGGTTCTGTTCTGGGCAATGACAATTTAATGTAACAACATAATTCAAGATAAGGGAGTCTGATTCAACTTGGAATATCAGAAGGTCAAGTCCAGACTGTGGATAAAATGAAGAACTGAGGATAGAAGAGAGTAATTAGCTCCTGAGAAAAGTTATAAATCTGCTGATACTAATTGGACCTTATATGTGATAGGCATCATATTCCTTTAGGTAGATGTGGATCAGCTGAGAATCAGCTCTTGCAAGCTCAAGACCTGCACAAAACGAACACTATTGGGTGTCTGTTGCTAAGAATCTAGCTGTAACACTGTGTCATTTCACACTGTATACGTTTGTCACCCCAATGCAGGGTTTCCCAACCAAGTGTAAAAAGGAGTTCTAACCCACTTTTACAATTGCAAGCATTTAATGTTTATCTACTTGGGGTTAAAAGCTGTGATTTATAATAGTGATAACACAATGTTAAAGGGATAGTAACTTCCTTTTAGGGTGAACTATACTAAAAAAGCTATTTATGTTTCAGTATACTTGGCACTAAGTGGCCCAAACAAAACTCAGAAGATGAGAAGAAGTTTTGAAGCCACATGAATCCATTCTTATTTATAAGCTATAAGCCACATTTTGAACACATTTTTTATGAACCCAGACTTTGGCACTCTAATTTTGTGTGCAAAATGCATCATATAATCAGTGAACAGACTGTGTGTGGTCTGTGGGCATGCCCAACAAAGTCTGCTGTATGTACCTGGAGAAAGTTAACCATCAACATTCCAATTTATCTTAATGGCAAGTCGCTATACAGGTGTTAAGATGGTGTAGATGGATATACTGTGCATATACCAAGGAATTAACTGAGCCATGCTAACCAGCAAAACCATGCTAAGGCTCATAACTCGAGGGCACATCACTTGAAATTGAAACATGTATAAATATAAACCTGCCTTGAAAATCGAATTCATTGCAGCTCCTCTGCTGATATCTAGATACTTCACTGACAAGTACTCATCCCTATGTGTTTGCACACAGGAGCAGTAACCCATCATCGGTTTAGACCGCACCACTATATAAAAAGAGTCTGCTCTCCATCGCCTTAATTTGCATGATGATAAGAACATGTATTACACTGACTCTGGGCTTTAGCGTTATCAGTGACATGGCCTGGATTACCTGCATGTAGCAAATTCCTGGATGGGCTGCGATTAGAGAACCAGATGCAGATAAGTCTCGACTGAATTTAGGGTTATCAGTCATCAAACGTCATTTACCACACAATCAGAGCACTAATGAATTTCGGTTCTACTTAGGCAGAAGTTTGACTTCAAACTACATGAATCAGCGAGAATCTTAACTCACTTTTTTGTGTCTAACAGTCCCTTTGCTTTATCTCAAATAGGGAATTTACTAGATATGAGGTCTCTGACAGTGCTATTTGCATGTGCTGTAAGTGGCATTTATGCATCCGGTTCACTAAAAGATTCATGTAAATCCGGTGATGGTCCAAATAAGAGCTAGAAAATTTAAAATTACTGTATGCATAATCACTTTGCTGCTTCAGTCACGACACTTGAGTTGAATCTTTAAAATTCAAACAGAATAATTTACAATAATTAACATCTGCCATGATGTCAAATGTAGACAGGTTTGACATTGTATGACACTAAACGACATTACAATAACTGCATGAACAATATGAGTAAAGACTATTTAAACATTCTTGTTCTTCAGACAAAAATAACACCTTACATTAGGTTTAAGAACAACATTGACACAATGACAAGATTTACTGTGACATATTCTTTTTTCATTTGGATGTCACTGACACCTCATTAAACTCTATTACGGATGGTTAGTGAATAAGATTTTGCTTCTGTCCCTCTCATTTTTTTCTGTTACATGGCATACACACCCACATGCACAAATGTGAGTACGGCTGTTTGTAATGGCTGCAGTTGTAAACCAAAGGTGGAAAGCAGTGACCTCACCTCAGCAGCAATTAATCACACAAGCAACACTGCGTCTGCCATCATTAAACTCCCGCCATTGAAGAGTTCATTAATTACATGGGCTCTAAAGGAGAGAAACAGGGCGGTGATTTTGAAAAGCATTTCCTTACACTACATTGTAATTTTAAATGTCTCTCTCTTCCTGCTTTCACTTGGTCATCAGTTACTTTTGTTTTTCAGCATTCTTCTGCCTTTGATTGTCCTTAGCAGTCTACATCTGCAGAGAGAAAAAAAAATCAAATATGATAAAGCTTCTTTTCCATTGCGATAAAAATAGAGCTCTTCTAAACACAGCACACACAAAAGCATTGCTCGAGGCCATAATGACTGGCTATTATTCAGGGTGAATGTTGTAACGGAATATATTTAGTGAGGTCTGAAGGAAGAAAACAGTGCATCTTGTATTCATATATTCATACATGCTGCCATTATGCATGGATTCTAATCTGTGAGCCAGCTTGCCACTGATTGGCTTTGGCCTCATCAATCGCTATAATCGTTTTTCTTCTCGTATGATGTCAGAAACATAGAACTAATCTTGCCAGACTCTCAACCATTTTTAGGCAGTACTATACAGTATAAATGATTCAATCAAATCATACCAGAGGGCATCTCAGGATATCACAGTTGACGCTTTCACTAGAATAATTTACTGAATTTTTATGAGGATCGATTTTCCCAAACCTCATCACATCATTCTTGATTTGATGAGCATAAGAAACTGTAATGCTCAATAAAAACGTAGACTGCTTTTGAGGGACAGCTGTGGACTCAAGGCACTGCTCAAGGCACCCAGAGTAAATATAAATATATATATATATATATATATATATATAGAGAGAGAGAGAGAGAGAGAGGGAGAAAGACAGCAGTAACTAAGCAGCAGTAACTAAATCTGGACAAAATATATTTTTGGTCCATACAATACGTAAGCCGTCCACCATATTGTAGTGTTCTTGACTTGACGTCATTCACCATATAATCAATGAATATTCAAAAGATGCCACAATCCTGCACAGAACGGCTCAATGGCTCTGTGTGAACCTGGTGAATGACATCAAGTTCATCGTTCCAACATGGCACCGCATCTGTTTGCCTGGAGCGGTCCAATGAGGCGTCTATATATGTCTATGCAATGGCCATGGCCCACATTTTTCAATGAATGGGCAAGAATTATTAAAAAATTCTATAAACTACCTTCTCGCTTGTTCCAGAGATAAAAGAAGAGTCATACAGGCTTAGAATACTGTTACCAACAGATAGTAAACTAACGTTTCCATCCTTTTAAAGTAAAATTTAAGAAAAGCAGTAAAACAAATGCATTTTCTATAACGGTGTAAGTCTCAAAACGTCTCGTTCACATAGCAGCTTACAGTTGTGTTTAGAATACTGTCTGTATGAACGTGACATCAAAGATGTATCACTTTCTGACATGACATGAGTCCAATTAAACTGCAAGTTCATCCTTTCAAATCTTCATTAACCTACAGCAGCTTTTAAATTTGGGTGGAGAGCAGAGCTATTTGAATCGCACACAGAACGCAAAAATAATGGAATCTAAAACTTTCAGATGACACACACAGCTCATTTCTCCTGAGGTGCCAAATTGATGCTAATTTGTCTAAAACCCAGTGACGGGTGGGTTTAGGGGCAGGGTTAGGTGTAGGTCATTCGTACAAAATCATACGAATTGGCAACTTGTAAAATACGTACGATTTAGCAAAAAACGTATGAATTCGAATGAGTAAGGTTGTACGAATTAGCCACGTTGTAAAATATGTAAGAATTGCCATGAGATCGGGTTGGACAGACTGTCTAGTCATGTTCCATTCGCACAGTGCGTGTGTTACGAGAATGAGGTTGCGTATCCTGAAAATGTACAGGTGAGTTTAGCCTACAGAATGCAGTTGTCACACCCGTAAATAACCAAACTGTGTGTGAACATAACTGTATTATGGACTCAATACAGGACTGGCCATATTCTGCTGCCATGTGAAAGTGGCCTTATCATTATGGGGCATGATCGAAGCATCGTTTTTCCATTGATGGCCTTTAAAAAGTTGCCATTGGTTGACATTGCTAGCATTATGTTTTACCAATGATAGTATTCTTTAAAGCATCTTTATTGCTTGAATAGGTCATGAACTTCTAAACACAGTGTCCATGAAGAAAATGCAAGATAAGCTTATAAATACCACTGAAGTAGGGTCTGTATTTTTTTATCAGTTTTATTTTGACAAACATGAGACACATTGTACCATCAGGATTGCATCAATAGTCATGTTGTTGTTATAAAACAGATTTCTGAGTATTAGTGTAATTGAAGGTTTTAAAATAAATATAAAACACACATTGTTGTCGACAGTGAGTCTGGCCAGTTGCGAAATAGCTGTGTTTTCATCAGAGCTTGTGCAGCCACTCTGGAGAATCTGCACTGGCCAAGACAGCTGGCTGCCCTCGAATCTTCCTGTACTTCGATAAAATACGTCACAATGACAAACTATTGACTTTGGCTCATATGAACAATATTTCTAACTGACATTCACTGCTTAAAGTCTAATTGATATGTGCAGCTCCCTGTGAAGCTGAAGTTGTAGTACATTTGCTTAAAAATGTTCTTCACAGTGATGCCTAGAAGAACCATTTTTGGTTCCACAAAGAAACATTCAGTCAAAGGTTCTTTAAAGAACCATCTCTTTCTTATCAAGCTGTATCTGGAACTGAGAGTCCATCACAAAAATTACAGATTTCAAGTCATGTACTTCTAGGAGGTCCACATTTTCAACTGAAACTTCAACCAATTATATAGATAACACCAAAACAATCACATGGCAATTCATAATTGTTTTACATTTTTGTGTATTTGTAGCTTCATATAAACCATACATTAATTTAATAGTGCTTCAGTGATGGTTGGTGGACCTTCATTTTTATTCATTTAACCCAAAAGGACAACTTGGAAAACTAGTTCAAGTAACCTTTTTTGACTTAAATTTGCATAAATGCTTTCAATATCTAACTCTGAAAAAGTCTGTGCTTACCACAAGCAATCGATAAAAACTGTCCATATAGACAAGTTGCAAATACAAACACTCCTTTAACAAGTCTTGAGGTAGTAGTAGTAGTGTTACTATAAAATAGGGCTCCAGTGGGTCCAATCCAATTATCTGTCAGTGCTGTAAGACATAATGCAAAACGTCACAGAAACAAAGCATAATGATATTACAGACGTCTCTTTTTTTTTCTCTCCAAACCCTTCCCTCTCTCATTGTGTCCGTCTCTGCATGTGAGGTGTGCTTCCATCATGATTTAACCGGACAGGCAGGAGGAACGTTAGGATGAAATAATCACCAGCGGCTTTCCCCGGCATCCGTGAGTGACAGGGTTCATCAGCGAGGGGGATCAGCGTGCATGTGACAGCCGCCGACAACCTGGAACTAATTTATTCAGCTCTTAAAGGAAATTCCATCCCTTAACTGTCTGTCGAAGACACACTAACACACATCACACAGTTAGCAAATCACGCAGCCAAGTATTCAGACAAACTGACATGAAAAATGAACTGCCACCCTCCTCTCCCCCCTTGTGTCAACCTTGCCTTGTCAGTTTGCTACAATTATTTTATTGTAATGAAATTCTTTGTCTGACTTTGTTAATGGAGTGTGTGGTTAGTCAGCACTTGGGGCCTCATCTCTGGAGAACTGCAACTGGGGCCTGATTGAGAAAACAAGTAAGCAAATGCATAAATGGGTGTCACTTTAATAAATGTATTGGACTATGAAATCAATTACAATTGAACCTTCATTTATGAAACTTGGCAGCATCATTTATTATGTCTCTAAGGGATTGAGGCCTGATTAAATAGGCAGTCTATGAGACTGAAAGCAAATGACTTCTCTGTCAGCTAACACTTCACATTTAAAAGTTCTTAAACAGCATGTCAGGTGCCATTTATTTGTTTGGGTTATGTCTTGTCACTTGTCCAGTGGATGTCTCACGGACAGATAAACAGCTGGTACTTGTCCAAAATACAGGAAATGGTATTGTCCTATTACTTTTTTGTTTGGAATTACAACTTTTGTTGTTTAGGACTGAAATATGAAGTCATTGTGAAAATCATTCTTGTTTCCCTGTAAAATATTATTAAAATGATGAACCAGATAAGCATTTATTTATTTATTTATTTATTTATTTTAACTTGCTTAAGCCTAAATATAATAAAACTGTATCCATGGGCTAAGTCTTGTTATCTGATGCAATTTTGCTTCTCAATACGAAAATACTGACACTGATGATAAGAATTTTTGGGACTTCTCCCTTTATGCATAATGAAAGGATCAACCTTGTTTTTATCATGGGTTTCGACACATGTGATGCCAGTTATAAAAGACGTATAATTTTGATTGGCAACCCGGTAGGGCATGATATCACTGACACAGATCAACAATTTAATAATGAATCTAGGCCATTCATTGCTAAATATTCATATGATTTGCCACATGACAATGTGTTTCGCTTTCATTAACATTTGGTTAGATATTCTTATTTGTTTGCCATGCCAAATAGTAACAACAACAACAACAAAGTGATAATAGTTATGAATGGTAATTCACTGATTGAATTATGCATGACAAAAGAGAAACATGCTCATCAGCTAATGACTAGCTTACTTCTTTAACACAAACCCTACGCCAGGAACAATGTGACAATGCAAAGCAAGTTTGCAGCAAGTAATTGTATGCCCACACTGAACTTGAAAATGTGGCACAATATCACACAATCATAGTTAACTACTTAAATTGTAATATACACCATGGAGCAAGATTTATGATCAACAAGCTTTGGATCAATGTCATGTTGCTTATTAGAATCTAATGGTAATACCATGGTACATACAGTATTCATGTACTGTAATCTATTGATTGATTGATTTAGCTTCGGGGCAAAATATCACTGCAGTACAAAACTACATGGATTTATTAAAAATGGAAACAAGAGGTTCAGCTGGACTTGCAAAGCCTCAGGTCAAAAGATTAACTGCGTTTCTCTAGGGTGCAATGACTATGGGCAGAAGAATCAATGCTGAGAATTAAACACATCACCCTAAAGGCAGTGATCCATTTCACCATCCATTACACAGGCAAATGGATAAACATATGTTAAATAAATGCGATGCATATGAAACATTTAAGAAATATCACATGAGAATGTTCAGGAAAATCAGATTACCTGCAGCCTCATAGCTGGAGGAGTGCGATATTGCAACGTTGTCTGTCTTGTCCTGTCTGATGTCTTGTCGTTCTGTTTTGGTTTCAGTTTCAGTGTTCACGTGTCTTGCCCTTATTTGGAGTTTCCTGTCTGTGTAATTAGTGTTTGATTTCATCCCAGCCGTGTCCCACAGGTGTTTTGAGTTTTCCCCAATGTTTCATTGTGTATTTAATCCGTGTCTTTTGATTTCTCCCCTGTCGGATGTTGAAGTTACGTGTTTCCTTGTTGTCATCGTGCACCCGTTTGTTTTGTCTTTGTTTTCTAGTGTTTAAATAAATGTTCATCATTGTTTTGTTTTGCATTCTCCTCGTCTTTCACTCCATCCACCGCACGTCATTAACTAGCCACTACGTGACAGAACATCCGACCGCAACAACTATGGAGATGGCATTTGCTGCACGCTTCAGTGCCTTGGTGCTACGGGACTTGCCATTCCTAGACTTCTCCGAAGAGTTTTATGAACTCACTCGCGGAACGAGCTTTTGCGATGAAGCGCTCATCGCGGCGTTCCGCATTGGCACTTGCTATCACCACCAGCTGAGCTGGGAGGTAGCGTTGTATTCCTGCCTGGGTTGGGTTCGGGCCCAGGAGGAGAGAGCGCCGCGATACGCAGTTCCGCCGCCAGGGCACCGCTTGATTCCCGCTCTGCCGGAAAGTCCCGCAGAGGCCATCCAGCAGGCCGCACACATCTCCGCGGATTCCGTTCCGCACATTCGGCCAGGAGCGCCGATCCACAATCCCGCAGATTCCAGTCCGCGATGTCCGAGTCCGGTCCCAGAATGTCGGCCAGGAGCGCCGATCCACAGTCTCGCAGATTCCAGTCCGCGATGTTCGAGTCCGGATCCAGAACTTTGGTCAGAGATGCCAATCCTGATTCTCACAGACTCCAATCCGCGATTTCAAAGTCCAGTTCCAGAATGTCGGCCAGGAGAGCCGATCCTGATCCCCGCGGATTCCAGTCCGCAGTTTCCCACTCTGGATTTAGAGTGTGGTTCAGAGATGCCAATCTTAATCCCCGCGGATTTCAGTCCGCAGTTGTCGGGTCCCAGCCCCGAATCATGGTCAGGAGAACCGTTGTCAGGTATGTTGTCCGAGTTTCGGCCAGGAGTGCCGTTCAAAATCCCCGTGGTTTCCAATCCACAGTTGTCGGGTACCAGCCCCGAATCATGGTCAGGGGAACCGTTGTCAGGTCCGGTGTCCGAGTCATGGCCAGGAGTGTCGTTCGAAATCCCCGCGTTCCCAATCTGCAACTATTGGGTCCGAGCCCCGAATCACGGTCAGGGGAACCGTTGTCAGGTCTGGTGTCCAAATTACGGCCTGGAGTACCGTTGTCGGGTCCTAGCCCCGAATCTAGGCCTGAAGAGTCCTCAGACTGCTCCTCCCCGATAACACCACATGACCCAGGGCCGGTACAGGCAGGAGACCTCCCCGATAATTTTTTCCATTTGTTTTTGGGGGGAGGGGTAGGTGTGCCTGGGTCATGATGGGGAGCGGTGGGATGGGGATTGAGCCATGGCCGGTCGAGGGTCCAGATCCGCCCTTGTCAGCCTCCAGGGCACCCACCCACCCTCCTTAGTGTTTGATTTCATCCCAGCCATGTCCCACAGGTGTCACGCCATTCACTAGCCACTACGTGACAGATACACTAAATTTGTTTCAAAATATTACAAGGAATATAATTAATTACATTTAACATTAAATTTAACTTAGAATTAAGCAAATGAAATGCTAACAAATAACTATTCAAAATAAGTAAAATTTAAACAAAACAAAAGCTAATGAATGCTATGTTATGTATGTCAGGTCAGTATTTGGAAATTAAAACACAACCTGCAAAAACATTATATGCATGCAAATGATGTCAACTTTTTCATGGTTTTTTTTGGTGATTAGATGGAGGTGATAGAGGCATTGTGTTCAAATGCTTGTGTTTTCAGGCTGCAAAACAGAGTTATCTAAGACACCTGATGCTATTTTTTTTTTTGTACTGAAGCATAATTTTTTTTAGGTTACCATAGTTGGGCTCTTGACACTTAGATTTAAAAAGAAATAAGTAATAAATAAAATATAACAGCAGTTAGACAAGTCAAGAGGAAACAAGATACGTGTTGGTTGTGGTTCCTGTGATAAGGTCTGGAATTTTCAGCGTAATCAGAAAAAAAATGTTTACATGCTCTTCTGATATATATAGAACCTCAGCAAAACTCATCCATGGCTCATCATATGCATGCATAAATTATGAGCTGAATTGTCTTGTATTTATTCTTACAATCTTCTATGCTGTTTTTATGTGATTTTCAGTAGCTTGTTTTGTGATGCTCATAGTTGATCACTTTATCTGAATATGCTGTGCCACAGTTCTTTTCAGTCAGAGGTCAGCCAAAAATCTGGAACTTGTCTCTCTTGTGAACGCACATACAGCTGTTGCTGGAAGTCAGTGATTTGAGTTATAATTTGAAAAATATAATTTTTTTTTGTTACAGAAACCCATCAATTAGCTTCAGAAGACACATTTACCCCCCACAGGTTAGTTTAAGACAGATATATAGGACTTAAGGAGCTTCAAAATAATGACTACTATCCACCAGCATTACCAAGCCTGTAAGAGCCAGGGTAATTTATTTTTTATTTTATTTTAACTTTTTAAACTCTGACTGTGTTCGTCTAAAAGAGGAAAGTCATTTACACCTAGGATGGCTTGTGTCACGAGCTGAGCTGGCTATGAGCGCTCTTCAGCGGCAACAGGGAGACTCGGAGGGCAGAGATAAATGAAACTGACATGTATTTAACAAAACAACAGGGGAGCTGAAACGAACGAACATGAGCAGACATCACCAACATAACATCAACGATCGACAAAGACACAAGACATGGGGCGTGAATTTATACAAAGACTAATCAAGGACTAAAGACAAGACACCTGGACAAACACGGCTGGCAGAGGATGAAATACTGATGACGAAGGCGGGGTTACAAATGAGGAGCAGACACGAGGGATCAGGTAGGTAAACAAACACAATAGAGAACATGGCACGAGACATTGACAAAACCACAGACACAAAACACAGGACAGGTGTTACAGCTTGGTGATGAGTAAATTATGAAGTGATTTTCATTTTTGAGTGAACTATTCCTTTAAGATGAATAATTTTTAAATACCTTTATATTAACTGACTATCCAATACTGCAAAAGAGTAAATGACAAGCAGTTGTGTAGTTTATTCACAACAACAACAACAAAAATAAAATAAAATAAAATAAAAAGAACACTTTCATCTCCAAATATGTGTTGCAAATATGTAAAACAATAGAGGCAAATAGCAAATATGATTCATGCTGTAAGTTTAGATGAGATAATTTCAAATTTCAGCACATCTCCAAATAAAACTTTTTTACCTGCTTAGTCTGGCTCAGTAAAAATGTGGCATGACCTTTCACAGGCAATAAATTTCTCATTATCAAACATAAATAAAGAGTGGAGCTGCAAGAGAATAGAAATAATGGGAATGGAGAATGTATTTCCTTTGTCTGTCAGTTTTATGCGCAAGGAGTGGGATTATGAAATCTCAGAAATTGGTCCATTACTGAGGAGGTATTGCAGAGAATCCTAAATCATTCAGTATGGTTGACTGTGGAGGCCTCCTCTGCCTGAGTGAACTGAATGTGATTTTTTTCTATTTACTGGCAAACCCTTCACCATGACATCCTCTCAAAGTTGGGTGCAGGCAACTATGAAACATGAATGCATTCTGACACAGTCAATATTGTCAATATTTAGAAAGAGAGTGGTGTTTAGCAGTTTATCTCACCATATTGCATCACTATCTTGAGATTGTTAGATTTTACCGTTTCGTAAAAAAAAAAAAAAAAAAAATATATATATATATATATATATAACAATTTTACAAGTACAAATGTTTTTATATAAATCTGTGTGTAAAATGTGTTTTTAGTATCGAATTAATGTCACCAAATGCAACCGCATTTTGACAAAAAAGAAGAAGAAGAAGCCCCACCCACACTGAAAGCACTTTGAACCAAACCCCTGTGTTATGTTCAGCTGGACGTGTCAGCCCAGCTCTCTGGCTGGCACTCCAGCATCAGGGTTTTTATATGTGTTTTCC
>JAUMHE010000071.1:4436800-4447984 GCA_032359235.1 Enteromius mattozi | reverse complement strand
TTTGAAGTCCTGCCTCCGTGTTCTCTCTGCTCGCGAGGAAGCGCGAGCGCGAGTTGTGCCCAGCCTCAGCGTGACAGGTCCTCAATAAATCCACACAACTCCAGTCCATTAATTAACATATTGTGAAAAGACATCACAACTGTGTGTTTGTACTAAACAAATCCATCATTAAGATGTTACATGTCTCTAAATCTGTTTTAATAAAGAAACAAGTTACATTTCGGATGGTCTGGGGGGTGAATAAATGGGCAACACATTTTCCTTTTTGGATAATGAAATATTTTAGGGTGATAAACTATTATTTCAAGACCAAAGCAACCATTCTGAAATCATCAATGACAACCATGACCTCTGTTTAACAGCCAGGTAAAATATAATCCACTGAAACATTTCCTTATGAGTGATGTTCTCTGAACAGTAATGCTGTGGGGAAACTCAGCCCGAAATAAATATATAAATGGATGCTGTTGCCTTCACCTGTGAAATGAAAAGGGCTCTACTCTTTACATTTACCCGTGAGGTAGCTCGAGGATCAAAACAGCAATGTTATAGTTTATATCATCCTATGCCAAATTGTAAACAACAGAGGGAATAAACAAATAAATCAAAACTCATTTTCTCTTTACCTTGTTCCCTTCTGTCTGGAAACAGTGTTTACAGCTGAATTCCTTTGCAGATACATTCTTACAAACTGTTACATTACTTTGCTTTTTATGCCTCCTCAGCACTTATGCCACATTTAAAACTTCTTTACACTTTTTCTTTTTTTTTTTTTTTTAAGAATAATTTCTTATACTGGTTGAAGACAGAATAATTTTTCTGAATTATATTGTGTGTATGTGTGTGTGTACAATGTCCTGCAAAAGTCTTGTGAAATATGCAGCCAGTCACCTTAGATGAGACTCTTTTATCCTAGTTTATTTACTGCATCAAATGCATGCAGAAACTGTGTGGTTTTTTTCAATGGGTTATTGCAGATAAACAACATCCATATGCACTGATCTCATTTGTAACAGACAAAGCAGGTGATTTTTACCCTTTGTCCCTTAGTTTGAGGTTATGCTATACTTGCCATTTTGTATCTAATGTACTATAATTATGTTTTAGGATGGGGTTTAATTGTTTTAGTATTTTGGAGCTACTGTGTTCTGAAAAATGGGTCAACATTGACAAATAGCAACATATGCCCGCAGAATGTTGATTTCATAGTTCATAATTGCTTTGTCATACACAGTCTGTCAATAATTACATCAAAACAAAAACACAGTGCAATTGATTATAATTCAGTCATGTTTTCATAAGCCCCTGTTTTCCTTTCATTTGTGAGTCATTTGTTTTTCTTCTCTGCCTTCTGGATCAGAAAATGTCTTTCTTTTTTTGTTTTGTTTTTTCAAGTTTTCTTTTATAGATATCCATCAGATCATCCAATTATACTTGTGATTGCTGCTGGAAGGTGGGGAAAGCACATCACAGAGACTTGAAATGTCAAAACACAAACCTTCTTTAGTATTGTACAGATGCTTTCAAATTTACTCATAATGTGTAAAATCAATAACGCTCAATAGACTAGAAAAACAAAAAAAGTTAAACTCTGTTTACTGTCCATTTCCTTTGGGAAAACAGGCATGGAGTGAGAAGCTGCGGTTGGCAAGCGATGGGTGGTTAGACTCCATATCGTTGTCAGTAGTGGAGACAGGGTCAAGAGATCTCAGAGTCACCAGTTTCTCATTAACACCAGTATAATGGGTGTCAACAGGAGGGTGATGTTGACAGGGAATGTGCATGGTGCTAACCTCCCTCAGTATGCTAGTGCTTCCACCCAGGGCTGCTGCTGGCCAAATGGGTGCCCTACGCAGAATAGTATTGTTGTGCCCCCTCCCTCAAAAAAAAAAAAAGAAAAAAGAAAAAAACACCTTCTAGCCTATAAGGGGTCAAAATAGAACTTTCTATAAATATAAAAGTAAATAAATTAATTGTAATTGCATTATATTATTTACAAATTACAATTGTAGCCCTAGACAGAAACTATATGATTTTATTAATACAGTGTGGTTGGTTTTATGGTCTCAAGGATTCAGAAATCACACAAAATAAAACGTATTTATATATAAAAAGCCCTAGTATTTATACTTATCCTGGCTTGCCCATATTTACTGACTGAATGGCTAATTCTCATCAATGCGGTATTAGCGTACACTGCATTAGCATAAATTTGCAAACAAATTACAGTTTATACTCCAATTCCGTTTTCTTTGTTTAAACAAACATCAATACTAGTCATTTTCAAGCACCAAAGGAAAGTAAAAACTAATTTGAGACATCTTAATCAATTAATGTAGAATACACTTGCAGTTCACTTCTTAAAAATCTTAAAAGCCCATATTTTTTAGAAAACTGTACTTGCAGGTAATATAATATTAATGAAGTTAAGAGCCATTTAAGGCACTTGCAGCATTCACATGGCACCATGAAAACTGAAATCTTTATATTTGTTTTGGCTGTATATTTACACTGCAACAGGATTTTGTAATGCTGTTGAAAACTTTGAAAACTTGCATATATATATATATATATATATATATATATATATGATGTTTTATTATTATTATTATCAGTATATTTTTTTAAATCGTTGTGTCTCTATTGGCCATATTTTCAATTCACAATTCTAATTTGTGCAATTTGACAGATCTGCACGTTAAACCTTTCAGAAACACAAAGGAAAAACTTTTTAATTTTGTATGCATACAAAAATGTAAATGTACCTATGTGTCTGTAGAAACTGTGTGTGGTTTCGTATATTTTTTTGCAACTTTGCAGCCCCCTACAGTTGAAGTAAATGGAATTCACTGTCGGAAATATATTCCTGTTGTAATTACAGTGAAGAACTGTAAATTTTCTGGATCTGCCGCAAACCAATATGCCTGTGGAATTTCATACCTACTCACCAATTTACATAATCCCAAAACAGCTTCCTGAACGGGAGTGTGGGAAAGAAGCAGATACTATTACACAAAAATATCCATATATCATGTCGAAAGAATTTATTCAAGAATTAAATTACATATGAAGCAATATTTATTTATTATATACATAAATAGCGATATTTGAAAAACGCTTTAGACCACAGTTCCGGACCGAGTCTCAAAACACACTTGTGGCCAATCAGCAGTAAGGGGCATCTTTAGTAATGCTAGGGAGAAGTGAGCATTCAATTTGAGTGTACAGAACAAATGTTAACAGATTGACTATAGATAGAGAGAGGTCAGTGTAGATTTCAGATTTAACAAAAAAAAAAAATATCAGGAATATCAGGAACACAACATTAAAATGAAGGGTTAAGGTAATGCAAGAGGTAGGAGCCGCATAAATACTGAAGCAGCTTTTTATTGTTGGAAAGAACTCTTAAAGAAGGCCTGGAATTGGACGCAGAGGTTGCATTGTTTCTTAATTCCTAATAGGTGAGTAATGTTGATTTTGTATTGTTTCGCACAATTTATCTGTGTTGGCTTTTGCTTAAATTTGCTTGTGTGATAACCAGTGATGGGAACACCGTTACTGACAATAAAACATGGCGTCACTATCATTTATTATAATATTATTAGAATTTTATTTTTCAGTTTCTATGAATGGATGCGCAGTGTAGCTGTAGGGTATTTGACATACCATAAACTCTGAGAAGGCGCACAGGTCAACATCGCTTTGTCTCATGCACGCAAAGAAAGATATAGAGCAAGAGAGTCTTTCATAACATGCAGACTTGATGTGCTACATGTAAACAATAGTCTTTGTTGTATTTTCCTGTCAAAATAACTGAGTTTCTTTTCAATTCTTCAGCTTTTAAGAACTGCTTGTTTCTCTGGTAGTGTGCGGGGCTAAAGTCAGTCTCATTGGCTAACGCTCACCTATTGTCGTCCCTGTTTTGATTTCAGCAAATAAATTCAAGCAAACACAGACTATGTGATTAATATTCATAAACCCAGCAGCTCATTAATCCTTTGTGCGTTTTATATTGTTATTAGTAGTAGAATTCATAGAAGTTTTGTTATCTTATAATTGTTTTCCCTTTTTTTAGTTTTTATAGAAAAACTAAATGAGAAACAAGCACCACCACCAGTCCTAATTCAGTCAACATGACAAATATACATTCATACTTTGTAATTCTGATTACTAAAGTTCTATCATCATGTAATGCTAAATTCTCATAATACCATATCATAATTCTTGACTGACTGCTGCTATGTAGATAAATAGTGTAGATGAATGTACAATATTTCATAATAATAATTTATTACATTTAGTGTACAGTATATTTCATTAATTTAACATTTAATGTTGGGGGCATCCAAGCTTGCCATTTGATTTATTTTAAGTAACGCAATAGTTACTTTCCTTGGCAATTAGTTACTTTTCTTTTAAAATGATGCAACTCAGTTACTATTTGTGAGAAGTAACTAGTAACTATAACTAATTAAATTTTTTAAGTAACGTGCTGAACACTGGTGATAACTTTGTTTCCATGATCGCCACATGGTTGTGTACATATGCATGGGGTGGAGATATCAAAATAGGTGCGAGGTCCTGTTAGAGTATGGGTGTGTTTGTATTGGTTCTTTTAAATATCAACATCTTTTGTCTTTTACACCTTTAAGATGTATATTATGTCATAGTAAGTATATTTTTTAAAAAATATGCTGGCATGCACTTATTTTCACAAGAAAATAGTATTCTCCTTCCTCTCAGGTGACTAACACAAGCCGTATGGAGGGTCATTGACCCAGTATGCACACTAAACTCCAGTCAATAACAGAAGCAGTAAGGGGCAGATAGTATGTCCCAGGAACACTTACCAACTCTACATCAGCACTCAGTGAAAACAGAGCAAAAAAAAGCTAAGAATCTGGTTTTGTATGTGACTGGCAATTCATCTGAAATTTGTTCACTTTAAAGCAGCCTGCAGATTCTCCTAAGAAACCACTGAAGAGTCAAAGTGAAGATTCAGCAAAACCAACCTATGAAGATTCTTACAAAACCCCCTCACCTCTTTGAGAGAACCATGATATATTATATATCACATTTGATGCTGATACATACGTTGTGTGAATTTAAGTGGAAATTACACACGCTGCAAAAATGAAAAAGTAATGGATAGCTTTCTCTATGTATTATAGACCTCCTTGGTATGACCCCGTTTACAGTATGTATGCATATGTTGGAAATTGCGTAAACAGATATAATATAGACTTACATTGGAGTATGGAATATGATTTATAAGTATAGCCATTGCATTGCTTCCTCTGCTGGTGGTTATATGTCTTTCTGCATAACATCACTTGTCCTGAATCCCCTCCAAGACACTCTGCTGACTTAGACTGACTACATTTTCTGCTTTGCCATTGTAACATGAGTGCTGCAAACATGCTTCCATTTTCACCACAGTTTCGTCTCTGAGTGGGAGGATGCAACCCAAGTCTCCACAAGCAAAAGGAGCCGATAAGACCCTCTTTATCAGCACTTGATGGCCTGTAATGGAATCACATACCATTAGGAGGCAGATGCTGAAAGTGGAAGAAAATCTGGTGTACACTGGCCACCCAAGAAAATGTTTACAGATTGCCACATACAGAAGAGAAATCTTGTTTTGTGCTGTTAAGACCAATTAAAGTTTTCTACAATAATAACACCATTCACAGCTCTGAGACGTGGCAGTACTGATTTTGTCTTAATTGCGTGGGTTCAGGTACACAATGGAAACTTATGAGCTCAATATCTCCTAAGCTAGCCACCACTTTAAATTAAGGAATCGCATTTTCATTTGCAACACACTCTTAAAATGACTGCTAAGTAACTGACACATTCTTATAGCATGTAATTAAATTGGAAAGAAGTGCTGAGGTGATAGACTACAATGTTACATTTAAAAGGCTCAGTGGTCTTCATTTGGATTCTAACAGCTTCCTGTCGGGACGACAGAGTTTGCATCCGTCGCCGAACGACAGCTGTATTCCCCGCAGCCATTAAACCTCATTGCGAGGCCGGCGCAAGATTAGTGCGTGAACTTCCCTTGTCATTGGGCATGTCAGAGTCAGATGGACTCTGAATGTGAGGCTGTCTGAAATAAAACCCATGAATAATGCAATATTCGCTTTTACTGAAGCCAGGCTAATTGCAAGCGGTGATACATGAAGCCAAGGCAACACGTATTAACTGCTGAATTAATCCAGTTGAAGAGAGCATTACCTTCAGCCCTTCCAGCCTCCTCTCATTCCCCTAACAACATGATGAAATCAATCAGACCTCACTGGCACACCAAATCAGACACTGAGTTCAGGGAATTTGATTTTTCTATGAAATTGTTGGAGCTACGGAAGTCATTGTGAGATGTGGACTTGAAGAAAATATCTTTTTCACACAGAAATGAAAATGAATTCACTTTCTTTCATGTCATTCCAAACCTATTCACCTTTTTATTTTTTATTATTTTTTTTATTTTATTTTATTTTTTTTTCTACCTGGTCTCTTGGCATAAGCGTATGTACGTTGGAAAACATTTTGGCGAGTCATGAAATATGTACCAACAAGTACATATCACTACAGTTTCCAAAAGATATTAACACTAAAGGCAGTCAAACTCTGACACCTTTTATTCCTTTTCACACAAATTTACAGTGTTCCGATTAATAAAGCACAATTTTCACACAATTACTTGTGGAATATCATATTCTTCAAAACAATATTAATAGGCTGGGATATTTAAGAAAAAAAAAACTGATGCTTTTGAATGTTAGCATCACACATATCCAGCTTCATATCTATGGGTTTTCATAGACGTATACTGAAAAAAAAACCCTGTAATTTTACAGACTTTTCCCCGTTATTTTTTACGTTTTTCCCCGTTTTTTTAAATACGGTGGAAAAGTGTAAAATTGCAAGAAATAGACTGTAAATATACATGTTCTGTGTAAAATAACCTGTGTAGGGCAAACCTGTAACTGTGATAATACCATATAAAATTTAGCCTTTTCACATAAAAAACGATCGCAAATTTATCAAAACTTCATCAATATGCATTTTTTTTTATTTAAAAGGCTTGCTTTTGTAATTATTTTAGTTTAATTTATTTAATTATTTTTTTTGTGTGTGTTTTTACAGGAATAAAAAAAAAATGTCCTCTTTTAGGCATCCTCTAGAATTAGTGAAAACGTCAGGCTACTCTGAGGCCAGATTGATTGGGAGACCTAAATTCGGTTATAGAGTGAACTTCATGTGGTGTAACATTAGGTACATGACTGTGTTCTGTTTTTGTATGTTTATAATACTCAATTCTGATTGGCTGGTGTTCGTTCAAACAGTTGAATGCACCTGTAGTTCCAGTTAGTTTAATCACCTAAAAAAATTAATGCGCCGCCTTCACTGAAGCATGAACAGGTTCTCAGAAATGGAATGATTTATTGTTTACTAAAAGAAGAACTAATATTTCTTTGTTTTTTTGTAGACATTTTAATTATCATGTCCCATGCACTCACATGCTTGTTTTTGTTTCTCTCTTCAGAAGTTACTTTAGCAGCTGATATCAAAGAGCAAGCTAAGAAGGTGAAAGATGTCTATGATTATATTATATTATATTGTTATATTATGTTAGTTGTGGTGTTTGTGAAAAAGGTCTAATAGATTGTGTACATCATCAAGGGCTACACAGAAATGAGGTGCATTATCTGAAATCATTTTTTACTTTTAAATCTAGAAAGCGCAAAGCATCGTTACCCATGTACCAAGAGTGTCATTCATGTCATAAAGCCAGTAGAAGTGAGGAGAGAACTTTCACAAATCAAAACTACAAGTATGCGTTTTAATTTGTGCATACATTTAATATTTGCATTTAATTTGTGCAACTTTCATATAAGAAAGTACACTTTTAAGTAATATGTCTTAATAGGTACATTGGTAATTCCAATGGTTCAAATTTAGTTTACTGCATGCTAGTTTTGTCATTCTTCTTTCCTAGAAATCCTCAGTCCAGACTCAGATAAAGAAATGTCAGAATTCCTCCAAGAATAAAAGTCAGGTGTGTAAACTTATTTAAAATTTGTTCATCCTTTCTTCACTAATATTTGCTATTTTGGTATTGTTGTTATTGTTGGTATTTCATAGTTTTATCTTCTAGGTACCCTACCAGTGCAGAATATGTGCAGGTTTTTGTCCTGGGAAATATTTATTTCCTGATGAATCATGAAGGAAATGGCTATGTAAGTTGCTTTACAGACTTTACATTGTGTCAAAAGATGTTACAAATGTGAGATATTTTAGAAGTTCTAATGATCTTCATTTCTGTTTATATACTATATATATTTAGAATGGAAGGTTTTCCTTTTAATCTAATCTGTTTTTACCCTCTATGTGTGCAGTTATTGTACCAGTTCCTCAAATACAAATTCAGAGCAAGGAAAGTAATGCTGTCTGAAGAACCTCCAGGACCTGTCCCAGATCTATGTAAAGGGTAAGTGTATACATTAACACAGAGCTTCTTTACATCCCCTACTATATTACAATCCACAAAAGGGATGCTAACATACAGTTTATTCTGAGTGGTTACATATAATACTCTAACAAAATTCTGTAATTCAAATATTTTAAAAGATTGTTAGGCTGCATTAATTAGGCCAACTAAAACTGTGTACACTTCCAATAACGACTATTTGTTACATTGTAAGAAAAATGGCATCTACACTAATATTACTCTTTTTCATTCTTATTCTGTGGTCACTGGAACTGCCCAGATCCAGAGTGTATCCAGATCAGATGATCACTGCAGCCACCTGGATCCAGTCCATATCCAGACCAGATGGTGGATCAGCACCGAGAGATGAGCTCTATGAGCCCCAGAGACAATTTCCCAGTTAAAACCACATCACCTCAACGGCCATTGAGACAAAACCACAGGAACCAGATGAGTCCTCTGCACATATGACTTTGTTGCAGCCTAGAATTAAACTACTGGTTTTGTTTGACCAGAGAAGAATGGTGGAGTTTTGGTTCTGTCATGTTTAATACTGTAAAGCTTTTTTGACACAATCTGTATTGTAAAAAGTGCTATATAAATAATGGTGACATGACTCGCTGAAGTTTATTTGCTCGACCCCTTTATTTCTATGCATTTAATGAATTGTATAGAGTATAATTAAACCAGGAAACAGACTTTAAGGCCCTTGACACATACTAAGTTGTTGAAAAATTGTACATTTAAAACGTAGTAAGATTTTTAGAAAAAGTGAAATTGTCTAATCTATGTGATAATGTTAATGGTACATACTGTTTTTGGTAGTTACTCAATATGCATCCTGCTATATTGAGAGATGTTGTGAGACAGTATTTAACAATTTTTTAATTTGTAAAAAAACTGTGTACAGAAATGTGAGAATGTCAAATATTTCGAAGCTCTTGGAATGTTCCCTTTTTTGATTACGGAAAATGACTGTATTTTTACGGTCCATTATTTTACGATATTTTTCCGGCACCCCAGCTGCTGGAATTTTACAGTTTTTTTTTTACAGGATTTTTTTTACAGTGTAGGTTTGTTCGGTAGATCACAGAGTACAGAGATGTACTTAAGAGGCGGGGAGCTCTAGTTCAAAACACGTGTAACTACGGTTCAACAAAACAGTTCAAATCTGTGTAAAAGGAAGTTGAAATGGCACGGTTGCATCAACAAATTTTTTTTATATCAGTTTTGCAATATCAATCAATCAATTGCTTTTATTTATATAGCGCTTTTAACAATACAGATTGTAGCAAAGCACTGAACATTATCAAATAGGAGAACAGAGTGATGGTAATGTCTAATGACGAGATAAACTATTTATTTATCAAATGTAGAGACGGTCTCTTTAATCAAAACTACGATAATCACTAGAAATTAGGTGCCCCCAACTAAGCAAGCCAAAGGCGACAGCGGCAAGGGACCAAAACCCCATTTGTGAGACAATGGAGAAAAAAAACCTTAGGAGAAACCAAACTTAGTTGGGGCCAGTTCTCCTCTGGCTGGACGCCCAGCACCTAATCTCCGGTTCAATTTTAAGTGCATGTCAGATTATGAAAAGGACTTAAATTGTGTGTGTGTGTTTGTGTGCGTTTGGTTTCGGTGATCTGTCCACGGAGCTCATCTAGGTGTTCTTGACTCCAATTAAGATCATATAGTTAGCACCGTAGGTAAGTTTAGGTTTAGGGTTGGATTTTGTGTGAGCATATTTCCAACATGATAGACCATTAACTTTTAGCAACAGTCCAAATTTCCAACCTAGGCTCAGTGGAAATACATGGCTCTTCATACATTTCTGAAAAACTGAAAAAACTTACCTATACATAAAAGTCGCTGCAGTTTCCAGTTGGAATGAATACTAGAGGCAGTAAAACTCCGACAACTTTTATTCCTTTTCACACAAAATTATGATTTACAGCCTCATTAAAAAAGGCTAATTTTCACACAATTAGTTGCAGAATGTTATGTTATGACTTCAAAATGTTTTTAACATCCTGCACAATTTGAAAACTGATACTTTTGAACGTTGTCGTCACATATACAGCTTCATATGTATGAATTTTCTAGTTTAGTTGGTTTACTTGGTGTTGCACTTAGGTGATGAAAATGCCATTCGAACGGTCTGACAAAACAGCTCAAATCAGCGTAAGGAAGTAAAAATAGCATGGCTGCATCAGCGAACACATTTTTAAATTACTTTTGCATTTGTTAACATTGGGTAGGTTTAGGTTTGGGTTTGGTGTAGGGGATATTTACAACATGATATAGCATTAATCTTTAGCCACACTCACTAGATATTTGAATTCTGAACAGCTACAAAACGTACCTCGAGCAGCATTATAAAAACACTGCAATACGTACCTGTACCACCTAATACAAACATGCCACAGTTGCGTATTAAACATGTTTTAGCAGCACTCTCTGGACATTTCACTTTGAAACTACGTAATCACGGGTTTGCAGAAATGTATGTTCAGGCACGTATATACATACCTATATTAACGTGATAAAAATGTTCCAGGGTTCACATATTGGACCTGTGTTTTAGCGCCACTCAGTGGACATTTCTCTTTGAAACGTCTCGGTTACGTATTGTAACCCTCGTTCCCTGAAGAAGGGAACGGAGACGTCACGTCGGTGACCGACGA
>JAUMHE010000071.1:4354738-4364817 GCA_032359235.1 Enteromius mattozi | reverse complement strand
TTTCTCAAGTCTTGATAAACAGCATGTTCCACAACTCCACATATACCCAAAAGACTGTTTCAACTTAATTTAACTGTTGCTTGCTAACGTAAGAAAACACATTGTTAATGCTATGAAGCTTATATAAATCCCCTAAAGCATATTTTTATTTTAAACTATTTGCCGTTTTTACACTGTACTGTGGCACATGAGCAATGTGTACTCATTTAGTCACACATATTAACAGGTTATGCATTCATACGGCACACTGTGGCAAATAGCATTGAGCAATTAGTGTTTTGGTACTATAAACCTATTTATCAACATGACATTTTGCAGTATAGACCTTTTTTAAGCAACATAAAGTAATAGATAAATTTGATCCCAAGTTGTTTGAAGGGGAAAATGTACAGTATGTTGAGTCTTATGCAAGTTAAAGAGACATACAAACATATGCATATATATATATATCAGGCTCAGAAGGGTAGCACACACGGAACTTCAAATAAGAACAGGTTTATTAACAGGCAGGGTCTACATCAATCTGAATGCAGGTAAGTATCGTGGTAAGTAGCAGTATGAACAGTCAACAGCATTCACGTTGACACAGGTAATATAAAGTTAAGTAAGAATGCTCAGTCTTTGTGAAGCACAATAGTCCAATCTGGAAGGTAGAAAGCTTGGGCAGACAGGCTGGATCGAAGTACACAATGAGCGTAGCGACCTTGAGCTCAGCTGACGAGAGAATGGCAGAACCGCTCCTATATAAGAGCCTGGTAATTGGCTGAAGCTGCGGGTGAAACTCCGGTGATTGGGAATAAGTGACTGTGGCTGATCCAGGATCTGTGGTTGGTGATGGGTCTGTTGTGACTGATCTGGGTTCATTGGTGCATGATGACGTGACATTACCCCCTCCACCAACCAAACCAACGGCGAGGGCGGCCACGACCTCTCGGTGCAGGACGACTGAGATGTATCTGATGGAATTCGGGGGTAAGCATGCCTACCCAGCATCTCTCCTCTGGTCCATACCCTTCGCAGTCAATTAGGTACTGGAGCCGGCCGCCCCGCCGCCGGGAGTCAAGGATTTCTTTGACTCTGTAGATGGTTTCGGCAGCCTCGATCTCAGGTGGAGGAGGGGGTTCCGGGTGCTATGTGGAAGGAGGGAACAGAGGGTCAGTGTGACGTTTAAAGAGGGAAACATGAAAGGTAGGTATAATATGATATTGAGGTGGAAGTTGTAGCTCATAGGTGACGTCCTTGATGCATCTCGTCGCTGGCCAATGTACCGGGGACTCAGCTTCCTACAGGGCAGCCGGAGACGGATATCCCTGGTTGACAGCCAAACCAATTCTCCAGGCTGATAGACTGGTGTCGGGGATCGTCGAGTGTCTGCCCAAGCTTTTTGTCTCCGAACTGCCCGTTGGAGATGGATGTGCGCTGAGTCCCACATCCTCTCGCTCTCCCGGAACCAGTAATCCACCGCTGGGACTGACGATGGTTTTTCGTTCCAGGGAAACAGAGGAGGTTGGTAACCTAGAACACATTGAAATGGGGTTAAATAGAAGTACGGATGAACCCCTGTTTGAGCGCCTCTGCAACATACTCCTCCAAAGCCTTCCTCTCCGGGAGTGAGAGTGGATATACGCGTCCTTTGGGCAGTGTGGCACCTGGCAGCAGGTCAATGGCACAATCCCAGTGACAGTGTGGAGGGAAGATGTGCAGCGGCGGTTTTACTGAACACATCCAAGAAATCACGATACAGTATTTAGGAGGAATATGAATGTTGATGGTGGTGTTGGGACTCTCTATTGTGGTTGAGCAGCAAGGGATGGTGTGAACAGAATGCTTCAGGCAGGATTTGATGCACCTCTCCTTACACTCATCACTCCATTTCAAAATTTATCCAGTTCTCCATAAGATCTGGGGATCGTGCCATTCCAGCCATGGATGAATATTGACAGTTGCATCGTGTAAGATCAAAAAGGATTTTTAGTTTCCTGGTGGAGACATCCAATTTGTAAGGTGAGTGGGGGCCTGCAAGAGTTGATGGGTTGCTTGTCAAGGGGTTTTCCCTGAATGGTTGTGATGTGGTACGTCGTGGGGTTCCGTTGCTTAGGAATCTGTAGGCACATACATACAGGTGCTGGTCATATAATGAATATCTTCAAAAAGTTGATTTATTTCACTAATTCCATTTAAGAAGTGAAACTTGCATAATGTATACTTTCATTCCACACAGACTGATATATTTCAAGTGTTTTTTTCTTCTAATTTTGATGATTATAACTGACAACTAATGAAAACCCCAAATTCAGTATCTCTGAAAATTAAAATATTACTTAAGACCAATACAAAGAAAGGATTTTTAGAAATATTGTGCCAACTGAAAAGTGTGAACATGAAAAGTATGAGCATGTACATCACTCAATACTTAGTTGGGGCTCTTTTTGCCTGAATTACTGCTGCAATGCGGTGTGGCATGGAATCGGTCTGTGGCACTGTTCAGGTGTTATGAGAGCCCAGGTTGCTGTGATAGTGGCCTTCAGCTCTTCTGCATTGTTCGGGTCTGGCATATTGTATCTTCCTCTTCACAATACCCCATATATTTTCTGTGGGGTTAAGGTCAGGCAAGTTTGCTTGCCAATTAAGAACAGGGATACCATGGTCCTTAAACCAGGTACTGGTAGCTTTGGCACTGTGTGCAGGTGCGAAGTCCTGATGGAAAATGAAATCTGCATATCCATAAAGTTGGTCAGCAGCAGGAAGCATGAAGTGCCCTGGTATATAGCTGCTTTGACCTTGGACCTCAGAAAACAAAGTGCCTCTCCTCTCCTCCTCCAGATTTTGGGACCCTGATTTCCAAAGGAAATTCAAAATTTACTTTCATCAGAGAACATAACTTTGGATCACTCAGCAGCAGTCCAGTCCTTTTTGTCTTTAGCCCAGGCAATATGCTTCTGACACTGTCTGTTGTTCAAGAGTGGCTCGACACAAGGAATGCGACAGCTGAAACCCATGTCTTGCATACGTCTGTGCGTAGTGGTTCTTGAAGCACTGACTCCAGCTGCAGTCCACTCTTTGTGAATATCCCCCACATTTTTAATTGCTTTTTGTTTCACATTTCTCTCCAGGGTGCGGTTATCCCTATTGCTTTTACATTTTTTCTACCACATCTTTTCCTTCCCTTTGCCTCTCTATTAATGTGCTTGGACACAGAGCTTTTGCAATGACCTTTTGTGTCTTGCCCTCCTTGTGCAAGGTGCCAATGGTCGTCTTTTGGACAACTGTCAACATCAGTGGTCAAGTTGTATTCACAACACTGTTAAAGAACACTTCAACCCAAATATTAGAGTGTGTTCAGCACATTTACAGAGGATGTGCTCCTAAAACCTGGAGAATAGCCTATGCTGGCTGTGCACAGAGACTATAAAGTGGAGCAATTCTACCTCTGCAAGGACAGTCTGGCACTTCTGACGCACAACCTTTAAGTAAGTTACATTTTCTTATTGAAAGAACCTGCTACTTACTATTCAAATGCAAGTTTTGGCAGTGAAGGGGAGTGCTTGTTGTTGCATGTCATTTCTACGATCACGAATGCAGACATAGAGTTATGTTTTCGAGGCGTGATGCAACACAATTCGTAAAAAGACAGTACTAAGTCAAGATAATCAGTAATTATCTCTCCACTGGATGCAACAAATGCCTCGTTCATAATGAGTTTTGTTGTTTTGGTGTCATAGCACAGGGATGCGGCATCACTTTATGGTAAGAGGTGTAACATTTCCACCACAAGCTTGTGGTATTTGGCCAATCACAGTGCACTGGATAGCTGACAAATCAGAGGACACCTCGCTCTTTTAGAACAATGAGCTTTGTACAAATCAACCCTTTTTAGGAGGTGGAGCTTAGAGGGGAAACAAATATGTGGAAAATAATGTGTTTTTTGCACTTTAAACTGCATAAACACATTGCATTACACCAAATACACAAAACAATGTTATTTTTAGCAGCATTATATGACCCCTTTAATAAATTAATAAAACCAAAAATAAATAAAACAGCATATTTTAATTATTTAAAGGTTCATATAATTCAACCAGCAAATTTATAAAGCAAATTGCAAATTTATTCTGATCTGTTAACAGACTGAGCCATCAGCAAAATAAATCAAGCATGATAATTAAAAACATCCAAGTATGCTGTTTTTATTTTCCGCAAATGAATTACTTCAGATTAAGTCATACACACCTGTCAAGTAATCTACATCAGAAGGTTATCCAATATGACCAAATCCGATATCAGAAAGCCGTTAATGCAATTCTTCTCTAGCGTGTAAAACCTTCCATGATAATGGTCCTTTTTTAGATAATGATTTGAAATTAAATGAAAGAATGTTTTGTTGTTCTGTCACGTTGATTGAAAATTGCAGGTAAACACACAATGAGCGGATAGCCTGAGGAGTGGTGTGAAAAATGTGCAGCAGAAACTTCTGAGATAAACGCAAACAAACTCTGGCTTGATAAAAAACCCAATCCAGAGTGAATTAGGATACAACCGCATGTTTATCCCTCACTGTCTCTTTTCTGTGATATGAAATAAATAAGTAAACAGGAATCCTTTTGCAGAAACCTGTCACAAAAGCTTTACGATTAGGAAGGGATGAGAGCGCACTATGACATGCCGCCTGATAACAATGACAGAGTGAAATGAAAATTTTACTTTCCTTCCCTCAGAGAAAGTAAGAAAAGAGAGGTAAGCAAGGAGAAAACATCAGGTTAATTCTTTGGCATTTCCTACCCAAACCTGTCTCTTGCTTTGTGCCGAAGTGATTTTTCTTGATGAAAATGCTAGCATGTGGACACATACCAAATATATACCTAACTCGTCTTAAACGCTATCTCGCCGCTCAAACACCCACGTGCAGAAAAGGCTCTAAACCCCAACGGCAGCATCATGAAGTTATCTTCAGTCAAACATATGTGAGGATTGAAATACCGGATGTTTTTTTTTTTTTTTCCCTCGCTAACCTCTGATGATTCCCCCCCAGTAACCTGTGACAAACCTTTAAAGGGCTTTTAGCCTGTAATGTCATTGCAGTCACCATTTGCTCACTCACTCACTCAAAAAAACAGCAACAACAACAAATAAAAAAAAAAAAATTAAAAATCCAGCAGGAAACAACGCAGAAAATACCAAACCAGGGCTCTTAAAGTACTTTCAGAGCAGGCTTTGTAACCCAGCTGGGCAGGTTTTTATGGCTGAAGTGTGGTTAATGGAATGATGAATGGTGTGCCAGGTATTATTTTCAAACAAGCATATGGCTATCTATTAAATATTAATGTGTTCCATTTTTACTATACAACTGCAGCTAGAAGGGTAATTCTCTTACACAGGGCAAGGTGCAGCGGAGGCGGAACTCAATCAACCCACAATTCTCAGCAAGGTGCACAGTCTCACCATAAGGTTTTTGTCTCTTGGCCTCTCATCACATCCCAGATGTTCAATTTACGCTCTTATGCAGCCCTTACGATTACAGTTTTGTCTGTGGCTTGTCTGTGACAGTAGAAAGAACTAAAATGAGTTGAGTTTAGCTTAACTCCTGATATTCAGCTATCAACTGAAACCAACCTGGTCTCATAAAAATACGTACCTCTTTGCACTTTTTGTGCAACACCGTTTTTACACACCTTATCGCATGTTTGACTGGAGTTTCAAAGAGAAATGTTAACTGAGTGGCTTTAAAACACGTTTTATTATTTTGATATAGGTACATATTGCTGTGTTTTTATCACTTTAAATATCCGAGGATTGTCTCTAAAAGTAAATGCTTTACCATATTGGAAATATGCCCTACACCAAATCCAACCCTAAACCTACCCGACAGTGTTAACAAATGCAAAACTGATATAAAGAGGTATTTGTTGATGAAAACATCTCTTTTCAGTTTCCATTTTTATGCAGATTTGAACTGTTTTGCTGAACTAAAGCTTCTCTCTTACATCTCTGTACTCCTTGAGCTACTGAAGAAATCTACCGTCTATGAAAACCCATAAATATGAAGCTGGATATGTGTGATTCTAACATTTAAAAGCATCAATTTTCAAATCTCAGAGCATATTATTGTTTTGAAGTTGCATGACATTCTTCAAGTAATTGTGTGAAAATTACGTTTTATTAATCAAAACTCTGTAAATTTGTCTAAAAAGGAATAAAATGAGTTTTACTGCCTCTAGTGTTCATTTCTTTTGGAAACTGCAGTGATATGTACTTAGTGGTATGTATTTTATGTCTCACTAAAAATTTCACTCAGGTACATTTATGCCATGAGACCAGGTAGATATTTGAACAACGGGGCGTCCGAAATCGCGTACTGTTGGAATAACCATTATATATGAATTTGAACCTACTTCACAACCATTAAAAAGTAAATGTTCTGTGGAGTATGAGTATGGTTAATATGAATGAAATTCGACGTATATGTCCGACATGTTGTTGTTGTTGTTATCACGTGACCTACCAGTATGAGTTGTGTCACTTCATTGCCCTTACAGCCCGGTCTCATGCCAATTCGTACATATTTTACGAGGTGGCTAATTCAAACAAATGCATAAGACCCTTACTCTTACAAATTCATAACATTTTTGCTAAATTGTATGTATTTCACGAGTTGCCAATTCGTATGAATTTGTACGAATGACCTACACCTAACCCCACCCCTAAACCTACCCGTCACTGGGGTTTAGACAAATCGTACAAATGAGGTTGTACAAATTTGTACAAATTAGACACCTCTAAAAATATCTACAATCTGGTTGTGAGACTGTGTTGGCCATTCATAAATACTCTTCTGTGGCCTCATGGAATATTAAAGTGCCATTGAATACCCAACTCAAAATCTCAGTGGAAGCAGGTCACCCAGGCACTTTTCACCTACTGTTTTTTGCATACTATAGAGTAGGGAAGTATTTGACTTTTCATCAAATTGCTCCATCTTGTTTACTCTTATTTTACGTCATTGTCTTTCTATGCATATTTTGGCACTTCTTTGAATAGTGGCTTGCACTTCGGTAACTGAATCTGAATATCTTTTCCTATGTAACACATAAGCAGTTGCCCCACACTGGCTAATCAATTTCTTTTATTTATTTAAAAATATATGTCTAAGCAACTGTTATATTCACAGAATATTATGTCCTCTATGGGTTTTATAAAGAGAGAGAGAGAGAGAGAGAGAATTTTTGAATTTTACAACAACTTTATTAAGTCACACAAACAATTTCACAGTAATTTTTTTTAAAATCACATTACATTAAAGATTTTCAAAGTGTTTTCACAAAACTTAATATTTCCATTTTCTCACACCTAAAGAATTACTCCAATGCTAAATTAAAAACCAATATTTCATCAAGAACTACACAAATAGCTTCATTATACCCCCACTTATGCAGAAAACTCTCATGGTCATTGATCAACTTATAAAATTTAAAATCAAACAAGACTCGGCCTTTCACCAATTTTTTAAAAACCAACTCTACATCTTGTGCTTCTCTGCCTTCTATTTTCCTTTGCCTCGTAATGTAGATAGCCCTCTTAGCTTGCCCAATCAAATAGTTCAACAATTGACTTTTTTTTTCTCTGAGCTGCTCTATAGCATGGACCAAAAATAAAACTTTGAAGAGAAAAAACCTCATCAGCATTAGAAAACAACAAGGTAAGTACCTGAAATAAATTTTTCAATCTAAGCACTCTACAAAACAATGAAATATTGTTTCTCTTATGAAACAATCTCTCAGAGAGAGAGAGAGAGAGAGAGAGAGAGAGAGAGTATAACTTAATTAAAAAAAAAAAACTTAGATTGTGAGCAGATGTTTTGTGTCATAACTTTTACTATACTGTTTATCTTTGCATGTCAGGAGAGCTGATGTTTTATCATTTACATTAATTGCTGAAATGTAATCCTGACATGTTAAGGTGTTTTCTCTCCATTATGCACACCATCCATATAGTTTTGCTTAGTGTTAACCTACCTGGATGTGCTGCATCAGAAAGGGGGTTAAATTATGGTTGATTTCATATGTATGATACTTATTGAGGGGAATACAAGTAACCTTATTTTCATCCTCCCCATAAATCTAAAACCAGAAAACAAACAGAACTCATCCCTGATGCATTTGTCCTGAGGTCAGCAGCCCCAAAGAGAAATCACCCTCATTTTAGTCCTGTCACTTTACAAATTACCTGATGCATCTTTGCAACAAAGTGATGGATAAACAAACAAACAAACAAACAGAAGCTATAATACTTTCAACGCTAACCAACAACAATAAATAATAATGATAACAATAACTTAAGCCAGTAATGGTTAAAAATTATACTTTTTTTTCATAATCAGGCTTTTTGTGCTATTGAAGTCACCTCTTGCTATTGAAGTTACAGTGCGCTCCATTCCTACAAGGTCTGGTAAGAACAAGGAAGGGGGGTTACAGTAGTTTCATTTATTCTATTTGCATTATATTTTAGGTACTTGTATGAACACTCATCTAAAGATGAAGAGAAGCAAGGAAACAAGACAAGTTCAGATGAGATGACAGCATCAGTCATTGGAAGTTTATTTCAGTTGAAACTCAGACTTGCATTTTAGTCTAGAACTAGACTTAAGCCTTGTCTGTGAAATTGGGAGAATGAGTAAATATTTTAACCTAATAGGTACAAAAGGTACCGCTCCAGTGACAGCTTTTCACCTTTATTTGTTCGTCTTCATAACAAAATTTAAGATGTTTGGATGAAAACCAGAGGGCTTGTGACTGCCATACAATTTTCACTGGCAAGGTCCAGAAAAGTACGGAAGACATCATCAGAATAGTCCATCTGTCATTAGTTGTTGAACCATAACGTTATGAAGCTACGAGAATACTTTTTGTACAGAAAGAAAACAAAAAGAATGACTTTATTCAATGATTTGGCATCATAATGTCGTGGTAGCAGCATTTTAAGAGCATAAAATCTGATTTTATAGCAGCCATTACTTTAGTCCTACTTTAGTGTCATGTGACCCTTCAGTAATTATTATAATATGTTAATTTGACGATATTATCATTGTTGGTTGTGTATATAACTTTTATATAAGTTTATTTTCAGTAATGGTTGATTGATAGAAAGTAAAAAAAAAACATAGGCATTTATACTATAGCAAGTATTTACAAATTGCTGTGTCCAATTTTTTGGATGACAAGCAAGAAAAATCTAAATTAAAGAATAAACTTAGTGGCCAAGTAGACAGACAGTTTTATCAATTGTGTAATTAGTGTACTAATGTCTTGCTTATTTCATATATCATGCAGCTTAGCAACAGCTCTTAATAAATCAGCAGCACAGCCAGTAAAGAAATGAATGCCGTGTTTAGTACACAATGGGGCTCCCTAATGGGTTAGTCAGTGAAACCTTCATCAAATCAATAAAATGTCTTCGCAAAGAACGAAGCATAGAGTACGAATCTGTTCAAACTTGTCACACTTGTCCATGGCTGCAGAGAAAGGAAATTATATGCGACCTCCTAACATCTTTTCACAGACTTACCTTTCAGTCTGACAGGAAACAAACTTTTATCTCAGCAGGACTGTTAATTCAGCACTAAAAGTCTTCAATGCTGACTGGGAAAAAACAGCAGCGAAAGCAGCCACTTCAATGTCTACCTGTCTCCTACTCTGTGAATTTCCAACCGAGCTTCAAGTCTACCGACTACTGCCTACACCTCAGCTTACATCATATAAAGTTATTTTATTATGTATTACAATTAGCATATGAATTTACCACTAAATGTTCTTTTCAATGCTGTTAATAGCGCTGATTTCAGTGTCTGTTCATATCCTGAAATTATATTCTTTAATGATTTTTAATGGCGAATGGCATTTGCATTCTGCACTGACAGGCACAATTATGCTTTAGAAAGTTTTACATTTAAACTAATTTTATAATAACGTTTTATTTAAACAATATTGTCGACTACCACTTGTTCTTCACCCGAACCTGACTTAAAAAAGGACATAATTACTGCTTGTTCTATTGAAGTCAATTATTATTATTATTATTATTATTAT
>JAUMHE010000071.1:4286327-4309663 GCA_032359235.1 Enteromius mattozi | reverse complement strand
GTGGTGATGCGGTCACGACGCGAAGCGGAGTGGCCGTTACACCTCGGGTGTGCATTATTTTTCTAATAATTCAACGGCCCGTCGTTACCTTCGTAAGTTTTTTTAACTTTTAATCTTTTTTTTTAACTTTTAATCAAATTTGTTTTAATGCATGTAAGAGCACTGTATGAAAGACAACATGATAATACCTACATTTGTTAAAGTCTCTTACGAGAGCAGCATCACTGGAGTTTTTCAGCCTAAGTATTACATCTCCTTTTGGGAATGGGAAATGATTTAGAACAGGCTTAAATCTGTGTCCTAAAATGAGCACAAAAGCTACTGACATACTATGCACTATGTATGTAGAACAAATACTCAAAACATATAGCATGCTGGATCATGCATATCACTTTGTAGGTAAAGCATAATGATGTATCTTTGTAGTTTTATTCAAAATGTCCCCAACAACATTAACACCAAGCTACAAATTTACCCATACAATTCTAACAGCAGACAGGTTAAAAAATAAGCTGATGCTCTGAAAAGAAGCTCTACTTTTGATTTCTTGGAAACACAAAAAGATGAAATCCCGATATAAACATGGTTTTTGGTTATGCAGTAAGAAGAAAATAAATTTCTGTGTAATATTCTCTTGACTTGTCACCTTAAGTAACCAGTCCTGCAATATAAGTTTGGCAGCCGCTGTTAAATAGGGTGACATTTAAAATGATCTAGCTGCTAGCCTTAATCTTGTCGTAAGTATTCAGCATGGCCTTATCATAAAGTGATTCATATAGGCCATAATTCACTTATTAACTTGGTATTAAACATGAATGATTATGCTGTTGCTGTGCAGATCAGCAGGGGAAATTCATTGTTACTTGTTGCCTTGAGGCAACAATCAACTCACATCAAAAATTACAAAAAAGACATCTGATGCCACATCAGTTATGAGGATAGGAAGTTCAGTTCAATCATAATTAATAAGAATGAAATATTTCTGTATTGTGGTGTGTGTGTGTGTGTGTGTGTGTGTGTGTGTGTCGGAGTGTGACCTAGTGGTTTGTATATTTGTACCCTGTACCGACATGTTAATCTGTGATATTTATGTGGATTATATGAGGTCTCACTTTATTCATTGATCTCTCTGTGCCACAACTATTAATAAAAGTGGTCAAAAATAAAAAATCAATGTCTCTACAGAATTTTGCATTTCTCACTTCCCTGCATGACATTGTGTCCACCTCATCAACTGCAGTTTAGTTAACATGTAGAAACATGAAATCACATGACTCTTTTTGCGAATGATAATCAGTGCATGTTATTCCAAAGAAAAAAAAAATCCTTATATATATATATATATCTTTAATCATAATCATTTATAAAAATATAATAACTTATTTTTGTAACAACAAACAATTTTCCTTTTCAGTTGGAAACACCTACCTCTTATTCTTCAACCATTCATTTTTATTTCCAATTATAAAAAAACAAACAATTATTCAATCTACTTATGATTATTTAAGAAGCAAAATAAATAACAATAGATATGCATAAATACATGCATGCATGCATAGTCTAAATAAATAAAAAATATTGTCAGGTGCATTATGTTCATAACTGTATACTGATGGTTATATTGGTTTACTCATGCAACATTTATATAGAATTAGGTTTTGCAAACTAGATGCAATGTAATAAATTACTGTTTCAGAGGATATGTTCCATTTTCAACTGTAAAATATTTTCCATCACAAAATGTCTGAAATGATTATAAACTATAACGATTTTTGATGT
Source organism: Enteromius mattozi (assembly GCA_032359235.1). Lineage (NCBI taxonomy): Eukaryota > Metazoa > Chordata > Actinopteri > Cypriniformes > Cyprinidae > Enteromius > Enteromius mattozi. The sequence goes on along the minus strand of JAUMHE010000071.1, from coordinate 4,307,884 downwards.
TTGATGTTTTTGAGGTTCAGTCCTTTTAAAATACTACTACTACTAAATATAATAATAAATCAAACAGATACAATGCATATATGCTTTAAATAAAAGTGTCATATGCAAATATTGTGGTGTTTTTTGGTCCTTTATAAGAGTTTGAAAATGCCGCCCCATCTTTCCCCTTAAACTGCCTGTAATCTCCTCAGTTCTGTGTCTTTCTGTCTCCTTTAGCTTTATGATGATCAAATGATGTGCTGTTTTAAAGCGAGCAAGGCCTCGTCAGCTATAGCCAATGATGGGCCGACAGGGGGCTTTACATCTTCAGCTTTAATTTGTGCTGACCTGGCACGACCCCTCAACCACGCTTGTTTTCTTACTTTATGGAAAAATCAATATGCTCTCTGACAGAAAACAGCTCCAGAGAAGAAATAAATGGGAACACTGTGGCGCTCTGTCAATCATTTCTCACTCGCGGCCCATATGCCTGATTGTTGCATGCTGGGATTGGAGAGTGACTCAATCAATTGTTGGCTTTATTATTTAAGATTTAGACCGGTTGAAATGCGCTGCTGAAGAGAAAGCACTCAGTGATAAATCCTCAGTGCTAGCCGAGGACAAAGATGTGTGTCATATGGTGAGATAGTCAGTGGGTTTTACAAACGCGGGGACCGGCTCCACCCTCGGGCGGTAGCATACACACACACACATGCACACGCGGAGAGTCCAGATGTTATTTTGAACGGACCGGCGGCTGTAAGGCACACCCATCAGACCTTCTTTAGCCAACCGGCTGTGTGTGTGAAGCAGCTGTTGGCAGCTCCAGCTGGGCCGCACATCCTTGATTAGACCTGCTCTTGGCCTGACGGCGGCCACACCACCTGGCTCTCAGTCTGCTCTCACTGAGAGTCCTCACCTGTGGGTTCACGCGCTGTCCTGCGCCAGGAACAACCTTGCCCCTTACCGGCAGTGTCTGGGTATCTTCACCCTCAGAAAACTGACTGCAGATCTTTGGGACAGAATACTCTATGCATAGAAGTTTGGTGAAAAAATGAGCAACATAAGCTTTATGAAGTAAGTCGGCCTGGTCTGAACTCTAATGAGCTGCCTGTGAAGACAACACTCTCTTGACTAAAAGTTGGGTATATTAAAATATTAGGTATATAACATAATGAGAATAATTACTAAAACAATTACCTTAATACTAATAAGCAGCAAATTGGGAGTTTATTGAGGCAAAACTCTTAGTTAAAAGTGAATATGTGTTCCTAATAAAAAGTGTTACACATTGCCTATACTTAACAGCAGAGGACCTAGAACGGAACCCTGTGGAACACCATTAGAAATGACAAAATTTTTTGATGTCTGATAGGTACAATCCCCAGGGTATTAATTAATAATTAATTAAAACCGAACTGCTAAAATGTACACAAGCAAAGTCACTTTGAGAAAAAAAGTTTTTGCCCTTTTGTGGTGCTTTGTCAGACATACAGTCACTACAATAATTATTGAGTTTTCATTATAATTACTTTAATCACATGGTTTGTGATTTTTAGTCAAATATTTTGTAATGCATATCAGGGCACTGTATGAAAGACAACCTATATTCATAAGTTTAGTTAATATCAGTGCAATCATTTTGTTGAGAATATACATTTCACAAGTTCCCACTTCCTCATTATATAACCAATAATAAAGGCATGTTTGGCGTACTGTCCGGGGAGCAGGCAGAGGCCCGGCGGACCCCGAGCCCTAGGGAATTAACCCCTAGGAGGCGATAGCTGGGTAGAGCTCGGAGTCCGGCCTGGGCACCGCGTGCCCCCCGGAGGGAAGTGTGATAGCTGGCGACTTGAAAAATTTAAAGGAGCAGTGGAACGATAGTCTTGAGTGATTGACTGGGAAGCTGGGAACCGAGTGTCCCCGACTAAGCAAGCCAAAGGTGACGGTGGCAAGGAAAGTAAAAAACTCCCTGTGGGAGAAAAAAGAGACCTTAGGAGGAACCTGGCTTTGCGGGGCCAGCTCTCCTCTGGCCGGGAATTTGACGCCCGATTCCCAGTTTGAGCGGTGTAAGGGGCGGCGGTGGGATGCAAAAAGAAACGAAGATGCAAGAGAGAGGAAGTTGGTGGTATTTAAAGGGAAGGCTTTTGATCCTGATAGAGTAATTAGGAGATTGGGAGATCGGCGGCAGCTGGTTAATCATTTGTACGTGCTCCTCCCGAAATTTAGGGAATATTGTGAACGTCACAATATTCAATGTTATTTTAGCATAATTGAGATACCATTAATTTCTATTCATATTCATATTTAGATGTATTTTTTTATATTTTCTGTTTTCCTTTTTAGTTTTAGTAATTTTATTGTTTGGTAATTTTTGTTAGAATTTTTTATTTTTTATTGTAGTTTTAGTTTTAGTTATAAAGGTAAACAAAATGAAAACAGGAAATGTTGACTTGGCAACTATAAAAAACAAACTTTTAAAAATGTTTATGAATATTAACTAAATTAACTAAATTAACATGCTAAATGGTTTTAGTGTTTGAATAAAAAAGTATTTTCAGTGAATCACTAGTTTCTAGGATTTTAACGTTCAGTCAATAATTTAACAGTACAAATAAACTGCCTGGATATCATGACATCAAAAAACAGACACACATATGCTTTGATTAAACAACAAAAGATGTTTGCATGCAAATTGAAATCAGTGTAATGTGTAAATATCTGACTGTACTGATAATTTAAAGAGTTAATGTCCTGCCTGTAAACACACTCAAGCAAAGAATCTGCTCAAGTAACCACCGCTGTGTGTTCAATTCCAGCCTCTCAACTTAGTAATCTTCATTTGAAGAAGTAGGCGAAGAGTTTAGGAAGCCACTCGCCTAAATTCGTTTCCCTAAATCCCTGCAAATAATCCAATTAGGCGAGATGAGGGAGGCTGGAATAACCTTTTAATCAGAGCCATTGAAGAGGGCCGGCCTTTGGCTGTTATCAGCCTCAATCCCTTCCTTCATTTCTCTGCCTTCAGCCGTCGCCTTTGTTCTGGAATCGGGAATAATCCAGCGCTCGCTAGCTCTCGCTAGCCAGTAATCTAGACACAAACTTGCTGCTGGTCTCAAGACGGCAGGATTATATCCTAATGGGTAGATCCTGTTTAAGAAGTGGGTTTTACCTCTCCAAACGCATGTAAACAATAGAGCGAGAGAGAGAGAGATTAGCTCACACACACTCGCGCAGAAGGAAAGTCGTCTACACAGAGCTCTTCTGATTTCAATTGTTAATACTGACTTAATTAATTAAAGCAGGAGTGTAGGAACTTAACCAGGAATTTTACACATTATGGCGACATAAATGACTCTTTGAAGCCAAACACTAATGTTTGAGCTTCTTTTTGACATCTCTAGAATAAGTTACAAAAGTTTCAAAATATGCAGCTGACTTCTGCAGATGAGCATAACATGCTCTGTTCTAAAAACTAATCAAATGTGACACTGCCCTGCGTCATATTTGCTGAATGAAATCCAGTACTTGTTTCTTACAGATTTTAGGTTGCTGATTGCTAAAATAGTATCTGTTGTACACAAGCACAGTACACTTTTTCACATAATACACTGATTCTGTTTTTTTCTTCTTCATTATTTAAATGTTTTAAGGTAAGTACTGCAAACTATTTATTTTAGCTAAATTAAAAAGTTAGTCAAATAAATGTGTTTGTTATGTAGCTAAAATAAATTGATTGCAATTATTAGGACCATGGGACCTTTAAAAAACTAGTAGGCTAAATTATTATTTTTGTTTTTCATTGGTATGATGGATTTTTTAGTACTTTTGCTTTCGAGAAGTATTTGTAAAGTGGATAAATCTTGTATTAACCCTTCAGGGTCCGAATTATGGGTGATGACAGAAGAAAATGCAAACTTCAGCAAACGTTTTTGCTTTTACTACTTCCAAACAACTACTGATTTCTTTCTTTATTTATATATGTATATTTATTTAATTCAAGTTGTTTTGAATCTAAATATAGTTTTTAAACATATTTTTCCCTTCAACACATGTACAATATTAAATATATATTTAAGTTATTTAAATAAAAAATGTATTATTTAAATGTTAATTATTAATAATTGTACTTTCAATATTCATGTATCATTATTTTGAGGGGGAAAAAACATGAAATTTGAATATTTTTACTGATATTTTTGAACTCATCATCATTAAATCAGATAATATTATTGTTTTTTTTCCACATCAGCAGAATTCTCATTTATTTTTAAAATGCAGAGCTGTGTAATTCATGAAATACCAAAAAAAGTACATATAATTAAAAATAGTCTTTTTGTCCAGTAATGTGTGCGTTTTCTGCAGTATGTTTATTAGAGGATGGTATCATAGCCGAATCTCGCAGGTGTGTGTTTTACTCCGGTCAGTCCTGGTTAAAGCCATGTAAAGCAGCAGCAGCTTAAAGGTTTCTTGAAGGTCAGGGCAGAAACACAACGGTGACTCCTGCAAGTTGAACAAAAAATCTTGCCCTCAATAATGCATTGCATTAATTAGATGGCACTTAATGGAAACAGTTTCATATTGGCTCCGCGTCTCTCTAGGCACATTGCACCTTTAATACAGATGAATACTTAATGTGTGCTTCTAATGAATTGTTTATACAATACCATCATCCCTTTTCAAACTTAACACGGCTCCTCCGGTCCCTGAACACTCAAACACAATACAGATTCAATTTCAGCTGATTTCTCTAGATACAGATGTCACTCTAATGTAGTTTGATACAATTCGACTCCTTTTGATTATTATCCAGAGTGTTTGCAGAAGAAAATCTTCTGGCATCCTAAACAAGCTAACTGTCCTGTTGCACACTTGGTCGTGTTCATGGTGGACTGTGTTTTTCTGTTTTGTGATGGCATGTCAGAAAGAAACTGTAATATCCGCTGTACTGATATACACTGGCAGTCATAAGTTTGGATTTTGAAATGTTTTGAAAGAATCCTCTTCTGCTCATCAAGGCTACATTTATTTGATAAATAAAGTAAAATAGTATTAGTTTGAATATTATTATCATTTAAAATAGCTGTATATGTGTTAAACTGTTCAACTAAATTTGTTTTACTCCAGTCTTCAGTGTCACATGATCTTTCAGAAATCATTCTAATAAGCTGATTTACTGCTGAGTAATGATCAGTTATTATAGGGGCTCAGTTATCAATAATGTTTCTAATTATTAATGTAAAAATTGGGTCTTGCTACTTGCAAAAACTGTGAAATGTTTTATTTTTCAGAATTCTTTGATGAACAGAGTGATGAAAGTAGAAAAGAATAGCATTTGCTTAAAATAGAAACATTCTAATTGACTTTCGTGCATTCTTTCTGAATTTTTTTTTTTCTTTTTCTTTTTCTTTTCTTTTAAAAATCTTATAACAATTCAAATGTATGGGCTAAGATTAAATAATAATAATAATAATAATAATATATATATATATATATATATATATATATATGTATGTATGTATGTATAATAGTTTTGACTTTCCATCTTAGAATACTGAATTCATATCTTGCTTTTTTTTACCCTTCAGAATTAAACAACTCTTAGTTTCGCAGCTTCTTTTGCAGTTGTAACTTTTTTTTTCTTTTCTTTAGCACTACAAAAAAAAAATAAATAAATAAATGAAATATAAGAAACAGGCTTCAATATTTATCTAGTTTTAGTGTTTGAAAGTCTCAAACTGAGCATTGCAGTAAAGTACGACAGATTATCATAGTCTGCTGAATCCTCAGTTTACAACCAGCCTGGAAGATGGGAAATTGCCGTAAACTGTGATTTGCATATTTTGCATGTGCAAAAAAACATACTTTTTCTTTTTATCCAGAGTTCTTCCTGAGAAGTCTCTTGGTGATACATACATGGTTTTTCTTAAAAAGCGGTTTCCCTTTGTAATGCAAATATGTTGCATCCGCAGGACTTCCGCCGTTGTTTTTCGGCTGAGTCTGTAGTGCACATTTAGGCGATGATGTGCAGCTCTGCCTAGATGTGGCGTAGCCGCTCGATGGTGAATTAAACATGAGTGAGAGCTCCTGATCTAAATAATGGAGTGGATGTGACAGCACAGAGTGTATCTGCACTGCACAGCTGACTGCACAAATAACACTAAAAACAGAGTAAGTGCTAAATTAGCACACATGCGCACACACACACACAAGCGCGTCCTCTTTCTTTTTGTTTTTTGGAGGGTCTTGAAGCATGTTAGTGGCATTGGGTTTTTAGCATCAGGTTGACCTGAAAGTGACTTTGTGCAGGGAACCTTTAGCCTCAGTGTACTTGTGACGTCTTGGTTCAGAACGTATTTGTCTGCGTGCACCTGCGACCGTCTCTGAGCATATGCATGGGTCACTGCCACACACACTTGTTTTCCAGATCCCTGATCACACGAACCTCTCCCTCCCATCTGTCCAAATAGAGTTCTTGTTTTATCTGCAAAGCGCAGCTGCAATTTTCTGCTTCAAACCCCAGAAAATCCTGTTCTGTTTCGAGTCGAAATGCTTGAATCGGCCGACTAAAGAAAAAGGAAATCAATAAATGGGGGCCAATCTTGCTTGTGCTGTTCTGATTTGGTATTAATCTGATTTAGCGATTCTCATCTCGATTTAGAGATTAAATAGTTAAGCCCACCCATCCTCCCACCCTTGGTTTTCCACTCATTGAACAGATACTTCAGCTGTATTATTGCAGTGTTTCCCATCCTCCTTCTGTTGGCTTCTATTATTTTCTCTTCTTTTTCTTGCAGAATTTCCAGAATTGGCTCCTTTTCAATTCATAACTAGGAATTTAAATTGAATTGGCCACAGGATGACAAATTAGAATGGCAGGAAAAAGAATTGCAACTGAATACATTTTAACACAGTCACTCAGGAGGAATTTCATTAGTCCAGTATTCATCAGTTAATTGCGATTAATTATGGCTGTTTATTCCCTGAAATGCAGAATATGAGACCACTAATGGATTATGTTTAATACATTATATTAATTTCAAATTGTATTATTTATATAATTTTTTTCTCATTATTTATTTTGGTCACACTCTGTTTTAAGGTCAATTTCTCGCTTTTAACAAACCATTATACAACTTTTGCCTTAGTAAACTCCTAATTTGCTGCTTATTAATAGCTAGTTAGGTTGTTGTTAAATTTAGGTATTGGGTAGGGTTGGGAATGTAGAATATGGTAATAAAAAAATGCTCTTTTTAAGCACTAATAATCAAAAAAATATATCAAGCGTTTTGGTCATTTCTAGGTTTGAATCAGTTTTTCAGTGCAGCTTCGTGATTGCTCAGTCATTTCAAATTCTGGAATTGAATTTGAATTCTCAGTGCATTCTTTATTCGGCTGTGAACGGTTCACAACCCTGGCTGTGTCATTCAGGGATCAGCTCGTTAGGATTCCTCATTTAAATGGAATCCTCTCAGTGATCGGCCTAAATAATCCCCCCATTTCTCTCTCTGTTCTGTCTGTTGCTATCATCTCTTTCTCTCTCTCTCTACATGAAAATCTGAACTTTGCTCAAACTCATGGTCATCACAAGATTTGACGGTTTGGGGTGCCAGGCTGCCCATGGCTAGTAAATGACTAATCTAGGCCACTGCGTCCACTGTTGTTAACTTCTGGATAGACTTAGAACATTTTCCTTCATCTATGGAAAAGTCTTTAGTCATGCTGCTAGCACGAAGACCACTGACACATGAACAAATAAAAAAAATAAAATAAAAAAGGACCTCTTAAATTAGAGCAACATTATTAGTTAAAATGATTTTAGCACATAAACAAATAGGTTCTCTATGTGGGTCTCTGTAATACATTAGGATTATACATTTATATACTGTATATATATATATATATAAATATATATATATATATATATATATATATAATATCATCTGTTTGTCTGTTTGATTAGGCCAAAATTGGAAGCAGATAATATTCTGCTTTATGTTCCTTTCAAACAGCATTCTCTTTTTTATGCCAGAAAAAAAAAAAAAAAACTAAACAGTGATTAATCATTGTTAATTTACCTTAGATTTGAATTGAAACATGATATTGTAAATCAAAGCTTTGGGTTGAACACTGTTCAGTTTGTGAGGGCAAAAAAGCCAATTATGGTACAAGTATATGATTTACATTAATTAACATTTTATATATTTAAATATATAAATCAGTCTAAATAACTGTTTTCTTATGGAACCACTTTATTCTAGGGTCTCTTAACTAGTTGCTTATTGGCATGCATATTACTAGAATATTATTTATAAGTAGCATGTTTTAATGTAATTTACATAATACAGTTAATGTTTAAGGTTACTAAGGGCATTTGTAAAAAGGAAAAATTTATCATTGTACATTTACCAGTACCGGACAGATTTCAGTATCACTGCTTCTCTATAAAAATATATATTTCTGAGGAGTGTAGGAGAGCTTTATAGCTGTCTATCAAATGCCTATGTAAGGGTTTATGTTGAGTCTTTATCAAGTCTTCCACTTCACAGGCTCCATATGAGATAAACCAGTGAGGGCTCTGCTGAGAGGCATCCAGCAGGGGTAATGGTGTCACGCTAGAGAAGTGGGGCGGTTAGTCAGAGCACTGATCTGGGATTGAGCGATTGGATAATTCCAGGCCTTCTGTTGAAATCCTGTGTATGCCTCTGAAATAAAATAGATCAGATTCTCACACATGTACACACGCGCACACAGGCATGTCAGACTGAACAAGTCAATTTACTACAGGCAGCTGGGCTGATGTGCCTCCATTAAAAGAGACATGCACTGGTGATTACTGGTCTGCGCAAAAGCGTCAGTCAGGGGAATAGAGAGGAGGAATTCTGTGAATATGGCTGCAGCTTTCCTGCCTGTTCTCTCTCCAAGTGGTCACTGAGTGTACATGTCCTGTATTGGATGGATGTGTGAGTGTGTATGTTTGTGTGAGTGCGTGTTTTTGTAATCGGCAAATACAAATACGGATGAAGGGAAGACAAGGAATAGGGTTGCTAAGTGGATCTAGTAATTAGTTATGAATAAAAATGTTATTAATTTGATTAGTTTTGATAGTTACTTGTTTAATATTTTCAGGATGCAGACTTGCTAGGAGTGCATACCATGGTTCAAAGCAACAATATAGTTGTAGTAAGAAAGGGAGGGGAAATTGGTCTGCTTTAGAAAGCAAAAACAGGCTTTAGTTATCCTGCTTGGCAGTGCACGTCTGCTCCCACAGTGTCCCGCTAAGACTCTACACTGACTCAGGCGAGTGCTCGGATAGACCTACCTAAGATCAATATCTTCTCAGCTATCTCTAACTGTTCTGAAATCCCAAACCAGCTACCGATTGAGATGTAAAATTTGGAGGTGAGGGAACTTTCTCTTCTATATCTGCTATGGCCAAAGATCCAGATCCTTGTTCATTGGAAGGCTGTCTTTTTGCATTATTTGCTCAGAATTGGAGTCAACTTTTCATTCATGCTGAAATCGTTCTGATTGGCCAGACAGGTAGAGATATAGACAGTTGCAGAGTGAGAGAAGAAGATAAACCGAGAGATGGCTTGCTGTTTTGGCACTGATCCTGTTCTGGCCTGGCAGGCTCTGATGCCAGAGTAACTAATGTGGTTTGATATTGATTCACCAGTTTCAGGCATGGCTGCACATCTCCATGTCGCTGCTTCGTTTAAAGAGGGAAAATTTTGGCCCAAATGCACCCACACATCCGCCACCATTCTAGCACTTTTGCGTGTTTCACATGTCTGTGGGTAGTGGGTTCACATTGCATTTCACCCTATTGTCTATAGGGTGTCAGTGTAGCTCTGCAATAAACTTCTCCAGAATTTTTTACTTCATACAATTAACAGTCTTTATGCAAAATGCACCTGTGATGCTTCAAAATGCTGTCTACGTAGGCAGCTCACTAGATGCTGGAACAAAACTTGTGAGTGTAAGTGACAGATGGAAAGAAAAGAATAGAAAGGAAAAGAGAAAATCTTATGGGTTTTATCCTTTCCTGTGATAGAGAAGGGACAGACAGAGCATGAGAAATAATGGAGAGAGGTGTTAAAAATGAGGGAGGAATATTCTGTTCAGGCATTGTGATGGCCACACTAATGGAGCACACTGCCGATATGTTCTACAGCACAAATTCACTACCCCAACATAACCATTTATTCCTGACTTGCCCCAGGCAGTTATTATTCTTGGCCCAGGGGTGACTCTTTGTCCCCGAATGCATTATAAAGCCTGCCGCCTCACCTGTGATTAAATCACCTGAGTGCCACCTGTGACAGGGTGTGGTTCCTTTCTTTCACAATAATAGTGCATGTCCCTGGTGTCTAAGACAGCAGTGTGCATTGACATTAAAAGCCCTGAAATCAGATCTAGTGGATCATTTTATTGCAAGGTGAATATGTGATGTAGATAAATGCCTCAAGTAAAAGAGAGGTGCATATTGCTGTAGTTACATTGACTGAATGTTTGTTCATGAAATTGAGAATCTACATCATAAGCATGCGGTTATATGTGCAGTGTAGTACGATGGCACGTTTCCATGCATCAGGGGTGACTTATGTATGATAAATCTGGTCATGGTTGTAGTTTTGACTGGTAGCCCATAAGGTTACTGGATCAATCTCCTTAAAATGAAGACTATTCATGTTCACCTTTGTGCCCATGAGCAAGACACTTAACTCCAGTTTGCTCTGCGGGGCTTCTCTGTGCCCAGCTCCAGGTGCTGTGTCATTGTACGAAAGTCATTAAAACAAACTCTAAAATTGGCGACAAAGAAATGCATGCTTGCATCTACACAGGTGGAGGACTGGCACTCGTAGAGCAGAACAACCAGGCATGGTTCCTCTCCCTAAGGATAAGCCAAAGACACAATACTCTCTCTCCACCAGAACCCTTTCACCTCATTCTCACAGTGGATCCACCCTTGCCCCTCCCTTTCGCACCTTCTGAGAGCAACTGTGCCAGGAGAGCTGAATGGGAGGTTAATCTCTGCCTCGTTACTTGAGGCGTTGCATGGTTGGTTTAGCAGTGGCATCAGCCAGTATATGGAAGCCACGAAAGGCTGTGGAGCCAGTTAATGTGGGGAGCCAAGTCCTTGTTGTGCTTTAGTCTGTGCCAAGAGTTATATCTGACTAGGGAGAGGGAGGGACATTTATTCATACAAGCTAAATAATCCACCTTCCAACAACATGCACATAGCTAGAGACAATGTAGCACCGCGTGATGCCTATGGAAGTGTGATTCTATTCTTCCAGCAGGCTCTGTGGAGGTTAAAGAGAGTAAAAGACAAAGTTTTCCTTGCCAAAAAGAACTTTGGTGCCACCACTGTTTTCTTCTCTCCAAATTCAAATAGATAATTTGTTCTCTCACTGCTGCTGTTTGTCTACCCACAATTGATGAACCGAACTATTACTTGGTCGGGTTTTTCTGCTAGGAGCCTAGAAACTGCACTAAGGAAAGGGCAAAGCGAATCTCATGATAAAAATTAAGCGAAAAAGGAACTCAATACAGTGCCCCATACTGTTCCTATGACTGCAAGAAAAACACCACGGTCTTGGATTTGACCCATCCATGCTGCCAAGTTCTGAGGTATGCTGTAAAATGACGGAAAATTCACGGAAAATGGATTGGCAGGGGGAATGGGAGGGCTAATCTACAGACATGATCTGTAGGGATGTACTAGGGGTGCTAGGGGAGTGTTATACCTCTTAATGAACGCCCATTCCAGGGTTGACCGCAGTTCACGCTTAGATCGTCTTTCTGGCCCAAGCCATGTTCTTAAGCAGCAAGGGACCTCTGACTGGCTGAAGAACTGTTTAAAGAAAAATATGTTTATTTATTTTTCCCCTGTGTCGTTAATCTTTTTCTCTTTCACTGTTTTTTTATGTCTTTCCCCTTGTTTCTCAACTGGGTCGTTTGGACCACAAAACCCCTTAAAGTTCCTACAGCAAACACTTGATCTCTGCCACATGTTTAAGCAATATGTATAAATTTATGGATTCATAAAATGATTTGGTCATTAAACTGGAATGTTTAATCTCAGGTTGAGCCTGTGTTCGATTGTAGATATATGAAAGTTCTGGTGGAACCCACCTGGGAAACTCAGAACTTGAATTAGGCCCATAGTGTTAAGGGAGAGCTTCTGTCCCCACCGTTTGTGAATTAACGACTACTAGAAGAAGGAGAAAAAAAATGTGGAGGCTGTGCCAGGATGCTGCTCTTGTGGAAGTAATCATGTGGAATAAAGATGTAGGGGGCGGGGAAGAAGTGGGAAGGGTTAATCCAATTGGCTGGGATTTGGTAGCGTTACTCTCTTCACGAGGGCTCCTGACTTTAGACGTTATCGATAGATCCTCTCTATTTTTTGGGGAATGAGTTCTCAGTGCTTTTTCTCCAGTAGGATCCAAAGCTTTTAAGCTCTGCGCAGTGTTCCTGCTGTGCCTCCGTGATGTGAGGGGGATGGATAGGGCATTTGTTTTTGTTAAGGGAATGAAGAGCTCGGAGAATGAGGGATGCGGTGATGCATGAGTCTATGTGTGCACAGACACAAACGTCAATCTGTTTATGAGTACGTAAGCGTGCATGTGTATGTGTGTTTATACTGTGGACGTGCAGCAGAGTAGAGTTGGACGCACTCCCCTTGATCCTGACCCACTTTCTCCATCTCTCTCTCTCTCTCTCTCTTTCTACTCTGCACTCTCCCCCTCTTTAATTGCTGCTCAGCACACTGAGGCCATCTGTTCAGCCAGGGCCAGTCGCCATGGAGATGCTGGGAGGCTTTTCGGATTTGTGACGGCACTGACCAACAGGAAAATAGGGGTCAGGGGTGTTGAGTATGCAGCAGTCATTGGGGCACTAGAACTGTGCCACGACAGTGCCATGCCTGGGATTCCGGCATGGGATTGGCCAACAGACATACATACCCTTCTTCTCCTGCTGTTAGCCATTAGCACATTAGCATCTGCATAAATAAACACAGGCATGGTCCTACTTAAACTGACAATTAACAGGTGAACCGCATTAATCAAAATGTAAAGTTCAGCTATACAGTAGTCAAGTTATATTTACTTATGTAAGTACTTTTTATTTAGCAGTATTTTGTTTTTGGGTTGTCCTGAATCACTAAAGTTCACCTATAATAAGTGTTTATATTCAGACTATTTAAACTGGTTTGGGTAGGTACTGCTGCAGAGTAGCCCGGTACCTGCATGATTTGTCATAGACATAAACCAAAAGAAGTAGCTTCGGCTGCTGTGTTCTTACGCAAGATGCACGCAGTTCTGTTTATTAACTGCTACAGCGTCAAAAGTTACGATCAGTTTGTTCAGATGATTGGTAGATAAAAATGGCTTATTGTTCCTGGAAAAGCTACACTTGGTAACATAGTTAGGTTAGTTGCAACATGTGCAGTTTCTTACTGCCAAAACTAAATCATTTTATGTTTGCTGTTTGGAAAAGCTGTTTCAGTGTCTTTATTTTTGCTGGGCTGTCTAGGGTGAAAATAATGAGTAATAACAAGATAAGGTGTGAGGGTGATTACAGTCATTATTAGTGATGTACAAAATTTCAGTAATCAGATTTTAAAACGTTCACTGTGTCCCTCAGGGTTAAAATCTGATTTACGAAAAACCTTTTTATGCATATTTAACATTCCTCTCCGGGACCTCGGACCAGACACCAGGGTTTACTTTTAACCACATTCATTGCAACAGATATAATTCCTGTAGAATAGAAAACGTTTAGTTGACCGACCGCACAGAGAAATATATTTATCAGCACCACAAAGGCAGCTTATACTTTTACCAACCACAGCATGAATAATTCTTCATTTCATGGACAATCCTGATTGAAAGGCAGTGATTTCTCAACCGTATGATGCATTTATTAAGGGTCAGTGATACCGTTTGTTTGTTTGTAGACTTGTTTGAGGTTTAATGAGATTGTCTGATCTCTGTGCATGGAGATTAAGCCGGTCCCTTGTATGAAGACGCCTGTGTGTTTTTTGCATTGCTTTTTTCTTTAATTGCCTCTCAGTGACATGCATCACTGAAGTGAGGTGTTAAATACAACACACTCAGTTAATACTCTCCTGCAGTTTAATTTTTATTCCTGCAAGTCAGAGTCGCCACACCTGCACGGTGACATGCCGGATCAGCAGGAAAGCATTAGCCTCATGCTCCCTGCTGCCGTGAAATATTCAACCATTCTGAACATTCTCCAGCGACACTCCCATTGCTTGCTTTTCTCACTTTCAGCTGCGTTTTGATCTATGTAATTTGCAGGCTCAAAAATTGTGTGTGCTCGGTTGTGCACGTGGCTCATGTTCATGCGAATTCCCTGCAATTAATGACGGCTGTCTTCCTGGAAGCATGTCTTCCTTGTGGAATCTTGGATGCATGAAATGAAATACTGAACTTTAGATGATGGATTTGAGTAGCGAATTAATCATTTTTGCACCATTTAATTATTCCATGCTTTCTTTCTTTCTGTATTATTGGAATAGGAGTTTATGTTGATTTTGTTATTGGCTGTTTACATCATATGTAGACCTAAGACTACTCACCAGCTTCCAGAGCATTTCTTCCTGTTTCAGCTCTACATTTCTGCCATTTTGAGTGAATTCTGATCGTGTATATACTATTGAGTTATATAACCTTCCTAATTCTTCCTTCCTACTACCTACAGGGCCTGTCAAAGCCCCCTGTCTTTAACGTCAGTCACCGCATATCAGCCAAAGATTGTTGGCACCATATAACCCTTCGCTCTCGTTGTTCACTAAGAGAGCAGGTAAGAACAGAGTCTGTCAGACAAAACAAGACAGTTTTGTCAGTTTCCCACAAGGAAGGTAAAAAATATTTGATCCTGGTGAGGGTGGAGCATCTCTGTGCTGCTTTTTTATGTTAATGTTCACAAGGCCTCTGATTCTTGCAGAACATATATAGCAACTGATTCACATATTTTGATTGGTTGTACAGAATAAGGCAACATTCTGCTTGTTCTCATGAATGTTGATCTCTCTTCTATCACAGGATGGATTTAGTTTTTTAATTATATGTATAATATGCTTTGTATAGCTTACAGTTTTTGACTCATTGAGTGCCAGAACCAGTTGTGTTGATTATGTTTTATTCCACCTGCGTAACACGACAAATCCAGATGTTTCTGCCCAAGGGTAGCAATGGGGGTGGGGGCTCTGGTAGGCCATACGTGCAGGGATCAGGATTAAAGTTCTCTCTCTCTGGGATTAATCAAGCCAGTGTCTGGACACAGCGGAGAGGGAAGTGAGCACCCTTTCAAGCAGGTGTCACCACAGTTAGCATGGGCTGTAATTAACGCTGTGCCTCTCCACCGTTTCAAGCTCGTCCTTTTTGTCTTTGTCACTTAAAAAGTTAGTGTATGTGTGTGCACATGTTTGTTTGGACTTTTAAAACTCACTGGAACGAAACTTCTTGTTGTACACATTTCAGCAGGGTTTCGCTGAGCCGGCTATGTGTAATGATTTCAGAGATGAAGCAGAGATTGAGAGAATTGCAACCACCGGCCCATTGCCCAGGTCTTGATTGCGTGTTGATTTGGGGCCATGTTGAAACGTTGCTGTAATTTATGCGATACTCTGGAGTATTTGCTGACTCTGCGGTTGTGTGATTTTGATTTGATACGGTACGTGTTTTTGTGTGTGTCTGTGCAACTAGATGAGTGAGTAAGTGTGGGTGTACTCGGCCCGTGATTTGTTTAATACATTCTCCTTAACCGCTTGAGAGGAAAATCTCGGAGGAAACTTTTATTACTCAATGTTTGTTACTTTGTCATCGCACAAGACTCTTTGTGTAGTTTTCGGTTAAGTGTTCATTTAAGAATCAATTTAGTTTCAGAGGTTTCCATTGAAATTCCCTGGTGGAAATAAAACTAGAGACCATGTCACTTGCTGATATACAGTAAAATTATAGAGTTATAAAACTATTGTGGATATCATAGCACAGATCGTTTGATCTTAGAAGAATCTGATGAAAAGTACTTGAGTTCATATTGAAGACTATTCCCATAAGAAAGAAAAATCACAAATGAAAGAACTTTAATATCACAACTGCTTCTTAAATTAGATGAACGTTTCTCCTGAGAAAAATACTACAGTAATCCTATGTGTCTCCTCACTTAAATCACATTCAATCAAATCAATTCCCAGATTTGCAAAGGTAACTCAAAATGTACAATCAAAAGTCATGAAGTAGATCTTAAAATTAACTATTCATATTTATTTACCTAAATAAAACATGCCATAAAATCCATCCTCTAAGAAATAAACAGTTCATCTTTAATTGCAGATAAAGCAGTTTTAGGCATTGTGCTATTTTTTTCTCACTTGAATCTCTTACAAGCCAATATTTTGGTTTTGGTTTCTTTAAAATCTGACATAATCAAACTAACACTTTTTATGTAATTGACTGAGCTGGTCATTTGCTGATTCCTATTTCTCAAACGGCCAGATCATCCAAATAATCACTATGGCCGATATGCATATGTATATATCACTATGGCTGTGTTCACTCATATATAATATGGGCAACCTGTGGATGTCCCACATAAAAAGCAAGCCTACCTGTCCTCTGTAAGATCTTTTAGTTCTTGTTATGCATGAGAACTGCCTCTCTCTCCCTTTATCTGGCTTGGGAGGTCCTATGGGAACAGAATGGAGATGCATTAAGCCACTCACTGTATTTACTTGTGCTGGATTGATGCTGATGGGCGGGGGCAGGCCTGGGGCGGCGGAATGGGAGATTGATCAGCACTGAATGTGTGTCAGGGGAGTCTTGACATCCACAACTGCTTTTCACACATCCAGGGTGGACAATCCATCATTCAAGAAGCCCCACGCCAGTCCTGAGAGCCCACACATACCATATAGATTAATCAGATATCAACGGTATCAGTCGGGATACATGGTCAGCGCTTTATGATAGAGTGTTTTCTTGACAAAAAAAATTTTGTTTGTCAGATTTCCTGATAAATGACAGCTCATCACCCACACTGTGACTTGAGTGTGTGCAAGTGTCTATGTAAACTGAGAACTTGTACAGGAGAATAAGGCAGCATTATTCGCTGCCATAAGCGTGTTGCTGTTCTTTGCATATGCAAAGGTGCGAACGAAAGGAAGCACTAGAGGTGTTACAAATCATGAGGCATAGCAAGGCTGCAACTACACTACATATCATAAGATTTAAACTGTCCCTTGGGGCTTTTATTTCACCTAAATGAAGAGCCTTATTGGGTTTGCTTTCAGTACAACGTCAATGTTATACAACATATGCAATCTGTCTTTGTGAGTGTCTGTTACAGCATTTGTATTCATCATTAATGGGTGCTGACATACGGAAGCGTCTCAGTTTTTAAGTTAGACCCTGTTATTATCAAAAAGTCAGCTGAACAGGAGAAAAACAAAAAAAGGTTAAGATTCTGTAGTGAGCTTGATTCTGCAATAATCACATTATTATTAAAAAAATACTTATGTAACAATATGTTGTATCCATTTTAACCACCGTTGAGTTTCTATCCAAACATATCGTGATGTATACCATAACCATAATTTCAAATTACCTATGTATGGTAATGATAATGCATGATGTAAGATGTACCGCCCACTTCTTTGTTTAGCTGAATTTATCAAATGATGCTGCATGCAAAGAATTGAATGTAAAAAAAGCACAAGAAAAGCAGCATTCAATATATTCCAGCTGCACTGTTTATCTACCATTACAAAAAAGGTTTTGCCATCCTCTTCCAGAGTAGGAGTCGGCTTTTTCCAACAGATAGCAATTCCCTTCCACAGTGAAAAGCCTGCCCAGCTGCGAGGAAAACAGATAAACTGTCTTTAAATGCTACTTTATATTTGAATTAAAGGCATTTTGAGCTCTGTTTGGGGTACGATAGTGCCTCAAATGCTTTTGTTACCTTTTATTTTCTTTATGTGTTTGCAAATTGGAGATAATGACTACAGAAGAGCCTATTCAAAAGCGGGATTTAAGAATTGTAACTCTGCATAAACAAGAAAAATGGGAATCAGAGCCATTTTGGTCTAAATCCATAATGCTGCTGTAACACTCTCTGGCGTTTTGGACTTATATCATCTCATTTAGATCTTCTCATTAAGACGTAATCTTGCTATTTAAGGTCCCCTTTTGGTTTGGCTTTGCCAAGTGTCTGGTCACTTGTCTGCTGAGATGCTTTGCTTCCAGAACTGTTTGCCGTCTCTTTACGAACTGCTTTATTTAGTAGACGTATTTATTAGCGGTGTCTGCAATTGCCATTTTGTCTTCCACACCTGACATGAAAAAGCGGATTTACGGTTTATATTTATGGGGAAATGGTGCAGCGAGAGTCCCCTGGCCGTTTATCAGTGCCACGGCAACTTGCAAAGGCTGATTACATGCAACTGACTCAAGGTTCCTGGGAAAGAGGGCCGCTGATTAAACCGCGAACGGGTGAAAGGTTGCATAGGACACAGGTAAATGCTTCCTCTGAAGGTGAAGATGAAAGATCTCTCTTGCTGCTCTTTCTTTTCACTTGCCAGCCGTTTAGTAGTAATGAAATGCGGCGTGATTTCGCCGCTACAAATCTATGACGTTTTATGCCCTAATCATCGCAGAGGGCATTCGTCTACCCGGTGGACTGAATTCTAACAAGTTCACATACCCACGCTTGGATATTTCAAATGAACGAGCCCTCTGCGACTGCAGTCAATCCGGTTTACCCTGCCTCGGTTTGTTTCAGTTCAGATCTCTGGAGTATGACAGCACATGATGTATATTTAGGTGCTTGGGCTGCGCTTTGTCCTCGGTTGCAGCTCGGCTTGTCGGAATACTGAACGCCGTACAGCAAACTCAGATGGTGCTGTGTGTCCAGCCCCGAAGCGCCGCAGAAGGGATGCTCTGCGTGCTGGAGGGGGTCACGTGCTGACCCCATTGTGCGCACGAGTAAGTGCTCGACAGAAGCACGCTCGCTGCACATCGCCCAACCCCTCGCTTCCTCGGATTCAGGCCACTCCCCCCAGCTGCCACGCTCAGACTCACTCAGGACATACAGCTAATTGATTGATTTGCTTGAATATCCTATACGGAGATGTCCCCATCCCTGCTCTGAGCCATCGGGGGAGAGGAAGGGATGAGAAAAAAAAGACGTAGGGCGAGATTGAGAGCGAGAGACTGCATTAAAAAAGGAAGGGTTTAATATTTTCATCCTTGGGAAGGAGCTGTCACAATTCATTACTATACTTCATTGCCCACACCCCCGCAGTTTTTTTTTTTTTTTTTTGTCGCACTAAGTGCAGAACACAGGGTCGATGTGCTTCAACATGGCAAGAAACAATGAGAGAGGACAAGTAGAGCACACTGGGAAGTGCTAATGACAAAAGCACATTGCTTCTAAGTCAACATAAAGGTTAATAGTTTTTGCACCCCACTGCAAGCTGTCCTCCATGTGTTTAGATAAGCCAATGATGACCCCTTCGTTTGACTACAACCCCCTACGTTTGGTCAAAGGTTGTTCTAGTCATCCTTAATGTCGTGACCATACGGTGCTTACATGTTCTCAGCTTCGACTCCATTCCAGTTGGATTTCCGGTTGGTTCACAGCCCCTGAGTGTTGCATTAACTGAACCAGCCCCTGTCACTCGACTTGATCCGAAAGTGTGAGCACATCCTTTCCCCTTAACTGTCTTTTTTCTTAGCACTGGCTGGTGTGGGGAAGACCACTTGGCATGTAGGGACCTTTCTCTCAATTCATTTCTGGAAGTGAACTAAACAGAGGAGCTTTCAGAACCTGACTTATTTCTGTCAGTATTGAATCTGAATTGTTTTTTGTGCTTCGCAATACAGTACGAAAGCATTTTTGCGGTCAGGGTTATTAAATGCGAGCCTGTCGCAGATTCTACCTCCTCGAAGAGCTCTCAGAATATGGTTTTTATGTGATTTCTCTTCTCCAAATTGAGTTTTCCTTCTGTTTGTGAAGCCGTGAGTCAGTGGGAATGGATTAAAATGATGCAGCATCTCTAGAGATAGTGTTTTCATTTCATCGGCGCTGCTTCCTGCATCAGGTAAAGGAATGGCCTGTATTTGGTGGCATATATGTGATAAGATATTACATGATGTATTTTGCCAAGGTCAAAGTTACACTTGAGATGCATTGAGTTTTTCTCCAACCCCATCTGAGAGTTCCTGAGGTCAGAGTGCGTCTTCCTTTTTTCCCTTTAGTTCATATAAAGACAGCCTAAATTGAATTTGCAATGACAAATTGTGCTGTAATGCATAAGTAAATGCATTATAAACAAATAAACAAATCAATCAGTCTTTTGTGTGACAGTGCTGCTTTTTTAATTTATATATATATATATATATATATATATGTATATATATATATATAACAGAATGCATTTCACACTGTGCTGCCATTACGGCAATACCCTGCAAATGATTCTCATCGTACCTCTAATCCGACAGCTCAGCCGAGCATAGCAGTCATAGTTCATTACTTTTCCATCTATTGCTGTAATCTTCCACCTCACGCGGGTGAACCCCGCTGTCTATAATGCGTGTGGAGAGCCATTGCCATGCATGTAAGGGGCTTTTTGAGAAGGATGTTGTTTTTGAAGATGACAACGATGATGATGATAGTGATGCTGAGCTGCGTATGCTTCAGGCTCTGTTTTGTGCAGAATGGCATGGTGTCATTCGTCCTAGAACACTTGAGGCTGACATGTCACTCTCCGACGTCCCTAACACGTGCCTCATGGGTGCTAAAGCTCCACATGAGGAGATGCAAAGACTATGCTAAGAATGAATGATTAAGCATTGGGTTTTAGGATACCAAATTTTCTTACTTTTAGTACAAAAAAAAGAAACCAAAAAAACTGAATAAATGTTGTAAATATTTTAGCAGTGTTGAAGTACTGAATTTATTCTATTGAACAAGGCAACCTCATAAATATTCTAGTATCAAACCAGACAACGTTAAAGCTTATATTTTTATTCTTTAATAAAAGGACATGAAGAGTTAATTTGCAAAAAAAAAGATAACTTTCATTGTGCATTCCAATTAAAAAATACAGCAATCTAACACAATAAAAACATGATAACATAATAAATTGAAAATTAAAAAAAAAAGAAAAAGTTATCTGTTTTTGCAAATAATCTCTTCACATGTTCTTAAGAAAACATTTAAGAATATTTCAAGAACTTTCCTAAAGGACTTTCTGTTGTTGTTATTTTTTGTGTGCATCTGGTATTTGATTGTTCTAAAGGTATGTTCAACTACACTGCATGTTTGTTTTATAGCGAATTCTAATAGTGAAATGCTAATTGCACCATGCAAAAAGCAATAATTTTTTGAATAAGGTGCATTCTATAATGAACCAAATTTATGCTGAACATAAAGACAATTATGAAAATACCAGCCTGGATAAACTATGTGATGTCGTTAGACAAGTTTCGGGAGGAGTAATGACGCATGATTACTCCCAGCTGGTATCAATTCCCTAAACAAGC
>JAUMHE010000071.1:4251299-4285350 GCA_032359235.1 Enteromius mattozi | reverse complement strand
CTTTCCGGCTCGCTCCCTGGACAGCACGCCAAATACGCTTAAATTTTGTGATCATAAGGAAGCGCGAACTCGTGAAATTGCGGGTGGGTAATGAATAAGAATGTTTGCACTAAAATAATGTGTGCAAGCATTTAGAGATATGTCTTTCAGCAAGTTTAGGATTAGTAGACAGGAAACTCGTGTAAAGAGCTCTGCTTAATGTCAGGCATGATGAATGTTCATGTACACTCACTTAATTTATACATGTCATTACATGATTTAATTTGCATAATCGAGATTATTTGGTGCGTTTGTGTATGACTAATTACATAACTAGACTACGTAGCTTACATGTGAACCTACGATTACACACAACGCTACGGTTTTTTAGTCTCAAGCCTCTGGCAGTACAGCGTTTGTAGCCTAGGTGCACTACCCAGAATTCCCTCTCTGCAACGTTTTCATTCTGCATGCATGGATGGTACATATATAGAATCCGATCAATCACAGAGTTTTCGTTTGTGCGCTAACGCAGCCTCACGTGCATGGTGCAATCTATCATATAGGATGTCTTCTACGGCATCTCATCCGTGTTTGGGAGCTGCGTGTGCTGTGGCACGTTCAAGAGAGATATTCCGCCCGATAGGGAGCCGCAGATGTTAAGTGAGTGTGACGCAGCAGGGCTGGAAGACTCACAGGGCCTGACAGCGTTCCCAACTACTGAACACAAGCACCCTCCACTCTGGATATGGAGAGAGGAAGTGGGGGTGGACATTTTGTTTTAGCACACGCTGACTCATGCCGCTGGATATGACAGTAAGCCAGTGGTTAAGGTTAGGACATGAAAAAGGGAGTAACACAACAAAGGATCTTCTGTGTTCATCAAACATTAAGGCAGGCGTGCTAGTTATAGTTAACACTGCGGTGGTAATGTCAGGATTTTAAATGTTTGCTCTTTAAAACGAGCGTTGCATCAAATACCATTCGAAATGACTAATGTCTTGGAAAGGTTGCACGGTTCACCTGTCTTGCTTGGTTTCTTCTGGCTTCGCATTTGGTTTGGTAATATGAAAGAGTGCACCAAAACAGCTGCTTTTGTCTTTTTACTAGCTTGGACATCTTTTATTAGGGGGAAGGGCTAAGATTTTGGAAAATAAGACCATATTTCTCATTCTGTGCCTTTGTTCGCTCTATTATTATGCCTGGAAAAATATTCACACAGACTGCAGTGAAACAATGGGATTTAAACATGTGACTCTTGTTTACTTTACTTTACTTTGAATTTCTAGGGCTTTTTTTTTTTCTGGTTGCAGCTCATTTTCCAGAACAAAACAATTTAATGCTCCAATAAAACTGTCACTTTTAGCTCTGGGACTTGTGGTCTTCCACATGCATGCCTTCAGCTTCACAGGTGCTGCTTACCCGGTTGTATGCTTTTTAATGTCCTCGTGAAATGGCTGGCCTAGTGCAGTTTTCTCTCCAGTGTTCACTTATTTTCCAGTTGAAATATGAAGTTGAAGAAGGGCATATCAAAGGAATCTTAAAAAGAGTTTAATTGAAAAGTCTCATTGTAGAGAGTTTTTAAAACAACCCAACAAATTAACACCTCTGAGCATGAATTATAAACTGCATATGTAAAAAGTACAACAGCATATAAGACCAGAGGCAACAATAATGAACTACAGGGCATATTACTTCAAATATGAACTTCCTAAATTAAAAGGAGTAGTTTTAGCAACAAAGCTTAATTAAGCAAATGGATTAATAAATAACACTGCAACAAAAATACTTTCTAATGGACTTATTTAGATGGCTTACAAGTTCACATCTGATATTCAGTCACTTTAACAGTGAGATTACAAAAAAAAAAAAGACATTCTCAACAAAGTATTAAAATAATGAATGCTAATGTGTCCTATTTGATTTATACAGTGACTTTTACTGGGTTCAACTGTTATTTCTGAAAAGTTATTTCTCTTATTTTCTGGAAAATCTGTTGAAATTCATCTGACAGAACCCTAATTCTCTTTTGTCCTTCACGACACAGTCAGCCTGAACTTGTTATTGAAATGTTACATTAAACTCACGGATGATGTCCCAGATAGCACACGTACGTCTGCAAGATGTCTGTTAAAGATCTCTTTATCTGGAAAGCATCTGCTTTCTACAAACATCTGGCAGACGTCTTTCAGATGTCAGTTTTACATACATTCTAAATCATAAACATCTTAAGAACATCTTATAGATGTCTATTTGACATCTAAAAGGAAACGTCCCATTGGCGTATTGCAGGTGACCAAACAACCTAAATAATGTGTCTTGCAGATGTAAATGCAGACGTCAAATAGATGTCTCCTAGATGTACGTGTTCTATCAGGGGTAGGGCTGATTTAAATAATTTATTTTCAATCTTTTGTTTTGACTACTTTGGTTAGGTTCAACCCTTAATTAGTGGTGTCAGGTCATTTTAATTTCCATTTAGAACATGTTGACTAGGATAGCAAAGAAAAATGCTAGCTATTAGCCATTAGCATTTTTTTCCCCCAAGACATTCTTGTCAGTCTGTCTAATCTGTCACAACATGGGAATAAAAAGCTTTGTCTCACTGCTCTGTCAAAGGGTCCGTGTATTAATAAGGTTGTATCATTTATTTTCAAGGTTTCTTAGCCTGTGTAGCTAAGGAGCAAATGCTAATGTGTTTGGGGAATTAGGGTTTTACAGCTGGGGTTTAAACACCTCTCGGGGGCATTGTCAACTCATTTACATGAGAAAACCTTTTTAACCTTAATTCCACAGCACACGGCTCTATTCAGCATGGAGGCTAATGACTTTTGCTGCGCCCTGCGACCGTTTGGTTTGCGTTAGCATTTTAAAGGAGTGGTGCTGAGTGTTTGAACAAAGACAAGCTAACATACAATGTACAAGCACCATGGGAAATGAAAGCCGGCGTGGCGCACGGGTGAGGCGGTCACTAGAGAGCCTGGACTTCTGTGTGATTCAAGACTCAAGGACAGCAAATAAAGGTGCATGACTCGATGTCGCTCAGCTCATTTCTTCATTGTGTGACAGGGAAAGTGTCGGAGAGCACAAGAAAGTGAAAAACTCATCAGGAGCTGCTAGGAAAGGAAGATGGTGAGAAGTCTCCTTCAAACTTTATCTTTCACATTCTCATCTGGCAGGCTGTCTGAGCTGCTCCTTTTTTTTCATGTGCTTTCATAGATCAAGGTATTTTGCTCTCAGAATGCCGTGGGCACTCAAACAACATGGATAATGATGGAGACAGAACTATCGATACAATTCTCATGGTATATGAAAGAGCAAACCACTTATATTTCATACAATGCAATGCTCTTTTTATTCATATGCAGCAAAGTGCATTATCTTTACTGCAAGTGGATGTATCTCAAGTCCTGTTTACAAACCCTATCCCAGATTTCATAAATGCAGGAAGGCAATTCAGCTTCTATTTTTCTCTCTCAAGTCGTCAACTTCAAAGACCCCTCTTCCTGGCTCCATAAAGTAAAGTTGACTGCTCTGCGTCATGCTTTATCCATGTAGCCTCTCTGTTTTATTCACTGCCCTGGTATAAAAGACCATCGAGCTTGCACACAGGTTGGCCTTTCTTTATGGAGTGGGATTGTTAAGAGGTTTCCGCAGGAACAGAAGTGCTGGACTGCTACTGCAGAGATGAGATCCTTCCCTCACTGCCCAGAGCACCCCCCTCCAAACACACACACACACCCACACCCTAGCATAAGTGTGTGCACACTCGTCTTATACTTCCTGTCAGTTTTCCATCACCTCAGCACACAGTATCTCAGCCCATCACAGTCAGACTCCCTCCTGAGTTCACCTGGAATGACTGGGACACAGAAACACCTCCCAGTACACACACTGATACATTTTGTTCTGATTTCTGTCTTACTTGCAGCAGCCCGTTGATCCTACACACAGTCATCTTCTGTCTTTTTCTGCCCTTTATTTTTCTTTTACCAACCACAAAGTTTACAAAAGTACAGCACCGTTAACATAATAAATAAATAAATACACCTTTTTGAGTATGCTTTAAAGAAAAATGTTCAGCTCAGTGTGTTGTTTGCTATTTCTTCGTTATTAATTGTAAAATGTACTGTATTATTATTTATTTTACAACTCTACAGCTATAACTTTTTTTCTTTTTTCCCCAATGTACCTATCTTCTGAAAATGTATTTTCACCTTTTTTTTTACTAGCAAAACTGTGCAATATATAAACTAAAGTAATATATTGCACTGTTAAATAATTTGTAGATTTAAATAATAATAATACAAATGTAGTTTGTTTTATTTATTTATTTATTGACTTACTGTACCATGATTTTGCTTTTTGGACATGCGCTATGAAAAACATTTTTTGTTTTTTTGGAATGTACATTTATTTATTGAATGTATCTGGGTCTCACCATTTGTTTTTGGACAAGTGCATGGTATGTTTTATTGTTTAGCATCAATGTGATGCTGTGTTATTTTTCGATGTCCTACATAAATACCAATATATGTGAACATGACAGTCATATAGCACCATTGTTTATATCAAAGCACCCTGTCATCTTATTCTAGAATATTTTGTTGATATGCAATGGCTCAGTTTTTTTTCAGAATACTAATACATTAATCACAAGGACATGAAAAAGGAATGAATGGATGTGTGGTGTGGAAACCTTGAGAAGCAAAGCAGGAATGCAAGACACTGATAGAGAGAGAGAGAGAGAGGGAGAAATGAGGCAAATACACTAACACGGATAATGCCTTTCCAACATCTTCATTTCCCACTTCATATTTCACCTACAGCATGTAAAGTCAGTGGCCGGTTGAGAAGCTCTGTAATGTATGTGCACTTTAATAAGGTGCTAGAGGAAGTGAGTATAGAGGTGGCATTATGGAGGACAGAAAGCAACGAGAAAGACTCTCTCTTGCATAAGCGCTTTCTATCAGATCTCATCTATTAGGTCTCTCACTATTCCTTTCCATGAGTTGCCATGGGATCAGTAAGAGCGTTTAAGATTACATGTTTGCTGGCAGAGGCCAACCGAAGAGGTGAAAATAATTGGCTCTGTAGCCTAACCTCCATCTCATCTCAATCCTCTTCCTTTCCACCTGCTGCTGGCTGTCCTCTTGTGAATGACAACAAACAGACGCTACAGTCCATGCACCTATCCCACGATTCCACCCTCCATCCGTCTCTCCTCCATGGTGTCTGATTCCCAATCGAGAGCCGCATCCAGCTTCCCCCAGGCATGCAATCAGCGCTGCTGGATGTGGCTGCTGATTGGGTGCAAGGCTTGCTGGGAAATCCAGCTTAGGGCAATTAGTTGAAGAACGCCAGGCTATAATGCCACATTGATGCTCGGCTAGGCCACGATGAGCCCAGTGTGTGAATAAGGCCAAGCGTAGGAAACAATAACAACAAGCGCAAAGGCTTCTGGGGCACGGAGGTCAAGGCCGAGAAACAATGCAATCTTAGTGGAGGGGAAAAATGCACGAGAAGGGGGGCAATCACAAGGGGTTGTATAAGCGAGAGAGTGTGATTATGGGAAAATGGGCTGTTTAGAGAAGGATGATAAACATTATGAAGGTGCTACAGATGGTTGCGGGTAGGGGACGGATCTGTGGGGGGAAACAATAGTGAATGGGCAACACTGTGGTCATTAAACTCTAATTTGGGTTGACGGCGGAGAGATGTGTTTTCCCAGAGAGTGAGTTTACAATGCTGATGAGATCCTCATTGGTGCAAAGGGAAGGTGTGACCTCACCCCAGCCCCACTTTTCTTCCCATAATTGCAATTTATGAATGTATGGTTTTCTGCCTGTAAAACTGGCCTTCTGCCTCCAAAGGGTTGTGTTAGTTCACTAGTACTGTTTTCCCTTCCTGAATACAAATGATTATTGCCAGTGCATCAAATTGGTCTCAAAAATTTCATAATAACCTAATAATTATTTTATTTTATTTTATTTTATTTTATTTTATTTTTATTTTTATTTTTATTTAGGGACTCTATGGGTAGCAGATATAAAGCAGATATGTGCCATAAATTTGCAATAAAACAATGTCTGCCATACATTATTTTATTGTATTTATTTATTTTTCCATTGGGATTTTTACTATAGTAATGCATTATTATTATTTTTAATTAACTTTTTGCTACATTAAAGTTTGATGATTGTGGCTAGAATTTGACTTGTAATCAGTTTAACCAATATTGATTTATTGTCTATATTTAATTGATTGTACATTACTTTTTTACAATCATTCATTTTTCAAATGAGAAATAGCATAAGCTTTTAATCTTAGCAATAGGCGCAGCCAAAATAGACCATAATTTGCATCCTTTCAGGTCACAATACAACTTTGCATAAATGTAATGAAAACTCGCAAAGCTGCTGTAAATGCAATGTAATGAGAGATCACACAACAAAGCATTGTGATGGGGAAAATGTAAATATAGATGATGGTTTGTAAACATTTTATGGATGCTTATGCAATTCTGCCCCAACGTTACATGTTGTGAGGACTATCTTTAAGCTAAATTGTAAGACTCAATTGTGCTGATGGAACACAATGTCTTTGAACATTTATTTGTTGATAAAGATGCCACACAAAGGGTTTAATACGAATATCGTTGTAGGGTTTAAGGCATAAAAGAGACCCCTTTTTACAATAATGGAGGTTACTGAACTGAAGTGAAATTAACCATGAAGGCTATTGCGACTAATGGTTGAAAAAAAGGATCTTACGCAATTGCTTTTATATAACCAAAGCTCAGCTCAACATAAATGACTGTTTTAAAAAATCTCCATCCCACCTTTGCTGTTTGGATCCAGCAGACTGTCAAGGGCGGTAATATCCGAGTGATTTACAGAGTTGCTGATAATAAGAAAATGGGTCATTTCCATTTATGCGTAGCCTCACAGTAAAACTGCCTAATTGGGAATGATGGATCCGGGTTTGTAGTTCCTAAACTCGGTTTCTGAGGGAGAGGAATCAATGATGTGTCACTGCTCTATATCTTTTCGCATGCGAGATTTCGATGAGCGATTACAGTTAACACGAGAAGCCATCAGCGCACCCCGTTGTCCCATTTTTCCATATTTAATGTCGTTACAACCCCCTGATGATTGTTTTTATGAAAGGAAATCTGAATGAAGAGGAAAAAGAATATTAAAGTAGCTCTACGATGTCCTGTCATGGCCATGGTAGTTGTCTGAATACAAACAGAGATCAGGTTCTATTTTTATCAGAGGAGCTCCTAGTGCACTCAAACAGTGTGTTCTACCACTCCTCTTGAAGTTGTGTGATTAAAAAAATCATCACAGCATTCATTTATTGTTCGATCACTGTCTTTCTTCGCTTTATTTGAGATGAAGGTGTAACTTTGACAGGAGGAACAAGTCTGTTCTTGCAGCTTCAGCTCAATTGAAACACCCCTATGGCTATGCTTCCAAAACGAACCAAAAACACCCATCATTCCAGTTGCACAGCTCAAATCAAGCTATTGTTCACTGTCACGTACTCATCCTGCTCTCTTCATAGGCTGTGATTCGTGCGTGAGTGTTTGTATTCTGTGGGAATCGTAGAGACCCCGGCACCGTTTCCTGATCAGCGGAGTGCAAGCCGGGTTCAGAGATAGAGATGCATTTAACAGAGGCACCCTGCATTTAACTGGCCTGCGGCCAACAGCTACAAAACTGCTGTGTGCAGAGGATAATAACAAGCACAGAAAGGGATGGTAATAAAACGGTATGTTTCAAACAGGAAATGCACCGTTTTTCCTTGAAGCGCTATTTGTAAACGTTCTCTATTTATAAGGGCCAGAAATGTTAATTATGCTTCAGATGTCATATCACAATGGTACGTGGTACAAGTATTCGTAGAAGTGCCACCTTGAAGATGTTGGCGCTGTACCAACCAAGCTTCTTTGTTTTGTCTTTAGTAACACTGAGGTATCTTGAATGCTATAGTATTGTTCAAAGTACCTTGAATACTGTTTAAATACCATGAACATAGAAATTCTTCATTATTGTTATTAGGAGTGGGTGGTACGGAATCTTGCCATTGCAAATACTGTCATTTTGCGCAGCCCTTACCATGGTATACATCAAAGTACCTTTGTGTACCATCTGATACCCACTGTAAATTACAGCCTGTCACCACAGCATATTTGTAAAGAGATCTCTTTCTATCAAGCACATCTCACTTGTCTTTGTCTTCAGTTGTGACTGTCCTTGATGTAGTGATTTGTCCCCTTAGGTTACGTAACTGTATTCTCTCGCCCAAAATACACAATATCTTAATATAGAGGACAGCTATCAGCCACAGAGTTTGAGTGACACACTTCATGTGACTCACAGAGGCTTTTTTTTCTGGCTTTGGTTCCGCTGGGTTTGTAACCTTCTCATATTGGCGATGTTGCGGTCTCGCCAATGTGTAGGCAATTACAGGGAGGGCAACTACAGGACCAACTCTGTGGCCAAACGGCCACTCCCATCTTCCTTAGAGTGTGTGAGTGTGGGAAAAAAAGAGATCTGTCAACACACTGCATCCGTTAGATCGCGTCATTACAGTTGTCTCCTGCTAAGGACGTTAAAGTCGGGGAAGCGGTTTAACTGGTCCTCAGGTGAACTTTTGCTGGCGTGGGCAGATTTTGCAAGACTGGATTTGTGTCTTATGTATGCGTCTGTTCCTGTGCAAGAGAAGCAAATTTCAAAACTTGTTGACTGTATTGTCGTCGCACTCTTCGGTTAACCTCACCCCTGAGGTTAGTAGAGTTTGGTTTCCTCTTACACTCGTCCTACGCATCATCATTTTCCCTCGTTTCCTCGGCCTCAGGTCTAAGAGTATCTGGCGACACGTTCAATTTTATCCCCCACCTGCCTGTTTTCTGTCCAGACCTTCCCCGTGCCAGATTCCTACAAATTTTGACAATGTCCCTGAATCCTACGATTGAAAAAACACATCCGTCCTCTCAGCGTAGACCCATTAATATTACTGCATCCTGTTGCTACAGGTCCTCGGTGAATCGTTCCATTTACTTCCAGCAATAGGAAGTGCATTCATTACGAACCAAAGGCATTGGGCAGTCAAATCCCCGTTCGATTCAGATGAGCGCTCCCGTCTATATCTGTGGTTCTTTAGGGAGGTCTTAACAGGTTTTCTCATTGTGTCTGCTGTGCTGGTTTTTTATAAGCATGTTGTGATTCTCCAGGCTATTTTCACCTCCTTTTTCCCATCTCTTTTCTCCAGCAAGCTGGCTCGGCTTGGGGTACATCTGGCACTTGCATCTGGGAGGCTGGAACGCAGAGTTTGGATGCAGGTGTCTCTGGTAAAGGGGTGCATATATAAGCACGACGGGCATGGAAAGTGTATTTGTTCCCAATGTAGATGGACACTCAACTCTTTGTAATTACTTTCCTGTCTGGTTTGTTGTTTTACCGCAGAAAGGAATCTAATGGGCATTGAAAAGAAACAAGTCGTTTTAGCACACAAAATGCTTGGACATTTAAAATATGTTCGTTTCCGAGCTTAAAAAGACCGCTCCCTGGTGGTTATGCAGTGCAATGTTGTTGATGCCCGTGGCTCACCTCTTGAGAAGCTGACCCCTGCTTGTGCGATTGCGTTTTGGGTCATATTTCCCTCTGCTGGGAAGCTGGTTGACATTTTGAATTCTTTTTCCTGTCCCAGCTTGCTTTTCGGTGCCAGATAGGCCTATTGAATGCGAAACAGTAGGATTGTGGATGGCTGGATTTGTCCCCATGTACTGGAAAGGGAGGAAGGTGGGTTATTGAATTGCAGCATCGGATGAGGCTCCATTTTCAGCTTTTATTTCACGGAAAACATAAATATTGAACTCGAATGGAGCCGGTGTGCCGTCATTGTGTGAATGTGTTAAATGAATAACTAATTTAACTTTAAACGTTAGGGCGGAAGGAGCGATTATGCCAGCGAACCTGACTGTGCCCATCACAATCTAAAAATAGAGTGCCTTTCCTTGAGGATATTTTTCTGCTGTTTTGCATCCATAAAGCTCTTATAAACTGTGCTGCTGCTCGGATGAAAATTTGATGCTCTGCACGCTCCAGTCTCTCCCATTACGCCATTTGGCATAACAAGCTCAGCACTTCCTCTTTTTTTTTTTTTTGATGGGGTTGCGCAGTTGCTATCTCTCTCTCCCTCTCTCTCTCGTCGCCTTCCTTTGCTGTCAAGTCGATATTGCGCACGCAATGGCAGCATGTCATGTGAGACGCACAGAAGGAATCGTGCACAAAGCCAGGCATCATGGGAGCGCACACATATAAGTGCACACGTGAACGCAGTGCGCTTACACTTCTCATGCAGGCTTGAAATGGGTTAGGATAGCCCAGATCCGGCTTTTTTCATGGATCAATTTTCAGAGTGCCACATTTGCACAATATGATACTTCAGTCTGCCAAACCCCAGTGGACGCTGGTGTGTGGTTTAGTTTTTGAAGCCGTTTTGTTTCTGCACTGACAAAGTGTCTGTAATAGTGTTATATTACTGCTGCTTATTTATGCAAGTCATCTGAAAGCAAGTGATCTGCTTTTCTCCCTCTCTAGCGATTATTATCCAACAGTTTTTGCACACCATTCAAGGTTTTTTTTTTTTTTTTTTTGGTAATATGAAAGCGATGGGTCTCTGTAATGTTTGCTATTCTTTGTTTAAATGTGTACGCTTTACTCTGTGATCGTTTGTCATCCTGATAGATGCTAGAGCTGAGCTATATAGCTAAAAAGTTTTTTCTCTCCAAAGTACTTTTGTCTCTATTTGTGTATGTATCTTTGATGTACATCTCAAAGCATTGGCTGAAATTCTTTAAATATATATATATATATATATATATATATTTTTTTTTTTTTACACTGAACAGGCACAGTATAGACTGAATCACTAAAATGAATCAAATTTACCAGTTCTAACACTATTTTGCTATAGCTGAATTCAGAATTTAGAAGCTTAGTATTGATGTAAGACCCTCAGCAAGGCCACAGCCCAGACCTCCCCGCAGCGTGTTGAGCATGCTCCATGTCATTCTCTCTCTTGTGCCTTGTGCCCTCCCCTCCTTCCTCTCTCTTTCTCCCTCTATTTCTCTTCTCCTCAGCTTGGGAGACTACAGTTTGAAGGTCATTGAGTGAAAGTGTTGTCAGACAGTGAGGGAGTGTAAAAAGCATCCTCTCACACAGGCTCTCAGGCCTTATGTTCATATTAATGCAGATGTTCTCTGGCCTTTGGTGACTCAACTGGCATTAAAACATCTCGGAAAGAGATCAGAAAATGCTGCTCTTTGAACAAAATAGAGCAAAACCACTCAACCTTGCATTTGTGTCCACTGTTTCATCGAAAGGTCATTCTGATAACCAAATAACACACAATGTGAATGCTGCAGTTTGTTTTTGTCTCAGAATCTATGAAAACTCAAAAAATAAAACATGCAATTTTCTATACTCTAGAACTGGTAATAAAACAGAGTTGTAATTTCAGTAATTTTGTAATAACAAGAAATTACTTTAACAACCTATTTTACTGCTTGACTTTATTTTGAGGGAAATATGAATCAGCAAGACAAAAAAAGAATGATATGCGAATTTATCCATTGAAAAATGGTGCTTAAATGGGTGTTAGCAAAACCCTAACTGCCGGTCACCTTTATCCATTCTAACATATATTTTGCTGTCATTGTTGTCATATATCAAGACTGTTTAGAAGGGCATTATGTACAACCATAGCCTAAAAATTAATAGTATAGCTGAAAATGATTTCAAAGGCAGAACAAGTCATTAATTTTGAGGGAGATTACATAAATAAGATTAGGAATGTATTCAGTAAGTAAAAAGGTTTTGGTTTCATGTTGAGCAGGGAAGAACACTTTAAATTGCAAATGATCATACAATCTCATGACCTTTTCACTGGTCCAGTTAGCCTTGTGGTGGTTCGGCTTGTGGACTCTAAGAGTAACCACATTTTTACATTATTCACCAGTAATTTCCCAACCATTGTGTAGTGGTAAGGAAGTATTGCTGAGTATTGCAGAATCATCCACCAGATTGAACGAAGTGTCTTAAGTAGGTGCTGTTGTCATTTTTCCTTTTGTCTTGTCTGATGTAGACCCCAGAGCTGTGGCCACCATGAACTCCTCTGAGGCCTTGGCAGCCATTCCAACCGTCTGTTTGTGCAGTTTTTTTTTTGTTTTTTTTTTACAACATGCTACTGCCTGTAAAAAAAATGTACAATGGGTTCATTGATCCACCGTTTTCAGTGGCTATTGAGTGATCCTGTTGAGGAGCAAGACCTTTATGGGTCTCATTTCCCCCTGACGGCCTAGAAGCAGCGACCCGGGGATTGTGGGATTGGGTCTTTGAGTTATACGCTAAGAAATGATTGCAAGAAAAGCTAGAACTGACACGAACTGCTTTGGTGTAGAATTTCATCAGCCCTATTCAACAGATGAGCGTGTCTTGACTCACTCGACCATTGTGGGTTAAAGCCCTTCCACCGCTACCTCATAAGATTTCACAGCGGCCAGCCTCCCTGCGGTTCGTCTGCTGCGCCCACTTCTTGAGAAACATATGCGTCATTTGTGAGTCGATTAATGAGAAGTGTACGATTAGAGCACGCCGCCGGTTGTGAGCCTTTGGGTGTTATAGAAAAGTCATGTTCCTGCTTGTCATGATGCTTCGTTTCTCCTTTGCTCACACCGACTTCCAGGCACACCTGCATTGCGTTACTTCTGAATGATTAACAGGTTCTTCTCAGGTGCGTATGCCTGAGTGTCATCTAAAGACACCTTTGTTGATTAAAGAAACAGCTGCCATCTGGTCGGGCTGGGCAGCGGGTTTAAGTGTCACCTTTGCCTTGTAGGCTTGGCTGGTCTGTAGCACAAACAACCTTGGAGTCCTGGACTTGTCACAGTCCATCGGCCAAGCGGAGTGCTGCGAGCCACACGGTGGGAAGCTGAAGAGTCCAACCGTTCGAGTCTCGCACTGCAGGGGTGGTACATGCCATTAACAACAAAAGCGGTGGCATCGGTACGGTCCAGCGTAGAAGGGAAGAATCGCCCTGCCCTTCACAGGGCTAATCAACCAAACCCTGCACCGCCCGAGGACTGCCCACACCGCGTTGATAAGCAGGCCTGTTTAAAATACGGTGCAGCGTGGGGCTTTCTGCCTCACTTGACTGCAAGATGAAAAAGCATGAGATAGCCTTGTCATCTGGCATTCTTTAAGTAGGTCACTATAAGGTTCACTTGATTTGGACTGAGCGAATCGGGTGCACGGCTTGGAAGCGCTCATACATATTCATCAGTGCTGTTTTTGTTGTGCTGCCTGCTTATTTAATCTTAAAAGCCGTAGTACTACAATAACAAATCAAGTAATTTGTGTGGACGCTTTTGCTAAATATGAAAATTAATAATTTCATTGCTGATAACTGAAAGAGTTGCTTGATTTGGGAATACAACCAGGTTATTAACTGGAACTCAATCCTTGTTTCCCCACAGCAGCGTAAACGGTTACCTTTGATCATTGTCGAACTAAATGCATGAATTATGGATGTGATTTTCTTGTGCAAACAAGTCTTAATTATCATTGTGCTTGTGCAGTATGTTTACATTTGGAACATTTCTGGGTAGAATTTGTTGTAGAAAGAGTTAGTAGCGCAAACAATGATGTTAGCAATGCCAAGGTCATGGGTTCGATTCAGGGGGAATGCATGCGTTTCTAAAAGGCATGCTTTAAATTCCAGTCAGTTTGGATACAATATGCCAAAAGGGTAAATGTTACTTTGTGAAGCTGTTTTTGCAGTGATGGTGTAAACCAATGATGCCAAACTCAGATGCAGAAGGTCCAGAGTTTATTTCCAACATTGCTCCGATGCACATACCTGGAGTTTAGAAATAACCCCGGAGGACTTGATTAGCTGGATCAGATGCATTTAATTAGTGTTAAAGATGAACTCTGCAGGACTGTGGCCCTCCAGGAACATTTTGGTGTAGACCTCGTAAAGGGCTTTGAAATAAACACAAAGGGACTTGACTCACAATTCAAGTTTGTGTGAACATCCATGCCATGCTGTGCTAGTATAAATATGACTAAACAAAGGTGACAGTTATGGGAACAGATTCACTCATCTCATACCCAAGAGTCGAATCCTTCCCAAACTTAAACAAACATTCTTACATTTACACTCCACAAAATACAAATACCTTGCAGATGTAGATAATGTAGACCAAACCAGATGTCAGATTTGTTAAACGTGAACATTTCTAATGACCCCTCTTGAAATAGAGAGGATGGGTTTGCCCATGTCTGTTTTTGGATACGTCTTTGGCTTCCAAACATAAAGTGATTTCTGCCTCCATTAACAGCTGTAGTGGCACTAGAAGCAGTTCATTACATTTATAAACTTGTTTCCAATGCAAATGTGTTCAGAAGAGGATCCATGGACATGTCGTCTTAATCTGATATACGCAGTGCCATAGCAACGTGGTGCTAAAGGAGCCAACTGAACAGCTTTCCCCTGACTTGATTATAATAACAGCAGCCGTATCAGATAAACATGCTTTTTGTGTGCACCATTAAAAAGGATAGTTCACCCAAAAATGAAAAACAAACAAACATACAAACTAAAAATCTGTCATTATTTTCTCGTTCTCTCATGTTGTTCCCAAATGTCAGTATCTTCACTAGATAAAAAAAGAGATGTTTTGTAGAATGTCTGAGCTGCTCTTTTACACTGCACAGTAGTGTTTAATACCAAACATCCTGTAAGAAAACAATGACGTGTTTTGGTTCAAAGTCATTAGGATCCCTAGCTGTGTGGACCAACACGTCACAGAATACACAAACACCAAGAAGAACCAGTCTCACCTTCTTGAAAATGATTTCCCACAGGTGTGTCAAATGGGTCAGTAAATAAATATTAAAACAAAACATCATGCAGGGTAAAGGTGAAACCTGCACCCTGCTGACTGGTTGCAGGATAGGTCATGACTGTAGATTTACCAAATTCATATTATACATATATATATATATATATATATATAAAAAGAGTTTATTTATTGCAAAAGCAGATAACTCTGCTATTGTGTTGTATTATCTATTTTTTTTAAGCTATTTTTAACCTAGTCAGAAGAATAAAAGAAAACAACAACTGCAGTTTGATTGAGATTAATTGGAATGCACAATGAAAAAAAACATGATTTTTGAGATTTTTATAAAAATGGAGTTATCTGTTTTTGCAAATGAACTGTATAATATATAAACCTATTTTAATTGGTTAACATTTGAATGATATGAATTGTAATTAAATTATACTGCATTAATAGTTTGTAAAATATATATTGCCTTTGAATCGGGTTGTCTTAGGTCTTAGGTTGATGTTAAAAATTACATTAAATGTGTGCTCTTTACATTCCAGTCTACTGGAATCTGACATTTAATGTGACCCACATTTTGTGCACGGTTTTTGCGAAGGAACATTGAGTGCCTTTTTTATCTTTTTTCAAATGCTTGCTTTCATCATTGTGGGAAACTAAAGCAAGGTCAAGCAGTCAACGGTTCCCTGTGTTTTTTTCAAGAGTCGTATCAGGCTAGACAGGTTAAGCCACTGTGTTGGATGGGAGAGGATTTCTGAACTTGCAAAACAGGAGATACTCCTGCACCTGGTGGTAAAACGATGTGCGCCAGGCCTGATAGAATATCCACAAATCGCATATCGGTTCTGAGAATATCTTTGAGGTCACACTACACCATTCCCATTGTGCAGAGGAGTATTGCGTGTTCAAACTAAGATGAAGGCACATAATGGCTTTGAAGGAGGAAAATGAGTTTTCAGCCAGGTTCTGGGGAGGTTAAGGTAGTATCTTTGATGCTTGGGAGGTTCTTTTTGAAATATATTGCTAAGGCAAGCATCCATATTATTATTGCTTATATTTAAGTTTAGGAAATTACCCTAACCGTAATGCCATGTATTGACATGAATGATGCTTTGATGAGAGATATACTACTGCCTTTCTGAGTGTTCAGATTTTTTTGACAAGTGAAAAATCCCATCTGTAGAGACAACAATATCATAGGAAAGCACAATTTTTTCTTCATTAAATGTAAGTTTAATTTTAACATTTGCTGAAAAATTGGCCTTGCAGTTTTAATTCCCAAATGAAAATTCGACTCTGGACTGAAAAGCAGTGTAAGTCCTTATGAAAGAACATACCTGCCAAGCAAACTATAATGCCTTCAACTTATTGGGAAGGGAGTCTGAAAAGTCGCCTCTAATGACCAGTAATCCTTTGGCATAACCTTTGAAAGGAGAAAACAGTCATTAAGAAGTTATTTTAAAACTTTTTTGCTTTTCATAGACATAAAAAAAAAAAAATAATAACATAAAAAATAAATCCCCTAAACATATTCGCAATTGTAACCATGGCTACATTTAACACTTCTTGTTCAGTATGTTGATTATAACATTTAATGATGTGGTAATAGCAATCAGACAATCACCTTAGAGGAACTTGTGGCACATGCACTTCTAATAAATTGCTGATCCTCTGGATTATTTTTTTTTCTTTTTGAAAACAACAGAAAAAGGCATTGTGGTTTTAAATTAAAATGTACATACATTGCTAAGGGTAAATATTTTTGCACACAATATTCCGTCACTTTTCAGCCTTTTTGTTTTGTTGGAAATGTATTAGCTTCATGGACATTCTGTGTGAAAAAATTTAATTTTTCAATATAGCACTTAAAGTACAAGACATGGCTGTCACTGCTTGAGAAGTTGTGTCACACACCCATGTGCAGCATATGCATGTCTCGAAACGAATGCTATCGATGTCACAGAAATTGCTTTTAGGCAAATTACGTTTTGCTCAACTACTATGAACAAAATCATGACAGACAAGCTGTATCTTGTTCAGTTCAGGCAGCGCTGTTTGTCTTGAAGGACTGAGCAACTGCATCTTTCTTCCTTGAGATAGCGCATAAAATACAGTGCTGCTATATTCAAGCTTGTGACAAACAGCCGTGCATCTTAGAATTGACTTAAAAGTGCACTTCAGGACAGCTGAAGCGGGTTTGGCTGACTGCAGAGAAATCTTGAGCCAGGAAGTAAATGTTTTTTTTCTACAATGTCAATTGCTTTCTCAAACTGAGCATACTCATCTTTCAGAGAAAAGCCTCTGGAACAAGCATGCACTATTTTTTATGTATTTTTAAAGTATTAATTAATTTTAACACCAAGCAAGAGTTACAATAAGAAACTCCTATTCCGTCTGGGAATCATTTTGTGCTTTCATCAAGTTTGCTGACATGGGTTTTGAAGAGAGGATGAGGGTTAGCAAACCGTTTCCAGCACCTTTAAAAGACGGTTTTGTTTGGCATTTAATGATGATGTTTTGGCCAAGACAGGTAGGGCATTCACCCATGAGTGCATGTGCGGTGTTAGTGGGCGGCAGGGCTGCTTTATTGGAGTCTCTGATTGTGCTGTGATGAAGATCACACCTAGTGTTGCATTGGGTTGATGGTGTGTGTATGGCCAGACAGGTGTTCACTCAATAGCTGTCCCACTTCTCTGACCTTAAAGCTTTTAATCAGCTCTGTCTGAGAGCCCGTCAATCCTTTCAAAGCATGACAGTGGTGGAGAGATCGAGGGAGGGGAAGAGAGAGGCCATGCATAGGGTTGTAGCTCTGACAAAATGGTTAAAAAGGAGAATGGGAAGCTATTTTCTTGCCTTTGTGCAAGGGGAAAAAAATACAAACTGTATGTCTTAAAAATGTAAAAGTAATTTGGTTCTCTGATCAACTAACCGAGTATTAGGCCTTAAAAGGATAGTTCACAAAAAAAAAAAAAAACTCTGTCCATCCAAACAGCTGCTGGTAGCTATTGACCAACATTTTTCAGAATATCGCCTTTTGTGTTCAACAGAAGAAAAATTATATATAAATATATATATATATTTATTATAAACATACAGGTTTGGAACAACAAGAGGTTTACAAAATGTTAACTGTAAAACGTTGCAATAAAGAAAGAAGAAAAATGGTCCATTTTTCATTTTCTCCACACTGAATTGCAAATGTGCGTTGATTGCATTGGCAGAAACAGGCTGCTGCATTCTCCAGGTGGGTACCGTGTGTTGGCAGCGGTTGAAATGATTCGCTATTATATGCAAAATTTTTGGTGTTTAAAAAAGAGCTATAGAAATTCAGTGACTTGTTGCTCCAGTGGACGCATCTGGGGCATGTGAGTCATTTCCACCGGAATACGGTTTGTTCTATGAGAGGAAATGATGATGAGTTTAACCCTTTGCTGCTCGCAAGTATGCGTTGTCTCCTTAAGCTGCAGATTTGCCAAGACTGTGCCCGGTTTTGAGTTATTTCTAGCGGTGCTGCTCCACTCGCAAGGTTCAGTGAGTGACAGTAATTTCAATCCAAGCTAATTGAGTTGTTGAATCTCCCTTTGAGTCCCTTTTCTCACTCGCTTCAGGGTCTCTGATCAATAGTAATACACTATTGTGATATGTCAGCTAGATTTATTTATATATTTACCCCATTCTTTCTTTATCAAAGGGTATCAGGCGAAAAGCAGACTCTTTTCACAGGGGATTGTCTCACCTTGCAAGAATGGCTTGGTAGACCTCTGGGATGTTTGAATTCATCGCTCGGACTGACACAGTTTAGAGTTTAAAAACGTCTTTGAAACAGAAGGTAATTGTATTGTAGCTTTTGTGACTTTTAATGAAGAGAATTGTTAAAAGTGATGTCACTGCATTTACATTAAATTGTTCTGAACTCCACAATTACCAGCAGCCCTGGTTAAATCGTTTTACTCATCTTACACCCTTTATCAACAATGAAC
This sequence comes from Enteromius mattozi, assembly GCA_032359235.1. NCBI lineage: Eukaryota > Metazoa > Chordata > Actinopteri > Cypriniformes > Cyprinidae > Enteromius > Enteromius mattozi. The sequence goes on along the minus strand of JAUMHE010000071.1, from coordinate 4,266,468 downwards.
CATTTTGTCTTTTTTGCAAAAAGTTAAAATCTTAAATCCAGACTTCAAATGGACATGCTCTTTGATTCATCTTAATGCCGTAATATAATTGTTTTGTGGAAAAGAAAAGAATCAACTTCTCAAAAACCTTTGATTTTTAGACTCACTGCAAAATCCCACAGGTCCGTTTCTTGTTTTCCAGCCGAGACCCTCCTTTTGTAAGCCCACCCACCCTGTTGCTTTCAGACACCCAGGCAATTACCTTAGGCCTGCTTTTACAGTGAAGTATGAGGAATTAGCCATGCTATTTTCCTTTCCTCAACCACACTGACTTTCAAAACGCTATATGCTAACACACATATGCTAGCGTTCTTTGTAGAAGGGTCCTCTGGTGGGTTCTTGTACCTCATGGCCTTCATGTCAATATACAGCGTTGGACTTCTGAGGTCTTGTGGGGAATACTATAACTCATTCCACCCTTCAACTTTTTTCAGACGTTCTCCCTTTCCTCAACCTGTGGTTTTGTGGTTCTCGTCTTCATCTCGTAGCCAGATACTTTTCATTTAATTGAAAGCCAAAAGTGCCTCACTGTTTAACTCTTCAAATGTGCAATCAGCACCCCAGTTCTGCACTTCGCTTGTGAGAAATTTCTCGTTCTGCGTTTTTAGAAACGAAATGTTCTTGCTTCTGCTTAGATGCTATCAGAATGTTACAATTGCTCTGCACTACTGTGCAGTCGTTTGCTTGATGACCGCAAAGCGATTCAGTGAGTTTTTAAATGAAGAAAAATGTCATCCTAATATCAAGTTCCACCCATCGCACCGCAGACTGCCGGGGTTTGTTGGCGAGGGAGGTTATTGACGGAAGGACGTGCATTATGATAGATGATGTGTCATTTGGATTGGGTTTCCTCCGCTCTTTGATGTGCGACCTGGAATAACAACCTCCAGACTCACTGAGATAATCTGACAGATTTCTGGAAAGCTTCTGTGATTAGAACAAAAGTCACATTGAAGATTTCTAGAACTATTGTAGGGAAAGCGAAAACTGTATCTTGGACCTAGACGTGGTGTGCTCTGGACCCGCTATGCATTGAAGTGTGTACATATGTGTGTGTGTGTGTGTGCATGTGAGGATATGGGAAAATATCTGAAATGTGGTGTGTGGTGAAGAGTTGGAGGAGGGGGACTCGACGTCCCTCTACCCAGCTGGGTAGCACATGCACTGGAGACTAAAGGAGCACAAGAGATGTGGTGAGCATTCCGTGGGCTGAGTGTGGAGAATGGAACGCTCCCAAAGAGCCATTGGAAAGATCCATTGCGGTCTTGGTCACGGAAATAGTACAGCCCCATACTCTTGGAGTTCTCCTCAGAAACACTGAACCATTTATATATCACCCTCTTTACTTGTCTCCTCTTCTTTGTTCTTTTAGTTTAGCTCTCTGATAGCACTTTTCCACAGACATGATAAAGGTGCGGGTTCCAGGCCAGTGCCAATTCTCAAACCATTCTATGCATTTCTACCACATGAAAGTGGCTTCCAGGTTCTGGGAGTTCCGCAAACTTTGTTTTTAGACTCATTATAGTCAGGTAAACCATACCTTAGCAGTGTCATAGTTTTCAGGAACGTGAACCATTCTGTTGGAAAATATGAGTAATTTAATGTTGCACTGGTATTTTGGTTACCAATGTCATAGTGGGCATTTTTCTGTTTGCATTTAGCCATTGTTAGTTTATTTTACATAATTAGAAAGATGATCATCGCTTGATCATGTGATCTCAACATTGTTACCCCATGCAATGACCCACTCCTGTTAAAAAAAAAAAATAAAAATAAAAAAAAAAAAAATTTAAAAAACAGCTTCAAATATGACCAACATCTTCATCTTATGAAGGAAACAATGGTATTAAAAATCATTTTATTACAAAATGTGCATTTATTTATTTAGAGGTAACACTTTTTAATGAGGTAAATCTTGCTGAGTTCTCTTTTGAATTTAAGATTAGCATCAGGCCAAATGTTCATGCGAATTGTGAGTGTTTGCAAAAGCGATAATGATTGCTAACAACTTTGCTAGCATGAACTGTGTTGTGTTGACTGAGAAAAAAGTGCTAAACCCTTATATAATGAGTCAAGCGCCCTAAACCTCATTTAAAATCAAGAATAGTGTAAATGCAAAATGAAACTGTGATCATTTTGCCCTTATTGTTTTTAAAAAGTAGTATTTTCCTCATAGTTGTAGCATTGGCTAAATATTCCCAATGTTCTTTCAGTTATAAATCTCTATGATCTCATCTAGCACCAGATAACAGATGATGACACTGGCCAGTCGCATACTAAATGTATGTGTTAATTGTGAGTGGTCCAGACTCTCTCACTACCCCCTCCAGTGAGAGTGTGAATTCCCAACCGGACATGTTAATGGTTCAATCTGCTCTGTCGAATGAGGGGGAGACACCAAAGCTGCCCACCGGCCCAGCTGCCCTGTTTCCACAATACTGGCCTGTTTAAACTCTGATAATAAACCGTGCTCTTTGATGTCAGATGGACATTTCATATTTTTCTACAAATCGTTAAAAATGGATGAATTTCTCAACATGACTTCCCTCTAAGAAATCTTCATAAAACTCTTTCATCAAAGATACGCAGGAGGGGGCTTGAGGATTTCAGCAGCACCTCGCATCAAATATTGATTATCTGTTCTCTTTTTGTTTTTAGATTATCCCTCCCATCAGGGGGTTGTGCTACTGTTAGTCACAGGAGCCTTGGGAGTTTGGAAAGCTAATCACAGGTTAAATTGTCAAGCCTTAAAGAAAAGTGTCCAACGCTAATGCTACTATTGAGACAATATAAAACACATATACATTATATACATTTAAAGGTAAAATGTGATTAGTCCACAAAGGGTACGGTAAAAGTATTTACCAGTATATGCTACATTATTACCACTGAATAATAAATGCAGATAAATAAGGACATTTTAAAGAATTATTTTCCGGTGATTTTTGCAAACATACTCAACCTGAAATCTTGCGTCATGCTCGTTCATGCATAGCATTTAAATCGTTCATCCATGTAATCCATTTAATCATTATACTTACCTCCAATCCGATTTTCCTTGTGAACACTTTGGATTTGAACTTTTCCAGACAGAAATTTTGTCCATTGATGATGATGGACAGGGAGAGGATTTGTCATGCATGGCCGTCTTTAGCATATTCCCAGTGCCGCTTTTGGCCGAACTTGAAATACTTTTTCTGCAAGATGTGCTGAGGATACAGTGTAGCCAAAGGTGCACTGGGGCCATCGGTTCAGCAGCAGACACAAAACACATCCCAGCCGTCACTCAAAATACAGACATGGAGTTGCACCAGACAATGATTTTATAGAGTATGTGGGCTTGTGTTGCATTGCACGCTCTTGCATGATGCTTTACTCTGCGATGTGACTCATGTTGAGCGTATTTGGTGAAGTACAGCAATTATTATTACTGTTTTATGCTAGAATAAATAGAGCGATGCCTCTTTGTATGTTAATATTTAATTACCCACCTTGGATACAGTTCAAATTTGTTCTCTTGAAGATATGGTTCGCCCAAAAATGAAAATTTGCTAAAAGATTTACTCACCCTAAGGCCATCTAATAAATAGATGAATTTGTTTATGTGTGGAATATATTTGCTCATCAATGGATCCTCTGCAGTGAAAGTGTGCCATCAGAATTAGACTCCAGTCAACAGACTAAAACATTACACTCCAGTCCATCAGTTAATATCTTGCTTTTAATTAACAAATCCATCATTGACATGTTTTAAACTTAATTTCTTTGCTTCCAGCTGAAGCTGTCTATTCATAATACTTCTCTGCCCTGTGAAAAAGCTGCCTTGTCTGATTTAGGAGTGAAATATGCACATATCAAACACTCTTTACAAGCAAAAACAGTTCCAAACCAATTGTATTGGTGGAGCTTTTTATTTCACAAGATGTTAACTGATAGACTGAAGTCTTGTTTATTACTTGTGGATTATTATGATGTTTTTATCAGCTGTTTGGACTCTCATTTTGACGGCACGCATTCACTTCAATGTTTTCATTGGTAAGCAAGTGATGTAATGCTACATTTCTAAGGGAGAAAAAAAAAATAATAAAAATTTCATTTTTAGGGGAAGTATCCCTTTAAGGTTGATTATATTGTAATAATCTGTTCAGTACCTATTCATCTGATTTTCTGAAGTTGTATTTCTTTCTCTCTGTCTGTCCTCACATTCACTTTAATTTGACACCAAGCCCCTTTACACCTCCCACCAGTAACCCGAAGACAAAGGCCGTCTCAGGTGTAATCCATTACTTATGGCCCACCAGTAATGGGCATGGCCGCATTATTTATTGATTAGATATTTTTCACATGAAGACGTCTAACAGCTGTTATTGATTTTATGCCGGAGGATATCACTGCATTATTGAAAAATTGCCAACTCTAATCATTTAACGCCCGTGGGTGTATTTATCTGGCAATCTGTGCGATAAAAGATTAATTATATTTTGTTCATTATTTCTAAACTACTTCGCATTTGCCGTGACTCGTAGGCTTGCAGTGGTCATATTGTTTGGTTATGCTGCTTGTAAATCACCCGCTGAAATACGCTGGTCACTTTTGTGTCGATATCCACAGGACACCATAATTCGTTAAAAACATTTCAGTTTGTTAAAGTCATTTATAGATGTTTAGGTTGTTAGAAGCTGGCTCACCGTTGTCCTTCTGTACACAAACCTATCCTTACGCACGCACCATGCATTAAAGACATTCAAGTCCACACATGCAGAAAGATCCGCTCGCAAATATATACATACTCCAAACACTTCATAAATACACATAGTAAAGGAACCTGTCACTCTTTCCTGTGTACCACATAAAAAGCTTTTTTACTGAATGGGGACATCAATAATTAAGCTGAATACTGTTCTGTGTAAAACCCCCTTATGCATTTATGCACACATTTATGTAATGGTGCCAGCTGTGTCTTTTTTCCTTATTTCTGTGTCTCTGATGCCTAGTTTCTGTCTCTCTTTTGCAAACAAGCAGGGCAGTTTCTGTGCTGTCATTTCATTGGCCTTTGTAATCATTAACTATGTAAGTTTTGTTGACCCTAACAGCCCAGTGTTTCCTCTGACTCTGACATGTGGCTTGGTATCTTGTATCAGGATGATGTCATTAGCTGTTAGGGCAAGTATAGACAAATATTGTGTTTGTTTGTTTTCCTCAGCCCAACCGAAACTATGACAGTGTCCTTGTTCATGTTTCGAGAGGGACAGAGAGAGAATGTTAGTGAGTGTGACCTTGTCTCGAAGCAGGCCCGGCAGATAGGAGATGCAGGGTGGGCCAAGTGATATTCCAGGTGGGCCGGGGTTGTAAAGTAAATATAAAGAATAAAAATAAAGTTTTATACAAGCAAAAAGCATCATAAACAGAAGTGATTCGCATGGACAGAGAACTGAGAAAAACTTAATAAAGCTATTAAAGAAATAAATAGGTCCACGTGTGAAATATTTTTTTCAGACTTTCAGTTAAGTGAAGCGCTCTTTGGAAAGCCACATCCAATGTGTCTCCCTTATTTACAAAAGCACAACTGTTTTTATTGTGACTGTACACAAATAAAATAAATATTTAGAATAGTCTCACATTATTTTAATTTTATTCACACATTTTTTTACTATATATAATGATTATCTGAAATCTTTGTGATCATAGTAGTAGCTACTATTCTTTTTGGCAGCATGTAGTCTTATAATTAACTTGATTATTTCCTGGATTTTCTATCACCATAGTCCCTAAACATAAAAAAAATAATCACATGTAAATGCAGGAAATGGGATTAAAATCAAAAACATTTTCCCCAATTTTCTGTCCCCCCCAAAGTTACACCCTTGACCACAATAGATGGCCAATAAATAATAATAAATAAAGACAACCGATAAAGAAGCGGGTATATGCCGTATACACCTGCGCATACCCTGCGCTACACCACTGAGACTAACAAGACCATGCACCAACCTGCATCAACAGATGCTGAGCTCATTGACAAATATCTTGTAAGATCTTGTAAGATGCTCTTCCTTTACACAGTACTGTACGCGTGATCGCCAAATCGAAAGTCAAAAGATTTTAAATTCCGCGCATATTGGTAGCGGCTGCCTGATGCAGGAAAATTATATACATTATTAGCAGGTTTGTGGGTGTGGGCGGGGGGATACATGCGTTGCGGAAGGAAAGCGGAAAAGAAAAAGATAGGAAGCTCAGCTGAATATCATAAAAAATTTTGGATTGGCTGTTAAGTAGTTGTGGGGCCAGGGTGGGTCAACCTTCTAATAGGGTGGGCCAGGCACACCCTGGCCCCCCGTGGAGCTGGGCCTGTCTCCAAGACTTGAATCGGTCTGTTTACACATTGTAGTTACCGTTGACCTGTTTTGAACTTCTTGCAAGACAAAACTACATTTTATGTGTGTAAAGCTCAACAATTTGGAATCACTGCGATTCCATAAAGAGAGAAGTCATCTTCTCATCCATTTATTTCCAACCTACATTAAAAACACTAATGTTGTGTATTATAGTATTACAAATATAATGCTTGTTTTATCATTTCATTTGAAAATGTGATTTATTCTTAAGATGTAAATTTTCATAATTTCATTACTAAAGTCTTCATTGTCACGTGATTGTTAATAAATAATCAGTATCAATTTTGATTCTTTTTTTCTCGGAAAATGGAATGGAAATGATCTTATGACACTGAAGACTGGAGTAAAGATTTTGAAAACTGATAAATTATGTTGTAAAATATATTAAAATATAAAAATGTTATTATAATTGTAATAATATTTCCAAGTATTACTGTTTTTTTTATTTATTTTTTTTACTGTAATTTTTATCAAATTAATCCAGCCTTTAAAAAAAAAAATTAACGATTTAAACTTTTTTTTAGGGGTATCGGATAAGTGAAATAAATCAATATAGTTGGTGAATCATAAAACAAATCTATAGTGACTATACAATGTACTAGTTGTGCTAGGCCCCGAAAAAAAAAGGCTAGAAATGCTTTTAGTACATACATGTCTATAAATTCTTTAAAAAAATCTGCAATCTTACCCAGCAAGATCCTAGTATAAAAATAAATATTCTTCAGGTTTTGTTTGCATGATGCAACAAACATTTAAAGTTTGTGCTGCATCCATTGACCTTTATAAAGAGTGTAATATGCCTGCCAAATAAGAGATTCAAAGCCTGTATGCGTGTGTATTACATCATCTATCCTGCTGTTGGATTGTGGATATAAAAATGTAGTGGAAGAGCTGGCAGGCCGAGCTGTGAAAGATGAATCAGTGTGTAAAAAAGAGTGATGGAGAAGAAAGAGAGCAGAACACAGGTATGCTGATGCATCCCCTTGACATTTTCACAACGCCTTCAAACCACTCTCAGGGGGGAAGCAGCGTGGGCCCGTACGCTCCTTCCTACATCGCATTGGACTTGTGCCATGTGGGGTTGGCTTCACAGTCAAATATGGAAGATAGCAACATATGGTTGTATAATCAGTGCCTTCTTTAGATGAGGGCAATGTCCTTTTAAGCAAGTCATTCGACTTGGCGGCCATCTTGATAATGCCCTCGGCTGGTTATTTTCAATTTTTGCAAGAGCAGCTTCTATCTGCTTGAATGAGGAAAGGGCAAAAGCTGTTTGCTAAGCCTACGCTTAAAAAAAATAACAACTACGAACATATGGTACATCAACACTAAAATTTGACAAAAATGTTATCCTATTTTAGCTCAAAATAATCATATTCATGGATTTTCCATGCTATGTGTTATATTTCTTACCACCTAAAATTACCTGTGACTTTTAAACTATTGTTTTTAATTTTAAATGTTGTAATCATATTGTAATCATAATCTTTAAAAAAAAAAAGGATATATATATATATATATATATATACACATTTTTTTTTACTTTTTGTGTCATATATTCTATGTTTACAGTAGTTTAATATTGTACATGTTTAATAATATTTGAAATTGTATTTTACTATTATTGAGAACCAGGTTGGTTTATTTATTTATTCATTCATTCAGTTGTTGTTTTCATTTTAATTGCAGTGACATTTTTTGTAATTTTACTGTTTTTGTTTGTGTGTGTGTGTGGTTTGTCAATAATGTAATTCCATTATTAAGTAACATTAGTTTCTGTTTTAGTTTACTATAATAACCCTGTTTCTGAGTGTTGGAATATTTCCCATCCGCTTTTCAAAAACAGCATAATTCCTCTTTAAACTATCTCTGTTAATCAGCCTTGAGCTGTTGGGAACGGTACCCTTAGGGTATGTTGATGATATGTACCGAACTGTTTGACAAACACAATATGCACAACCTTTATAACTTCCTGTATAGCAGGTTGGTTCAGGTAAACAGGCTGCCTCAATCAAGCAGATGGTAGATGGTCTATCAGGAAAAGGGATATTCAAGGGAAACATGTGTAAAGTTTAAGCATTAATGCAGAAAGGGGCAAGTGAAAGCCGGAGTGCTGACCATATGTTGCAGCAGGTTTCTGCTGAAGGTAAATATTAGCTAAGGCTGACACAGTAGATGAGGGAAGCTGGTAAAACAGGAATCAAATAGCCATGTTTAGAGGTAGAGGCAGCGCTCAACATCCTAGCACGTCTACAGAAACTCGCACGCGCTCACAAACAAACACACTAGAATGAGTTGTACGTGCATGGCCGGCTGAAGGATTCATTACATTCTCCTCATTGATTTTAGAGTTACTTTTGAACTCCACCATCACCGTCTCTTCTCTGTTTTTAGCTGCTAACTTGATACAGCGTTGTAATGCGCCCACAGCGTGAGCGGGATGTGCTGGCAGGCACCGTATCATCACTCTCTAGCACATAAACATATTAGTGTCCTAACCGAAGCTGAGCTCTTCTTTTTTTCCCTAACTGAAGGACCTGGATTGCTATTAGATTACCCACACACAATGGGGCGTATTTTGTAGACTCTCTAAACAAGCCTTTCTGCGGTTTTCTTAATGAGATGGGCCGAATGCCATCATTTTTTTTTTCTGGGAGGCCTGAAGCAGGTCCAGTGTTGTGTCTCGTGCCCGGAGAGAGATGCAGATCCGGTCAGGCTGCCGTCCTGGAGAATGGTAGCTCTGTTTGGAGTGTGCCTCCGTGCTTATGCTATGTCTTATAAGAGACGTCCTAGTCACACCCCCACCCCCGCCGCATGGTTCACGTGTGTGAGAGAATAGGGCGGATTTTGATGTGAAAAGTATGCCTGGAAACAACAGCAGTTATCTTGTATACAATAAAACAGGAATTCTGTAACTTTTTTGACTTTTTCAAACCATCTGCCGTGCTGGTTTGGTTTGTTTTCAAGCTGGGATGCTGGTTTAAGCTGGTCTTTTGCTGGTCAGACCATCTTAGGACAAGCACATGACCAGCTTAAACCAGCTCAAACTAGCATCCCAGCTTCATAACATACCTAACTAGCAAATGCTGCTTTTGTCAACAGGGTTTAACCAACACATTTTTACCTAGGGGTAGGTAAATGTAAACTCGGTAATATACTTTAAACTACTTCTTCCTGCAGGTTCAGCTGATATTTGCTCACCACTGACACCTGTAGGTTCTGAGAATATTTCAACTGAGGATTTTCAAGGCTGTAGTTCATTCTTCCGGAGGTCTCTGTTCAGTGGTCAGGCTAGCAAAACAAAGTCAGCCTCAGAGTAGACCCTCCAGTAGGAAAACCACATTCATCCTTAACATCCACCTACATGTTCACAGTCATGCCAGATTACTAGAAGCTAAGCGACTAATCACTCATATGTTGGACTGGTTTTATGCTCATTCTGAGACATGATGGGTGGATGAAACGTGACTAAATTAGATTTTTTAACACACCTTGAACAATGGGGATTGTGAAAGGCTTTAGACACTTCTGACTTGTTCATATATGCCTCATGGTCTTATCTACGCAATTACTTTGCTCCATATTATACATTTGTATGTAGTCCATGCAGCTAAGAGGCTTGGAAAAAGAAGCAGAGTCCATGTTGTCTGGGTGTGTTTATCAAATCCTTTGGGTGATACTTTAAGACCTCAGGATTTGTTCTGTGGTGTGTTAGTTCACTTTCATCGTTACTCAGATGTCTGCAAGTGATCATCTTACTCAACTTTTTTTGTTGTGTTTTGGAGGGCACCATTGTGCCAGCAACAACGTTCTCTTGTGGTCTGTTTGCCCTTGCTTCCGTTTCGTAGCAACTTAACTTGTTGTATTGTGTACAGAAGTGTTTATATTCTGGAATTTTCTCTCCGATTGCCCTCCATTGTTCGACTCCACTGTGAAGGCTATAATTACTCTCTATCTCCTACTTTCTTTGGAAGACCCCTTCAGCCCCGAGGTGGAGGAAGAGGAGGTGGAAATGGGGTCAGGGGGCCCAGAGGCTTTGGGTTCCTTAGTGTGAGGATTTGGGTTCTGGAGCCGTATAATTACCCCTCTCTCACAACTCCCTCAAAAGCGAAGACTGATTTTTATTTGTGGTGGTCTAAGTGGATGACTCAGAGGAGGGAGTTAGCGGAATATAGTCTCCCCGCTGCTTCTACTATTCCCCCACTAACAACATCTCCATGCAGCTGAAGTGAGCTAGGCCTATATTTTAGGCGCTTTCCCCTGGATGGTTTTTCTAACTGATATTGTTAAGCTGTAAATCGTATTGGTACTTCACAAGGCATTTCCTATGTTTCGACCCCGTCACGGTAGCAAATGCAAGCGGAAACAGTGTCAAACCGAGGGGTACAAGGACACAGGTGTTCCCCAAGGTAACTGTGCAGAGGTTGCCAGCCGTCTTTCTGTCAAACTCGATTAGTCAATCAATCTGTCGTTTCACAGTGCCTGCTGATGGGTCTATACACTCTGGTCAGAAATATATCATCCGTACACGCCTGGGTAAATGAGAAATGAAGGGTTTGGGGTGCATCGGTTAAAAAACTGACACATCACCAGCTGGTTCCCTCTGTTTTAAGTGATGCTTTGCTAAGGATAGAATCACAATTGATTCTTGTTAAGGGGTCCTTAATGGCTTGAACCAGTAAGTATCCACCAATAACACCATTGCAATGGCAACTTTTGCATGAGCAAGAAAGCATAAATATGTAGTTTAATATATTTGCAGGTGCTTACCATAGCTAAATTCATGGGGAAAAGATTTAAAAAAAAAACTAGTGTTACACTGCATGATAAAGAGGATACTTCCTAGCAATAAGAGTTTCTTTCTGTTCAAGGTCAGTACCATTCGTTCTCTGAAATCTTGAGTGTATTGCTTTCAAATTTGTGCAGTGGTGACCTTGAACTGTTTTCTCAACTTGCAAACACACATACAAAAGGCATATTTCTATGTTCATTGTGTGTACAGCCCATATTTTGCTTGTTTCTCTCTCTTTCTCTCTAAATGCGTGGCTAGTTTCAGCCCCGCTGGTCATGAAATCCATTTCAGTCTTAGACTACCGTTGTCGTCTCAAGTTTAAATTTTCCAGATTATCTTTCAAAGGCCAATATGTCTTGAACTAAGCATTTAAACACTTGCCCATACTTGTTGAACTCTTATGACTGATGTTACCCACAGGCCTGCTCTCAAACCAGTTTTACAACTTTTCTTAAAATGACTTACGAATACCCTTATCAGTATGAAACTGATCCCTGATCAGTAATTCACCTTAAATTCTTAGAAATTGTCCAGTATTGTCTCATTTTCAAAAGGTACAATTGTGTGAAATCGCGTGAACAAATCTCAACCTAAATGAATGCTTTCAATACTAATTTGAATGCAAGAACATATTTATGCATTCAGAAAGTTGTGTTCACAATTTGTCAGTTTAATCTGACAGATACTTAAAATGCTGAAACTAAAATAAAGGAAATGGATTACTGACATTTCTACAAACATATTTTGTTTACTATACAAACACTTGGTAATAATGTTGACACTTTAAGATGACGAATGAATGAAATGTAAGCTAAAGTTCCTTCTTCTTGAAAGTTCACTTCATAAAAGGACGATGATGTCATCATTATAGCAAAGTTTTATACATGTTTATATGAGGGATCTAAATGGCACTCATTTGTTCAAATGACCCACAGTTTCCCTCTGTTTTGTTTTCCCCTCCAGTATTTCCAACTTTTATGAGTGGCATGATTAAGCACGGTAGTTCAGAGTTACTTCCTCTTTGCTAAGGTCTCTCTCTAGGAGGTAATTACCTCTTTTGCCAGTCATAAATAAGCAAGAGAGAGGGAGAGGGGGAATGAGGGAGGTGAAGGTATGTGGTTTAGTATATGTTTGTGCAGGAAGCGAGGCCAACAGGACAGTACCTGACGGTGAGGAGAAATATATCTACTCGGGGTCTCTTACGACAGGTTTGTTAAAGACAACAGAACTCATGGCCCCTCCAGGGACACATTTGCCTCAGAGTTATTCATGGGTCAGGAAAGCTTCTGTTATGAATGGCCTCCATAGAGCTAAACAGGAACTGAAACAGCTCGTGGATGCATAGCCCTTCTGAGGAAGCATACACAGAGCAGAAATGTAAGAAGACCCGGTTGTCTGGTCAGGTGTTAAGGAAGTGAAGACAAAGAAAATATGATTGAAAAGCAGGGGGTGAGGTAAAGGGGGCAGTTAAACAAAAGTATGAGTAATAGCACGTGCAAGAAAGCGAGACTTTAGAGAAAAGAAAGGGGCGAGAAGGAGGGGTTCAAGTGTTGACACATCATTCTCAGCTGGAGGGGGTAAAAGAAGGTCACCAGGGAGACAAAAGGCCAAGGTCCTGCCAAAGCAAGACGCATTTGACTGTGGGGCATGCCGTATTTCAGGGTTATCTTGAGAGACAAAACCACTATTGTTTTAACGGGGGGCAATGGAGGCATCTTCTACAGTACGTGACAGATACCTTCGAACTCCTGCAAGCTGTGGCGGGGGAAAAAATAGAAAACCCATTCGTTTACTACTAATTGCCTGCCTGGTTTATTGTAGCTTAATTCAAGTGCCATCATTGTGGGCACACTCAGACTGGATCCCACATTGTTTCCATTAATAGGTACTTGAGGCTGTCACCAAGATGTTTACCAATGAGAAATAATTAGGATGGAGTGGTGTGGGAGGGTTGGCAGTCAGGATCAGAGTTGGGGGGGATCTACCATCATTACACATGCAGGGAAAGTCTACATCCGGCACTCTTGAAGACCTAATGCTGCCTGTAAACACCACTGCCATACTTGTAATTAGTTCTGTTTGGCGTTTGAAGTACTCTTGTTGAATTGGCATGCTAGCTGTTTTGACGCACTCGATTGTAGCGTGAAAACCTGAGTTGTAACTTCAGTTAAGGTTGTCAGTTTTTATATTCAAAATAAATACCAAAAATACACATGGACAGATAGCATATGCTTAGGGCTGCACAATTAATCAAATTACATACAATTATGGATGCCACAATTACGTAATCGTTCAAAAAGGCAATAATCATTCAAAGTCCACTTATGTTATTCTGAGTGCTTAAAGATGTGTGTTTTTTTTTTTTTTTTTTTGATTTCCATTGATTTAATTATAGTTTTAGTTGAACACCGTGCATATTCTTTTTTTTATTATTATTATTTTAAAAAAGAAACCAATCCAATGAATAGTTGACAGTTGAGGCTTAGTACTAACTTAGTACGTTTTTCAGTTTAAATGTTTTCAGCTTATTTCTGCTTATTGCTGCTTCAGACAATGGTATAAAGATCATTCAATGTAAACTGTGTATATCACAATTAATAATCACAATTACAATGTCAAGCAAAAAATCGATGATGATTTTTTTTTTTTTCATAATCGTGCAGCACTACATATGATTATATATAATCTTTTTTTTTTTTACCTCTTTATTTTAAGGTAATGTTGTTATAGTGTAAATACACAGTAATTAACTATGTAGGGTTAGGGTTTGTTTTAGGTTTAGTTATGCGTAAGACATGAAAAGCATAGCACGACTTAAAATAAAATTGGTATTAAAGGGATAATTCTCCCAAAAATGAAAATTCATTTTGTTCACCCTCATGTTGTTCCAAAAAAACTTTCATCTTTGGAGCACAAATTAAGATATTTTTGATGAAATCTAAGTGCTTTCTGATCCTGCATAGATAGCAATCCAACTGAAACATTTCCAGGCCCTAACGTAGTAACGACATTGTTTTTGGGCCTTAACCATGTGAGTTGCGTTACTGTCTGTGAGTCAGAAAGCTCTTGGATTTCATCAAAAATCTATTAATTTGTGTTCCAAAGTCGTATGAGTTGGAAACAACATGAGGAATTGCGGAATTAAAATTTTTGGGTTACCTATTCCTTTAATATTGGTCACTTTTGATAAATTCACAAAGCATTGATAAAGTTAGTTCATTAACAATCATCCTTAGCACAGATTGGTTGATTGGTTTGTAATGTTTGTCTTCTTGTTTTTCTGCAGCTGGGAACGGGCAGTCAGTGCAAACAGACCCCAGTAAGTCCGGATTTGTGGGAGATACAGTCGAGCTGCGATGTGTCTTCATCAACGGCAAGCCACCAGTGAAGATCTCTCAGGTCACCTGGCAAAAGCTGATAAATGGCACCAAGCAAAACGTCGCCACAGCTAACCCAGCCTTGGGAGTATCAGTGCTGCCCCCTTTCAAAGACCGTGTGAGCTTCAAGCACCCTGCTGTGCGTCAGAGGACCCCTTCTTCTCTTGAGGATACCACCATTGTGTTCAGCAACCTACGGCTCTCTGATGAGGCAGCCTACATCTGCGAATACACCACCTTCCCAGCAGGCAACAGGGAGAATATGGTCAACCTCACCGTCTTTGGTAAGACCACCATGCTACATATATAGTGCTGTTCTCCTGTGAAAAGAGCACATTCACAAACAGAGCATCAATGGGCCCCATTCATGAAACATGAGCAGAATGAATTCAGTGTATGTCATTCATAAAATAATTCTGAAATTGTCACATTAATGTGACAATGGACCTCATTCATGAATAACAAGCAGATCAAATTGTTATTTTTTTTCAAAAATACTTATATTCCATGCTACAATTTATGTAAGAATAGCTATGCTTATAGTTATTCACATTAAATGCTACAAT
>JAUMHE010000071.1:4236742-4249489 GCA_032359235.1 Enteromius mattozi | reverse complement strand
TTATTTTGGGAAGAGCAGAGCTGTGATTCGTCTCTTAAGTAAGCTGCACAGGTTAGGAAAGGCACCATGATGTATGTGTGTGTGTGTGTGTGTGTGTGTGTGTCTGTGTTGGAGTGCAAGAGAGGAGTATCTCGTTAGAGAGGTGGGTTATGCTCCTACTGATTGCAGATCTAATTAGAAATGAAGTGTTGATATGTTTTCCATTAAGCCAGCAAAGGGAGCTGCTTGGCTCAAGTACACAGGGTGTTTTTTTTTTTTTCTTAACTAATGTGGCTTGTTAACTCCCAAGCCCATTTTGAATATCACGTTCACATGTGTCCTCTGAGAACGCTGGCACTGCAGTAAGAGTGAGCAACCTGAATGGAGATAACCAGCTCAGTGCTTTCAAAGAGCCTCTTCATGTCATATCAACCCTCGCCACAAACCTCAGTCCTGCTATCAGCACTCTTTGACACGCACTCACATAAACACACGTCTTCCCTTTTGATGCGGGCCTGTTAATTGCTAATTGGCAGCCCATAAATGATCGAGATTGGATGACTTTGGGCACCGTGAGAAGCGAGTGGTTTCTACATCTGTTTGAGTGCTTGACTGATGCTTTTGCTTTGAACATGGGGTAGGGGGAAAAAGAAATTAGTAAACTGCTTGATTTATACTGACGGGGAAACAAACGCCTTTTTAGAACGGGCGAGATTAGTGTTGGAGGCACTGGTTTTTACTTTGCAACTTCTCAAGGGCACCTCTGTTCACACAGTACTACAGTGTTTCTTTTCTTGTTTTTTTATTGTTTGCTTTTTTCTTCCAGCACGTCCAGTGACCAAGATGACCTTGACTTCACCCACCATCGTGGCAAGGACACCAAAACGCAAGATGCCCGTGGCCACCTGTATGTCAGCTAACGGCAAGCCTCCCAGTGTCATTAAATGGGACACCACTCTGAAGGGTGAAGCCACGTTTCAGGAAACGCGTAATCCGAATGGCACCGTGACCGTGCGCAGTAACTATCTGGTATTGCCCAGCCGCGAGACTCACCGTCAGAAGCTCACCTGCATCGTCACCTACCGAGCAGAACGCTTCACAGACAGCGTCATACTCAACGTTCAGTGTAAGAACAATGTTTTTCTTTGTATCTTTCAGACTTATGCAGGAAAACAAGAAATTAATGTCTTTAATTATTCCAAACATTTGATCACTTGTTTAATCTATGTACATCACATATTATAGATCACAAAATTGCATAAGTGTATGTTATCCAGTATTTTCTCAAAATTCAGATTTAATTCAACAGATTTAATGATTGAGCTGATGTAACAATCCATCTGACTTGTCTAATTACTGACATATTTATATAAAAGCCCATTGGAATGTCAAAGAATGTCTAAACAATACATAAAAATGTATTTGTGCTCGGTAATAAGATGTTAGCATTAATGCTTTACTGTTACGCAAGTCCTGCGGAGGAGGTTCAAAGCAGGAAGAGATGTGTCACTGGCCTGTCTCAGCCGCTGTTGTTATCAGCAGTTTAGAGCAGTATTGCAGCCCCCATACAGCACGTTGATAGAAGAAATCCACCCATTCTCCCACACTTCGCTATAGAATACATTGTTCTTGCGGTGCGGTTGTTTGTGTGAAAGGCCGTGTTTAGAGCAATGGTAAGTTCACAGAGAATCACTCGTCCTGATTCTGGATTTACTTTGAGTGTTTTGTTAATCGAGTTACCCTTTGGTATAACATTTCCAAATTGAATTTGTCCAGCCTTATACATGCTCATGAAAGCAATTAAGAATAAATCTGAAGAGACATAGAAATTACTGACCGGTACCATCAAGTATGCAGTGCATTTTAATACCATCATTAATAGAAAAATTCTGCTTTAATGAATTGAAATTTGGCATTTAGCTGAGGTTCTTATCCAATTAGGCCAATTTCTGGAATAGCTGCCCTGGAGCAGCTTGTGGCTAAGTGGGTAGCTAAAGGGCACATTGGTGGTTGTAGTCTCAGTAACCCTTCACTTGTTGGCTCTCCTCCCAATCGCTTAAGAAATAAACTCTTGACCTTTTAGCTATGAGCCCAGACCATTAATCAGTATCATGACAAGCACCCATCGTCAAGTCATGTGACCCAGAAAAGCCATTTGAGCTCCTTGCCTGACTTTTTTTTTTTTTACTTTTATATAGATGAGCCAGAGGTAAAAATCGAGGGATTCGATGGGAACTGGTACCTGAATCGTCAAGACGTAAAGCTGACATGCAATGCAGATGCCAACCCAGCCGTCACCGTCTACCAGTGGAAACTGTGAGTTTTTCTTGCCTGACCTACTAATTCACATTACAAATAATCCCTTTGTTGTCTCAGCTTATCAATATAATAAGATGAATGAATAATGCATTTGAGTAAAATGCATAAAGAGAAACTGATTTGTTTGCAAGTAACAAAATAAATAGTTACTATTTTATATTATTTGTCTTATTTTATATTTTATATTTTATTTTATTTTTATTCTATGTTCGCAAACACATACACATTTCCTTTTCTTTTTATATATAATATATATATTTTAAACAAGCAAATACATAAATACAAATTATATATTTATATATTTATATATATATATATAATGCTCACATATATGCTGAACGCTTGCCTGAGTATTTTTGTATTTTATTATAATTTTTTAAAGAAATGTATAATTTATATTTTCTCTAAAAAAAAACAAACAAACAAAAAAAAAAACTGCTAATGTCAAGCATTTACTCATAAGCCTTTAGATCAAAAAGTTTTTAAAATCATGAGGCTCAGTGTGTCCAAACATTCGACTGGTTGTGTATATCGGCATCATTATACTAAATAAAAGATGTTTGAAGATTACTCCTCTGAAATATTCAGTTTACTGTAACAGTACATGACAGCATAGATGTGTTATGACTGATAAGAGAATAATTTCCTTCCGTAAACTACTTCTTCATTCACTGGTGGTTAGCACTCAATCAAGATAAGTAAAGCCGTTTACAATGGCTCTATTCAGAACTCATGGAGCCATTGATAACTCTTTAAACAAGATCAAACATGAGAAAATAAGCTATGCTTTGTATACTTCTGAATGTTTACCTTACCAATATACCGGTTTGAAAGAAAGGTGAAAGAGATATACAGTGAGACTGGGACTTGTTTTGTCAGTATGAGTCTTGTGAGGGCTATTGTTGTCGAGTTACTGGTGATACAGGTTTAGATGCAAATTATCTTGGCAAAAAAAATGACATCATTGCTTTGCCTACCAAATGAATATGTTGACAGGACAGTCTCAGGTCTGTTTTATAAACCTGTCTGTGGACAAAGCCAGAGATTGTGTGTGGTCAGGGCGTGAAAACATTACTCATTAATCATTTTAACTAGTATTAATTATATACCCCTACATACACATATTATATAATATTTAGTGCTGTCAAATGATTAATCACTATTAATCGCTTCCTAAATAAAAGTATTTGTTTGCATAATATATGTGTGTGTTTTGTGTATATTTATGTATATATAAATGCACAAACATACAGTATACATTTTGAAAATATTTACACATATTTACATGTCTATATTTATATTTATATAATTTATATTATAAATAAATATATTTAATATATAAAACATATTTTTATAAATGTATGTGTGTGATTTATATATATATATATATATATTTATATATATATATATAAATCACACACATACATTTATAAAAATATATGTATATATATATACATACATAATAAATACACATAGTGCACACACATACAGTATTATGTAAACAAAAACCTACTACTAGTATTTTTATTATAATTATTATTATTTAGAAATATTGTTTAAAATAATTAAAAACACATAAACAATAAATTAATTAATAATAAATAAATAAATATATATTTTAGAGTTTATACTCTTTGGCCAGTGGACACAGCAAGCTGATGGCAATTAATTGGCCTGACCTATCAGCCTATCACTTGTTACATCACCTAATTAATATTCATGAGACAAGCTGATAAGGTTTCTAATGTGTTGTTCCAGATTGTTCCTGTGCCCCTGGGTCAGGTCCAGTCTGTAAGATGACCCATGTAACCTTCTGCTTGAACTCCCTTGTGCACCATTATAATTCAGTGCCACGGCATTGCCGCGTGTGCCACACTTATATGCCAACTAGCACGGCGAAAACCCCGTCATTCATCACCCAGTAAATTCCCATAAACGCATGTGCATGTAAATGCGAACAATACCGAACACCACCAACAACATTGGACACAGTGGACGAGCAGGTCGTGTGCTACAGTTAAAAATGGAGGAATTATGCAGCAAAAAATGGAGAGATAAATGTGGCAATTTGTTCAGTAATTAGGCAGCGAAAGCTGGGAAAGGAAAACATGTCACCGGACTTCAGCTGTGGTGGATTAATAGCTGGCAATGCCCAGGGTGCACTGCCTCTGTGGACCGGGGTGGGTTTTAATGAGAAAGGACAAGAGAGAGAGAGAGGAAAGCGCTGAGCATTCTGGGCTATTCAGGGTATCAAAGGACACATATACAGCAGCCAACTCTGTGAAGGGGGACTCGTGGATGGCGCTAAGGTCTTCTTGAGGCATTTTTTATTAGTAATTTGTATGCTGAGACTGGAAGTAAATATCAAAGAGAAGAAAAGGGAAGGGATGAAATGGGGATTGAGAAAGGAAAAGATGAGGTACAAGAGACAGAGAACAATGATGGCTGTTGTTGTTGTATGTTAAATATTATTATTCAATAAATACTATTTTATATAAATTATAGTACTATCAGTAGTATATTAGTACACCAGTATATGGTGAAAAGAGTTTTTATGAGTGAGTGAGCAGAAAAGACTTTTATATTGAAAGAGAGTTGCAAATTAGGAAGTTATTTTTAACAACACCTCATAAGATGCATCCAACAAAAGCAATGAGCAGCACTGTGATCAGAAATCACCAAAAAAATCAAAGGATATTAAGACAAAGATATCGCTTTCTTTGGCAAACATTCAGACATTCGTCTAATGTTTTATTGTGAATATGAGAATAATCTGAAGAATGAATGCTGTATCGGATTCAGCTAATCAGACTCGTTCAGTATATCTCTCTCATAATACTCTACATCATACAGTGAGCTATATAAAGCAATATGATACGTTTTCAATAAAGTAACTCAAAGTACAATACTAGTTGTAAAGTGACATTTTTTAATTACTAACGTTGGCTTTGGCTCAGCTGTTAAACTGTTAACTTGAAATTTGAATCCATGGTGGAAGGAAGGTATGTATTTACACACTCATGCCAAATATCACCCAATTAGCAGTGCGATATGGATGTATATCAGCATGTTGTGATTACCTAATGCTGAATCACAACTGTGCCGATATTATAAAAAAAATACAATTCAATATATTAATAAAAACTATATCTATCAAGTATAGTATACTATACGTATCACTGATGAATGAATAGGATCAATGTTACAAAAATAACACTGTATAGTGAACACAAACATGCACACTAACACTGATGACTCAACTCACTTTGAAAAGCAGATAAAAGAAAGATAAAAATAGCAAGAATATTTATCTCATTCAAACAGTGGGAGTTGCTTGAAAATCGAGAGGATAAACAATGGGAGAATAAGGTAAGATAGAGGAGAATGATGTGATTAGAGAGCGAGGCGGAGGAGAAGACAGTGATGGGGAGAGACAAGGGCGCTGGCGTGACAGATAAGAGGGGACGGCCACAGCAGCAGTGGAGAGCGGACACCAAATGTGTTCTGAAGGGTCCCCTGGGCGCTACACTGGAGGTCATCACCGCGCTGTTGCAGAACATTTCAATCCAGAGCAACTACGGATGCGCACACACGAGCACTAGCTGCAGTTCAATTACAAATGTGCGGAAGTCTGTTACATACAGTAGTATAAACGCTGAATATTTTACGTTATGGATAAATATTATACAAATGCCCTCCTGAAAGAAAGCACTGAGATTCGCATTGGGAAGAGTACAGAGTCTGTGCTGAAGTGAGTAATTTCTGCACCTCTAGCAAATGGAATTAAAAAAAAAAAAAAGTTTTCACAAGCACTTTCATAATCTGCTACTGGTCGATAAAATGCAAACACTCACTCAAACTCATGCTATCGGTTGAGCTGCTGTTGCTATGTCTGCCTGGTTGGATGGTCGGAACAAACAAGGCAATGTTTTGAAAGTGCCACAGTGTTTACGTTTTCAGTCAACCTACAAATGCTAAGGTTATAAGAAAGTTATTTAAGAAGGTACAAGAAAGGTCAAATAAATTGATTTTGATTGCACGCATTCCTTGTCTTGAGGTGAACAATTAGTCAACAATTAGTGTGCAAGTTAAAGTTCACAGGAAAAAAAGAAAAACTGTGATTGGGCAGAACATTCTTAACCACTCCCCTCCAACCGTCAGTCTGTTATGATGACAAGGAGGTGAGTCGGCTCAACTTCACATCAAATTGAATTAAATATTCTCAATTAAATATTCCATTTGATTCTAAAATAGGTTGCAATAGTTTAAGATCATTGAATCTTTGCAACAAGCAAATGTAATGGCAATTTCCATTTCACAAAAACTTTAAGAATTTTGTTTCAACCTTAAAGCAGCCCCAGTCTGTTCAGTAACTGCTTGATGCATATTGCACAAAATCCTCTTTTTTGAACTTGGAAGCTCTGATCTGGCTGACTTTTTGCAACTATTCTGCAACTATTTATGATGAACTTTCCTATAATGAAACTGTGAACTGTGACTGATCGCTTTACATCTTTTTCCTAAGTGGGTGATTCTTGGCTGATTCTTGGGCCAGACTTTATGCCGATGCTCAAAAGTCTGGCTAAGCATGACTATGCGAAATATAACTTCTATTTCAGATTTCACTTTGAAATATGATGAGACTACTCACACACGTTCTCTCTCACACACCTACGCTCGCTTTCAGTTTCAGATTTGCGTTAATTTCCCAGCTATCAAAACCTGCCCAAGAGATTCTTACCATAAATATATCATAAAGCTAGCAGAACAGTCATAAACACTTACACTCAGAGTTTATCTTCAGACAGCTCATTGTGACATATTTCCTTATCTATCTCTCCTCCCGTCTTCCGTCTGCTGGATCTTATCAGATTGCTTTGCAGCAGTCAGCATTTAAGCAAACACATTATACCTTCTGAGTTTTTGGGCTGAAATCTGTCTCACAGGCCTTCTCCTCAACTAGGTTATGAATATTACAACAACAGTTTAGAAAACGGATGACTTCCACTTAAAGACAAAAACATTTGAAAAACAGTACAAGCCAAGCCAGGAGTTGTTTTGCGTGAAATTGTCTGAGGATAGATGTAGTGGTGTGTGTTAGTGAGGGTTATACATTGTGTAATTTAACTTTTAGTAGTAATTGCCACCATTTAACCATGGTAAAATCACTGTAGTGGTTAAGTGGCTTTGCTTTTATGAAACACTGACAACATAGTGATAAAAGTGCATGTGTTAATACTAATAATCACAACTAAAGATTCATCCACCAAGTCATTAGCATAACCTCATACTGTGTTAACTTTAAGAATTAGAAAGTTCAATTTTAGGATTATTACCCAGGGTTGCTCATATCTTTAAACATCCTTAAAATAATAATTTCAAGTTATTTTTGCAGACATTTTTAAATATTTTCAGTATTTACAATGGAAATATTAAGACAGAAAGCATAAAGGTGCTGGTTCTTTTTACTTCATATCACAACAATCAAGTTTAGAAATCTGAATATAAAATTTGGTCAAATTTGGCAAGTTTGAATATAATAAATTTGGCAATATCGTTGTTTATGCCACATTAATCCTTAAAGGCATGAATGTTTTGCCAGTCGTTATTACATATGTGGGTCTTTAGCGATCCAGAATTATATATCTAGCACAAATAGATCTCTGACTGCTCCAATTGCAAAAAACTCTCTTGATATTTTAAGAACAATTACAGAATAAGGAAATAAAGCACATTTTGTTACCTTCTGAAAATGAAAAGTGTTCAATTTGAGCAGATGATTTTAACATCACTGTCATCGTCAGAGCGCGCTTCCACAGTATATTCAGCATCTGACTCAAATCTCAACCATACTCTCAAAACTATTGTTTTAAATGACTGCATATTCAATATTTTGAATATGACTGGCAGATTATTCACCACATCCAGCATCAAAATGGTAGTGACATTTATATTTAATTAGACCCGAGGTCTGCAAGAGGTTAATATACAGTACAGTAGAATTCAGTTAAAGTGCAGTCACAGTTGTGTACAATTTGGGCTCACCCAAATAGGATCAGAACTTTTTTTTATAATTCATCTTAATAGTTTGCAATGTTTATATGTGGTCTGTTCTGCTCTGACAGTGACTGGACCTAATTTCTGTAATGTTTTTGCATTTCTGCTATTCTCACCCTTTTTTGACCTGAATAAATGGTCAGTTTCATTGCTTGTATGCCTTATTGTTCTAGCGGACTGACTGTTTCATATCACTTGTTTTGGGAACACTACCGTTAGAAAGTTTGAAAGGTACTTATTTAGGACACCATCGGTCAACCAGACCCTGAAAGACACTGGGTGTCACTGAGATGGAAGGAACTTGTTAAGTGGCAACAAGATGATCTGACGGTGTCTTGTGCCTGGGGAGGCATTGTTATACTGATCTCTGATAAGAGGCGAAAAAAACATCTGTCAGAGATTGTGACCTCTTTCGAGCTTTAGATGAAGAACCGGGCAGGTCTAGACCCGTGGGGCAGTTGAAAAGTCCAGAATTAGGACACTACAGTTAAAGTCTAAGGGTAGCCACATTGTAAGTCAGACTCCATATTTTTCTTGACAGCGTCAGGTGCAACAGCCCAGAACGGAAAGAGTGGCAGCAAAACAACACTTTTTTTTTCCACATGTGACATCTCTGTTTTTTGTCTTTCTTTGTTTTCACCATTTCAAATTACTCTTTCTTTCCTGGGGCAACATTCAGGCCTGTAAGGGCCCGTTCAGTCGTTTTGTAGTACCACCCTTCACGTCTGCCGGTTTGAGATGTGCAGTTCTTGAAGTATGCTTGGTATGTTTGCTTTAAAAAAGAAGATTGAATCTGTTCTCAAAGTAACGGTTGATCTACTGATAGTACCCTACAATCCCATTCTTATGCCAATGTGAGTTGGTGTTGTCTCCCAGCCAACTCTGTTTCCATGCAGGTCACCAAACAAATATTATCTGTCTGTTTTTCTCAGGTTGAATGGTTCGCTTCCCAACAATATTGAAATCAAGAACAACACCCTGTTCTTCAAAGGCCCTGTGACCTATGAGTTTGGAGGGACGTACGTCTGTGACGCCACCAATAGCATCGGCACACGCTCTGGACTGGTAGAGGTCAACGTGACGGGTAAGTTATGGATGCTTATCTGAGTTATCAAGCATTTGTGTTGGTGGTGGGAAAGCTTTAATCTGGGCCCGGGTGATTGTAGCTCAAGAAATGTGAGTTGTCTAGGAACTCTTTGTTTAAAGAACAGTACAATACGAATTATTTCTTTTACAAGCTTTACAACACTAAAGCCAAGGGTTTTTGAACTTGTTGATGCAATGAAACTCTGAAGAATAAATAAATATATAGATATATGAACAAACTTTTTTTATTTTGTTCCTTTTATATATTTGTATTATTATTAAAGCTAACAGCTCATCAATGTATACTTTATATATATATATATATATATATATATATATATATATATAATATATTAGAATATTGTTTTTATTGTTTTTATTTATTTATTTTTATTATTATTACAGCTTACAGCTCATTAATGCATATTTTATATACATACTTTATATACTATATTTATTATTCTTCATTAAATATATTTATTTATGATTTATTACGACAACCAGGGCTGTCAAGAAAATAAACAAACTTTCAAAATTGTAAAATGAGGGAAAAAATAAATAAATAAACATATAATATTAAATAAATTTTCTTCACTATATAATTAAGATGTAATTTTTCTTTGGCAGTCTAAATAAAAATGCATTTGCCTATATCGTAATCCACAACTGATTGATTTTTTTATTTTCTTTTTAACCAATTATTAAAAAAAAAAAATAATAGAAATATATATATATATATATGCGCATAATTGTGCCGTTTTTAAAATATCTGCTATATGATTTGTTAGTTTATTATCTAAGGCAATTCAAACATTTGACATGTGGCTTTAGTGCCAAAATACTTTTTGAAGCATGTTGTAGCCTGCACATGCATTTTTTTTTGCACTGCCACATTTACGGAGGTTAGCCTCCTATCTACGGCACGACCTGACAGTGAAGAAGAAGAAATTGCTGTCATTTCCTTTTCTTTAATTTCTCACAGTCACATCACACATCAGGCTACATTGCCAGCAGCCACAATATTCTCTCGCGCACAGACAGTTGCTGAGATATAGGATAAAGCACTCTGTCATTTTCTCCCCGAAATAACATCACAGTTTTGTTGCCTCTTTAGTATTGATCACAGGCACTTTGCAACAAACTCACATTTCTCCAAGCTACTTTCGCCTCCCACATCTTCTCCGTCTTCTCCGCCTTTACTTGGGTGAAAACAAGAACTACAAACGAAAACAGAGCAAAACTGGAGCCGTTCCTCTGCCTTCACTCTAATTGTCATATCAAACACCTGTAGTTCCCTCTTCAGGCTTTGCAATACATTAAGAACAAAAGACGATAATGAAAGGAGGTGATGCTGCTCTAGATTGCCGAGCGGAACCTCAAAATTGGTCCAATATTTGAAGAGAGCGAAGGCTTCTGCAGTTTTGTTCTGATAATAGCTTGTACGCCTCTCTTTTTGCTTCAACGGGGAGCTTCTAACATGCATAGCTTTGCATGCTGGAGTCGACGGCTTGGCTTTTCTCCGTCATTGCATTTATTTGTGTACGTGGGTGTGTTTGCGTGTAAACTTTCAGACCTTCCTCGTCTCAGTTGGATTTTGTGGTGATGTGGTGCGGATGCAGTGATGTCATCTCATTCCGTGGCAGGTTTTGATGATACGCTCCGCAGGCACAGGCAATGCATTAATGGAAGTCTGAATGGATGATATTGAATGAGGAGGGGTAAAGGAAAATATTCGGCAGGCGGGAAATTCTGCTTTGGAAGGGGTGCTGTTGATCGTTTTTAAAATGGCAGAGCAGAGTTCAGCAATAGGTGACGATGTATGTTTACAGAACTTTGGTAACTATGTTGATCTTTTTATAGTTTAGTTTAGTTTGGTTTAGTTTAGTTTTAGTTCACTTCAGTTCACTTTAGAATCAAAAGTGTTTGTGTCTGTTCCCGAATTATGATTTTCATATTGTTTTATATAATACTATATGAGCCAATACAACCCTGATGTATCAAATTTTATACTCAAAAAAAAAAAAAAAAAAAAATATCAGGTTAGTTTAGTTTAGTCTAATTCAATAAAAATATTCCATTTGGGGGGAATCAGGCTTTACACGGTTAAGAGAATAAAAGTATAAAATGAATGTAAATAGTGTACAGATAGCTAAGATAAAAATATTTAAAGATATAAATATTATATAAATATTTTAAACTTCAGTTCATTTGAAATATCTATTTTATGGAATGGGATCTCTTCTGAACGTGCTTGTGAGATTAATATAGTCATTTACTTAAGGAAAAAAAAAAAGGAAGCAGGGAACTTTATCGAAAGCATTAATTTTCTCTTTAGGAGAAACAATCAAGCTATTAAGTACATCCCATTTGTGAAACATTTCCATATGGGTTCACATCCCCTCATTTCTGTACAGGAGGAAGTTTCTTTCCAGAAAACGTAATTTTCATAAAGTTGCACATCTCCTTTCTCCTTTTCACTGTCCAAAGGTCACCAACAGAACATGCACTGAAAGCCTTATTTGTTCTTTCCGACCTCTGTTTGGCAATGCCTGGGGATTGTTTCCACATTGCATGTGCCCATTTGATGATAGATCCCTCCTCTAAGGCAACGTCTATCCTTTGATGGATCATTCCATCCGGAGGTCGTTGAACCTCTGTCTCTTACCCTCTATGTTTGTGGGAGAGCACACAGATATTGAAGTATCAACATTAGGCTATACTTATGAAGAGGGACTGAGATGTGATTCATATGTGTAAAATTATTCATTTTTGTGCAAGACAGCTGTAGGTAATTGTTTGCAGGCAGTGTAAACACTGTGGTGTTCAACATGTCAACAGCTTCTGGCTGAACCAGTGACATGAGTTTGAAGCTACCTGGTTGACTGAACAAGCAATGACGTGTTTGGGAAATAATAAGTAGTTTGGTAGTTTTGTGTGCAGAAATGACACTCTGCGGCTTTAAATATTCTATATGCTGTGCTCATCTGCGCTGTTGAATCTGTCAGTTTCATCATGCCTTTTTTATGAGTTCATTATAGTTTTATTTGTAGTCACAACTTCTATGGTAGCAGCTGTTCTCCCTTTACGACACCATATTAATCTCATTCACATTCCTGAGAGTATTTCATTAATAACCGTGAATGAGATGTTCGGCCTACGCACAATGCATTGAGGACTGAGGCACTGCAGAATCTTTTGTTTTAAAGTCAACATGACATTATATTTACTTTCTTAATGCACATTCCTTTTTTATCTTTTGCACATTTGTAATTGATTGTAAATTCTAAACGTAATAACTTCATAGAT
>JAUMHE010000071.1:4206105-4230857 GCA_032359235.1 Enteromius mattozi | reverse complement strand
TGAGCGACAGTCACAGCGGTCCATACAGATGGAATGGATGAAGCAGAACAGCCAGGCTGATGGTAAACAAACTTTCGCCGAAAACTTCTATGGACGTAGCGCGGTCGTCGCAGAAGTCCGAGTTCTTTTATGGCTGCAATGCATGTTGGAACGGAATAATTGTTGTGACTTAACAACTGCGGGATGGTGTATTTTAGCATCATGCCAGTTGCCGGAAAAAGACTAGCAAAGCTAGCCACCCGCCGAGCACAGGGATGCAAAGATGCAGCCAAAAAATAACAGCCGAAAACCAAGCTCAAAACTCCAGTGTATCGAGACCACAGAGCGGACACCCAAAAGCAGCACTCAAAGTCTTAGCAGCGCTGAAGAACGCCAAAAAAACCAAAAGGTAAAAACTAAAGTTAAAAAACAGCCTTTGGGTTACTAAAATAGTCCATATAAAAATTTACAAAAAATAAATAAACAACCGAACAACCAGCGCCAGCGTCCTCTCCAACGTCCGAAATCATCAATCATCAGTGATGTCACTGTTGTCTTGCGCTTGCTTGACAACATTAGTTTGTAAATATATATTTAAATTTGTCTAATTTATGGATTTTCATAATCAGCTGTAAAACCACTGCAAGCCAGCAAAATTCTACTGTTGTAGTCTATGTGAGAAAATTGAAGTACATGTAATGCAGACCTTCTGCTTTGGTAGTATGCAGATACACAGACATCAAGAAGCAGAATATATATCTCAACAATGGTGACAATCAAATAAAGTTCTTCATGCTGCAATGCATGCTGGCTGACGCCAAAGGTAAAACTCCCATCATGCACTGCAGTATGAATAATAATTGTCACCACTGTTGAGGATCATATGATAAATGTTCATGTCTAAAAGCCCAAGTAAAGACACTTTTTGTGTTTCAAACTGAAATACTATTGTTTACTTGGGTTTTGCAGATTAATATCAGCTGAACATCAGTCAACAAACCAAAGAAAAATCACTTCATAATGTTTCATGAAATTAGTTATAAATATAAAAATAAACTCACAAGCTCTTGATTCGCAATGCATAAAAGTTTGCTGTGAAACAACATTGCAATTGCTTGGAAGCAAACACACTGAAGTTTATTTAAAGGGTCAAGAGCCCAACTGAAGTAAACACTGACCACAATTATTGTAGCTTTTTTTTTTGTGACTAATAAAACATTGGCATCTAAAGCTCTGTTAATTCTCAATTAGAGCTTCTCTAGACATACAATAAACTCAATCTGGTCAACACTGATTGAGTCTGATGATGCTGTTTGTGGAGTTATTTAAACAGATCTTGGAATTCATTTATTGATTGATTTTTCGGTTGATTCCATCTGAGACTGTGTCTAAAGTCAGTTGTAGTTTTCTTCTTCAGTGATGTTGATTGTTAACAGCAGCTGTTCATCACTAATGCTAAATCATCATTTGACTGCTCACTTAATTATCTCATGAAATACAACTCTACTTCAGTGTTAATTTCACTCTATCTAGAGACCAAACACACTGGCAGATGTTCATCATTAATGCTCAATCGTCATTTAATTATTCACTTAATTAGCTCATTAACTTTAACTTTGGTTTAGAGTAAAGTTAACTTCCCTTTAGAGAGGGACCAAATGTTCTCTGAATAGAGTAAATTTTACTCTGGGGAGTTTACTGTGTAAGAGCTTGATTAGCTGCTTCAGGTGTGGTTGTAGCTAAACTCTGCAGGACAACGGCCCTCCAGGATTGAGTTCGGACTGCCCTTAGCTAGTGGATTTTGCATACCTGAACCACTGCCTCTGTAAACGGGGATAAGGCAGAGACAGGTTCATTCACTTATTAAGATTTCTGCTTCAGTGCTGATCTTCTCCAAAGCCTTTCATTAATCTGATTGGTTGGCATTACACTGCCCCTTTCTTCAGGCACTTCAACTAAAAGCGCAATCATGGATGACTCGCGTCTTTTTAAAGATGCTGTTCCATCCATGTCTTCTTGTGGTCATTACTTGTCTTCTGAAGATGGACACGATCACGGCCTTCAGTGTCTGGGCATCCAACACACTGAAGCTGCGTTTGTAGATAACTATAACTATAAAAAAAAAAAACTATAAAAAAAAAAATCTCTCTTAACCCCCATCCTTTTCTTTCCCTTTCTAGCCTGCACTTATCTGAACATTGCCTGTTATACGGTATTTTGAGCACTTCCTAAGTTGTTGTTGCCTCTTTAGGACTAATTGCTTGCTGTTTTCCCCACCTGTAAGTCGCTTTGGATAAAAGCGTCTGCTAAATGAATAAATGTAAATGTAAATGTAAAATGTAATATTTTTTTTAGGGCACACTAAGTCAGTGTCTTAGTATTTTAAGACGACAGACTCTAAAAACACATAGAGCATAATATATGCCTGAATATGTTTAAAGAGCAGCTATTTTGTGTTTTAATATTCACAGACACAAAATACATGATATTCTACATTATACTGTAAATTTAATTTGTTATGACTGGACTGTGAGATTCCATCCACGTTTTTTTTTTAACATTGCAGAAATCACAAGGCACTAGTTTTCATTTCTGTGTGCGCTTGCTTTTCTAAAATGACTCAGTGACACTCTGATCTCTCATCCAGGTCAGGAAGGCCCATGATGCCACCTGTTTGTAGACGCATTGCACTACACGGGTTAATGTGGCATAGGTGACTTAGCTCCCCTCCGTTTAAGAAGCCAAGACCGCTTAGCTTAGTGCCGCTACACGCCGCTGACAACTCTTCACGCTCGCCTGAGCAAGCAATCCCTCACACCACGGCCAGAAAATTAAGTTCAAAATGAGAGGAAGAACCAGAAGGAGAGAAAAAAACAGAGCGAAGTTAGAAAAATGCCCACCACAAGGTGAAAATTAGATGAATAAAACATAGCCACGCCAACCAAAGTATAAATAAATAACGGAATACTTGTTGCTGGAAGAAACGCTTGAGTGGACCAAATATTGGGATTCGTTTGAGACCACTGAATAAAACGGAAATGTAAGCGAGCCCTTGAGGCATGAGGGTGAATGTAGGGACGGGGTGACGGAGGGTGTTTACTGGCTTTTATATAAGTGGCTGAGTCAAGGCCTAGCTTCTACCTCCTCTTCTTTCGCTCCTGTCACATGTTCTGTCCTCCCAGGCTTGACAAGGGAGCAAAATGTGAAGGATGAAAAGGAAGAGAGCATCAGACAGCAAAACGGCACCCAAAAAAGTGAAACACGACACAAAGAAAAGGCGAGAGATAGCTTGAGATATGAATTGATAAGAAGTCATTCGAGAGGTATTTCATTTGCATGAAAACGTCAGGGCTTTTAATATATTTATAGCCTACGCTCACATAGCACAGGCTTCATTTGAAATTTGTTCACGCTGCGATTCGGAGCAAAGGGCTGATTCGCCATACAAAACTCCAATTATACAAATCCCAGCGAGTGTAGAGCTGGTCACACATATGAGGAATTATGATTCCTGCTGTTCTTATGGCCCTTGAGGAGAACGGTGGGAGGGACAGACTTTGCACACGTCAACTGGCACAACTTGACCATATTCATGTTCTTAATAAATGCTTATTTCTGAAAATAAACTAAACTTAATTGTATCTTCATCATAAATTGGTACTTAACATCTCAACATGGCAAATTAATGGCAAAATAGGACTTTATTCCTCATAAGTTTGACTTCTTTTAATCGCAATATTATTTTTTCTTCAAATTACAATTGTATCTCACAAATAGGACTATTTATCATAATTTTGACTTTATATTCCAGAATGTCAGTATTAATTGTGACTATCTCCTGTAACGTTTCCATCATTTTAACTTAATTTTCTCCTACTTGGAATTTTATCTCATAACTTCGACTTTACGTCTTATAATTAAAATGGCATATCTCATAATTTCATCATTTCTTAATATTTCACAGTTGTTACTTTATACTTTATCTGACAGTTATGACTTTATTCATCATAATTTTGTCTGTGTTTATCATAAATTCAACTTAATTTCGTATAATTTCTTTAAAACATTTTTGCTAATACTTTATTTTGTGGTTAAAGCTATTAGTTGCTTATTAGCATTCATTTTACTAGAATATTACCCATTTATTAGTGCTTATTAAGCACATATTAATACATTATTATACATGGCCGTTATTCTACATCCCTAATCCTACCCAATACCTAAACTTAACTATGAATAAGCAGCAAATTAAGAATTTATTGAGGGAAAAGTCATAGTTAATTGTGTTACCACATATTTTTCATTATTATGATTTTTTTTATATCTAAATATGTGTTGGCAGCTCAGTTTACTTCTGTAAAGCAACTAATCATATTCAAAATGAGTGAAATGAGATATCATTTGATCACAATAAGACCAGGAAATTGTAAGAAGCAACCCAATCAGTTTTGCTTCATTTTTTTTAGTCTTACCTTAATTTAACTTTACTCCTTATCACTTCCACTTATTTTTTTTGCTGTTGTTTCCTTGTCTCCGTCCCTCTCAATCTTTCTCTCGCTCGCTCTCCTTCTTTCTGAGTTCCACCCTGATGAGGCATTTTAATGTCTTGCTTGGTGTGACATCCCTCTAGCGATGTGAAATTTGTTTGTCTTGCTTGTCATTGCGGAATGGGTCTCAATCGGACTGATATGACACTGTGAGCTCCCACACGCTGTCTGCTGCATAATTCATCCCTCCGCAGGACGTACATGTGGATTTTGTGTATCATTAAACTCTCACCACAAGGACAACGTAGCTGTCAAGGCGATTGAAGAGCAAGCTCAAAGCTGCGTGTCGGGGGGTCTGTGCCGCCCAGCCGCGGGCGAGTCTCGGTGGGCGAGCACCTGGGCGAGTTTTGAGTGTGCTGGACTGATAGAGTGTGAAGTCAGGCTTGCTCTGCTCTCTACAGGAAGTGACTTCCACTTTTCAGCTCCCACTAAGCTTCTGCCTCATTATCCAAACGAGATATTAGCATGTGCAAATCGTCCTTTCTGTTTTTTGGGTTTTTTGGGTTTTTTTGCATTTTCGGTCTCTTTCTCTGCTGGGAGTGCAAGAGAGACTTTTTTGTAAGAGAGAGGAACAGCTAAAGCTAGCCCCTTTGAAGTCACTCGATGACTGCAGTTTTCTGTCTGTTGTTGACATATTTCCAGTTTCTGTGAGGCATATATGACATGTGGAAGGACATTCTATATTTTGCATAACATGTAATTGAACAATAT
Source organism: Enteromius mattozi (assembly GCA_032359235.1). Classification (NCBI taxonomy): domain Eukaryota; kingdom Metazoa; phylum Chordata; class Actinopteri; order Cypriniformes; family Cyprinidae; genus Enteromius; species Enteromius mattozi. Next base: position 4,225,620 of record JAUMHE010000071.1, on the reverse strand, counting down.
ATGTTTATTGCAAAACAATACCCTACAAAATAAGCTTTTCTAGCTTTGATTTTTTTTGTCTGTGTGATGTTTCCAGCCAAAATATCTAGAAATTCTCAAATTAAGAAGGATTTTCTAGACAAGTAAAAATTAGAAATTCAGAAAAAAAGAATTTTAAATTAAGTATGTTTTTACTTAGAGCAAGCAAAATAATCTGCCAATGGGGTAAGCAAAATAATCTTATTTCAAACACAAAAGAAATTATATTTTGCTAACCTCATTGGCAGATTATTTTGCTTGTTTCAAGCAAAAACGTACTTATTGATTTTATTTATTTTTTTTTTTTCTGAAAACAAGACAACAATTTTTACTAATCTAGAAACCCCTTCTTGTTTTAAGAATTTGTAGAAAATTTGGCTAAAAAACAAGACAAAAATAAATAAAAAAATAAAAATAATAAAACAATTTAAGCTAGAAAAGCATTGTTTGCAGGTTATATAATAAATTTCACTATGCTAAATAATTAATTTATTAATTACAATTGTATAATTTCAATATATTAACAGTTCTAATCTAATATTTTATCTTCCATCAAATAAATTTCAAATACCATTAAAAACCATTGTTTTCTTACAGAAAAAGCAATTTTGCTCAAAAGGCTTTGATTCAAATCTTACAAATTCTGTTTTCTTTTTTTTTCTTTTTTTGTATTTCATTGTATTTTGGTGGAAAACTACATGAAGACCTAAGTTCTTATTTTTGTTGACAACAGCGTATTTATAAATGAATTTCATTAAGAATTTGAGAAGATGTTTGTCACACATATCACATTGTCATACGCCGTGTTAGTGAGCAACTGACAAGTGACACTGTTTCAGCATAGATTTTTGCTGATTTGAGTACATGCAATTTGTGTGTGTATTAGAAGACATAACATTTTGTAGTTGACTTACTAATAAAGCCAATTTGTGCTTTTAGTCATCAGTACCCAGCGACAATTACCCCTTACTCTTCACAATTGCATGTAATGATTTTTGTGTTTTTTTTCAGACAGTGAAAAATGCTTCCACACTGCCGACATGTTTTTTTTTTTGTAAAATTTCCAAATAATATTTATTTATTTATAATTATTTATAAATCACTATATCCTGCAGCCAATTGTATGATTTCTCCCACGTCCATTTCATCATCCTCTTCCTCATACCACCTCTGCTACATCACAGACAGTTTGTTCCCGAAGGGCTGAAGACAGCCAGAATGCATATCTGCGATTTGTGACGCCCCTGTCCCCTCCTACAACGGCGGCCATTTTCTGCTCTCTGTGGGAGGCGATTTGCTGTGTGTGATGGAGTAGTCACACTGCAGGACACACAGCCAGTGCAGAGTTTTCTCTGGCGGTGATCAGCCCCCCGTCATCTTCCCTTCCCCTCCTCCTGTCATCACGCTGTCTGTTACTGTTGTGAGCATCAGTCCTGGGAGGGCGAGTAAGTGGGTCAGACAGTAACCCAGGGTCAGAGTCTCAGCGGTGAGTCACTCATTAGACAGAGCGTACCAAAATTATCAGAGAAAAACATAGACCCAAAAACAACAGAAAGGAAGGCTAGCATACTGCGTACGTACTACGGTGTACAATGATATTATGTTGGAGTATGTTTTAGAAGAAAATACAATTTTAGGTTTTCTGCTTTAGAATTGCAAGCTGAAATGGATGTGTTGTGTTATTTGCCATTTCTTGGTAAGGGATTGTGAAATTTGCTTGCATTTTATGAGCAAAATATGTTTGTACGCTATTTTGTTGTGTATTTATATAAATATGCAGCAAAAGCATTACACTTAATCAAGGTAGACTCATATTTTGATCAAACTCATATTGGACCGAACTTTTATTGAACAACATATTGACCGTTCATCTAATGAAACATCGTTCCCAAACCTCCATATATCAGTTTTGGAAAGTTTTAAGAGAGTTTTGAAATATTTTAATAATATTATTATAAATTCTTTTTAGAATTATTAGTTTAAAAGAATGAAAACCAACAGATTTTGAAAAGATTTTGCCGGGCAAATGAAGCAGTCATGTGGTGCAACTGCCTCAAGAATAGAATAGAATAGAATAGAATAATGGTGCATTCAATGTTTAGGGAAACTATGATATCGTATTTTACTTAATTGTTGCACCAAATGACATTAAAGTGATCTAATCTATGTCTTCTATGACATCTATGTATGCACAGCCTGATCTCATGTTTAAACGTAGATATTAATACATTTCATTTACAAGCTAAAACATACAAGCTAAAACATATAATTTAGATGTATTTTAATGTTTAAAACGTACAAATGGCTACATATTTTTTGTTAAAATACATAAAATAGTTGCATATATTTTTTATATAATTAAGGTATTTGAATCAGTGCATTTTTATTGTTTTGCCAATAAGCTATTAAAATTGTTGATTTCTTAACCTACCCCAAACCTAAACCTACCCAGTTTATAGAAAATATGTATTTCTATAATTTTATCAATAAGCAATTGAGATTTTTAGACCCCTTAACATACCCCCAAACCTAAACCTGCATATTTTTTTGCAAATATAAAAGGATATAAAACACGCTGACTGAAATATGCAGGAAAATAACAATTTTCATCTCTGTACAGTGTAAGAAAAACATGACAGACAGATAAATGCAATTACATTCATTTATGTATTGCACAAATGTCAAAAGCAGTACCAAAAGTAACCCAAATGATGATGTTTTGCAGCCGCAGTCGCAGAAACACAGCATGTCGCAATCTGTGTCGTTTGAAGCAGCAAGTTTTGAATTTGTAACGAGCGCGTCAGTCCGGCGTGGGCTTTGCTGTTTATGGCCACGTCTTCTCTCGCTGCTCGGATAGGGATGAAGATCGCTGAATAAAGGCTTGGATTTGGGTGTGTTCCTTGCAGTCGTATGGATGCGAAAGAATAAGATTACAGTGCACAAATAAAATTGTTCCATTTTGTAATTGTTGCATTTTTGGTGTATTCACAGCATGTCAGAAAAAAACCCTTTTGTACCTGACATTAAATGACAAGTAACTTGCAGAAATGTTATTTATTTTAAGGGTTTAAAATTAAGTCTTGTTTAACATTATAAAGGTCTATTTTTGGAAACGAGCTGGCAGCAGAAATCACAGAACAGAATGAAAAGTTATCATTTCATATGAAGTACCGTTAAACAGTTTAATAATGCAGCTAAAAAGCTGAAAATACGTAAGAATTCGTAGGTTTAGATGCTGAAAATACATCAGTATTGTACGTTTTAGTGCCTGTAAAAACGTAAGAAAATGAACAAACTTTTACGTAAAATGCATACGAATTATCATGAGATCACGTTGGTATACAACACAATTGCTAAAAATATAGTGTGTGTTCAAGTTTAACTCTTAGGGTTATTTGAGGTATTTCTCCAACCCTAGATAAAAGCAACAGTAATACAGATTTTCTCTTTATATAATCTTGCTTCCTCCTCTCTTCTCTCCTGACATCAGCTGCTTCTGACAGCCAGATGAAGACGTCATGTTTGCATTTGACAAACAGCACAGCTCATGTGCTAAAATGATTATTAATTTGGTCTTGATTTGGTCAAGATCTCATGCATATCAGCTTAGAAAGCAAAGCACGCCTTTATCGTGTTCTGCAAGAGCAACGCATGTGCCGTTATGATGCTCAGTCATTCTGATTATATATCGGAAGAGAAATTGTTTGAATAAATGAGATTAGACCAGCGCTTCGGTAGTATGTCTAAAAATTCAACCCTGTTCTCTGGAGGAAATCTCTCGTGAGCTGTGGATGCCAGCACGAGTTCAGGTCATAGCCTTGAATGTGTCATCATCTCTTCATGTCAACGGTTTTCTGTCATCTTATCACTCAGTGCAGACTCTCGTTTAAAGGTTGAAAATTTTACAGTGACAGTCAAAGGTGTAATTCATGCAAAAAAGAAAAATAAATCTGTATCTCACATACTCGCATGTAATTCCAAACAAATATGACTCAGAGTTACTATAAAAAATGGTTAAAAGTGGTTAAAAAACAGACTTTCGCTACTTGAAAAACAATAAAGGTTAACTGGGAAAAAAATTATAAATAAATAAGTGAATAACTGTCATTGTGACAAACTGAGGGACAAATCCAAAATATTTTCTGATGTATTTGGTAGCAACTTTCATTGAACCCGGGATATTCCTTTAGGCCATATTTGTCTAAAGTGCAAAGCCTTGTAAGGAAGAAAGGAAAGGAATGATAGCATGCTAGTAAGAGGATGGAGGAAAAGTGAGAGAGAAGGAGCCTTTTGTGTGGTGTTCTGGAGAGAAAGTTTGCTTGTTGAGTTTAGCCCGCTGATGAGGATTTATCCTTTGTGGCAGCATTACATTTCCATGACTTCACAACCGTGGGCAAATCCAGTCAGGAGAGTAACAAGCAATTTCTGTCTCCTTCTCTCTCTCTCTCTCTTTCTATCTCTCACACTCGCTTTCTCACTGTCTCTCACTTGAATTACTGAGTAAACACATCCTCCTCCATTACCGGCCCTCCCTAACTCTCTTTTTATGTCATTCTCTTTTTCCTACTCTCCCTCTTTTTTGACTCATTCATTCTATTCTGCTCACATCTCTTGCTGCACAATTTCCCTGTCTTTCATCTAGTCTCTCTGCCTCAGCTGGACATTTATTCTGTTGTGTAGAAATATCAGAGCATGATGGTGATGGAGGTTAGGAATGTGAATGGACTCCGTCACTTGTGATGCTGCCTGTATAGACACGCTCATACACATTAAACAACTGCAAACCTTAAGCCAGCAATGATCTAGTAAACAGATCTTAATTCATTTTAAAATGTAGTTTTATGGTTGGTTGGTTGGTTGGTTGATTGATGTATTTTTGTTGTTGTTGCTGTTGTTGTTTTGTTATGTTATTAAAAAAATATATATTTTATATTGATTAAAGAAAAATTTGTCAAATTATAAACTAATATTAAAATGTGTCAAATTGGAGCAAATTCCAAATTAACTGCAAAAAAAGTTTAATAGCTTAATAAGTAATTATTGTTAGTTTAATAATTCATTATTGCAGTGCATTAACATATTCCACTAATAAAATCCCATACTTGAGATCTGACTGAAGAGAGAGAGAGGGGGAAAAAAGCATGTGTGTGTGAATAATTATATCATATTCTATATATCAATAAAATATTTAAAATAAATTTTCAGAAACATTCAACACTTTCAAATATAAACAGTTAAATAATAATAATAATAATAATAATAGCAATTCATTAGTGCAGTTTATTAACAGTCCTAATATTCTATAAATACAATTCCATATTTAAGCTAAGACTAAACATAAAGAAAAAAAAAAAAAAAACATGATAGTCACATTTTCCAATCTTTTTTTACATTTGTTTTAGCAACAGCACATTTCTTTTTAAATTAAAAAAAATAAAGAAAATACACCATACCATTAGTCATTTCCATCATATGAGCCAAAATCACACAATTCAATTTTCTCTCAGGCAGCATAATGCATTGGAATTGGAATGGTTCGAAGATAAGGGACAGCGAGAAGAATGAATGTGATAGGCCGCTGAGGATACCCAAATTATGAGTTAAGGGAAAGTTTTGTTCATGACTAATAATAGCTAGACTTAGTGGGGCTGCCTGTGACATTCATTGTGAGAGTGTTTCTGTGTGGTTTCGAAAGGTGTTCTGGCTGTTAATGTAGCTAATGTGGTGTTGATTAAGTAATGATAATTGGAATATCGCGCTTAAATTATGATCAAAAGAATAATAACTGGGGGTGTCTGAGTGAGAAAGTGTGCCCCAGTGAGTAAACAACAACAGTATACTTTCATACCCCTAAACTCCCCTGGAGTCTTTCTCTCACACACATACTACAGCATAAACACCCCCACATTCGCACAATGATGTTTGCTTCATACACATCTTCCACACTATCTGGTGAGAGCTAAATTCAGAAATGTCGTCAATCTCACACAAGACGAGCAGAGCAGCTCATCAGCTCATTTAGATTTATGACAGTGATGGCAGCCGCCTGACTGGCTGAAACTTTTGTTTTACATATCTTTTTTTATTATTATTATTCATTGTATTTATAGGTGTTTTGTGAATACGTGTTCTTTATAGCTGCCAAGCTTGTGTTTAAGTCGCTGTCTTTATTAGCGGGGATGCTCAGTGTTTGTTGTTTATTTGTTTTAATTTACATGTTACCTCCACGTTTCTCGGAGAACATATGTTGGACCGTGTTTCTCCGCTAGTAATTGTCACAACTGATTATACACATGCACGTAGACATGCTGGTATGGAAGAAAATGAATGTAAATAAATGTAATCGCTAGCTAGAGATGAAAAAAAATGTTGTCACAGCTTCTTAATGATTAGCCAAACAGAAAATCATTTGGAAGACTGCATCGACGCACGTCACACGTTATAAATCCACGTGCTTTGATTGAATTGAGGTTTTTCATGGTTCTTCCACCTGTTAATCTCTGCAGCGCTCTGTTTGTCCACCGCAACTCAAGGTTACGGCAGTATCTGCATATTCCCAGAGGCTTGTTAATAGGCGGCTTCTTTTGTCAGCTTTAATGGTATCAGGGCAGTTGGAGACACACTGCGAGTGAGGTTTTATCTATCTTCTGGCAGGTGTAGCCGTTGGCGACATGGCATTGAAGTCTGAGATCCCCCACCGCCCCTCTCACAACCACGCTACGTGTCTGTCACCTTGCTCTGCTTCCCTGCCATTCGATGAAGAAAAGCAGTCAGAGACTGCTGAATTATTAGCATTGTGGTAATATGATTAGTCCTGTGTGATTAACAACAGGCCCACACACAATGTATGTGGAAGATGTAGCTCCCGAGGTAATGAATGACAGCTAAAAGCATAGTTGTTTTTCTATTCTTTTCTCTTTTTTTAGCTAGAGCTTGCTAGCTTAATGCTAACTGCATTAGCATGAGCTTCCACAGTGAAATGATTTGTCAAGGATGGGCAGTACGTGTGTTTTTGAGGGAAGATGAGGACAGATATCCAATCAGTCTTGAAGTGGGGTGTGGGAACATCTTTTTTTTCCCATCATGCCTCAGTACTGTGGCTGTAAGGCCGAATACTGCCATTGATTCGCTTTGTAAATCAAGTCTTCAAGGACTTCATCTATCGTCTCCATACCTTTGATTATCTGAGAGCTCTTGTGAGCCTGATAGAGTCTTTTTAAAGATCTTTTTAAAGGATCTATAGCATACAACCAGAAATAAAGGCACACTTTAAAGGGATATTTCACTCAAGAACGAAGTTTTGCTATCATTTTTTTTCTTCTTCTATTTTAAAGAATGTTGGTAACCAAACAGTTGTTGGACATTATTGACTTGGATAGAATATATATATATATAAAAGTAATCATAAATAAAATAAATATGCAATGGAAGTCAGTGAGGAAAAGAAATTATCCATTTAAGGAGAGCGAGAGGAGCTCTGGAGGAGCAACACATTTTGTGGGAAAAGAAATCATAAAAGCACTTGTTTTGTCTTAAAACTCTTAGAAATGTGTAACAAAATAATGTAGTTTAAAAAAACATAATAAACTGAAACTAAAAAAATGACAACACAAAAACATTTACACAAATTAAAGTTCAAATATAAGAAGACACAAATCAAACCATTAATAAAAATTACAAATCTCAATGATACTAAAGTAACACTGATGACAAAACTAGTCTGACATAATGTTTGTACCAGACTAACATGCATTAGTTTTCATTGTATTGAGATTTTGTATCGATAAGGATTTAGTCTGCCATGTCCCATGTTGGGTGGCAAATGTTTATAGGCTTCATCAGGGACCTCCAGTTTGAAATAATCTGCTATAATTTTTCACGGGGGTCATTTTGCAGTTTTAATGCTTCTGTCTGGTTGCAGCTAGTTATGGTGTGTCATAAATATAGCAGTATAAACACATGCCTTCAGCAGGAAAAGAATGAGGGGCACAAAACGAGTTTACCAATTAGAGTGATGGAGCGAGAGCTGAGGAGATGCTGACAGAAAGGTGCACTGAAGGAAAGAGGAATGAATTAGAGGAAGAAGACTGGTCCTTTCAACTCTTCCAGTCCTGTGGATTTTTCTCTCTCTCAGTATAATGAAGCCCCCAGTTCGTCTAATCCCATTAAAGACCAGATTAATACTTGAGAGCTGATAGCTGAGAGAGTGGTCGCACCACCGGCGGCCAAACCAGAGTGTGGACACTCTCTGACTAAACCTAGAATAGAAAGAACAGTGGAAGGAGAAGCAGAGAGAGGGAGGTACAGCATACATAAATGGGTTCCTGTGGTTGAATGGCTTTAGCCATGGAGTGTCACAGTAATTAAACTTGAGAGAAAGACTTCAGAAGTCAGACTGTTCCCCTGACCCCCCAGTATGAGAAACGGCAGCCTGTTAGCCTTAACATTTGCCATTAACATTAATGAGAGGTGTTTGAGAATTAGAAATGATGGTTTAATGGAGTTAAAGCAGGAAATGAAATCGTTTAAAAGCCCATTATATTGTTAGACCTTTTTTTTAACCAGGAAAGAAGCCTTCATTTTACAGGTGTCCCGACAGAGATAAGTGGTTAATCAAGCTATGCTCAAAAGTTTAAAAAATAAAATGCAAAAAATACATTTGTGAAGGGCCTTGCAAAACCAGCTTACATCAACAATCAAATGTATTTATTTATTTGTCTATCTATTTGTCTATCTATCTATCTATCTATATAATAAAGTGTATTATTATTGTTATTTAATCAAGTTATGTTTACCCCCTTTTTTTTATTTATTTACTCATTCCTATCCTTACTGTCATAATAGCAAATTAAAATTGCAAATGTTTACTTCATGTTTGGCCAGAAGTACTGTGGTGATAACTGTCCTCCACACTCTAGGGGGCGATAGAGTTAGCTTAAAGTAACTGTGTCTTTAAATGAATGTTTTGATATTCTGTTAGCTATAAACATTTCAGGAGTTTACTGACTTTAACCAACTTCATTACCAGGGCTCTCTTCAAACTCTTCCTATCACGACAGTCACTTAAAAAAGAAAACTGACAATATAAGTAGAATATTCATGCTAAAACTTATTATTGCACAATTTGCAGCAATGGAATTGAAGTAAAAACAACATTATCTCAGAAACTGTGCATAGCACAGTAGAAAAACTAAAATAGCATTTTACTATAAAATGTACTCCAATAATATTGTTTGCATGTTATTATGAATTGCACATAATTGAGAAATGCAACAATATGTGAATGTGAGCTTGTTTAGCTAGAAGAGTTTTTTTTTTTTTTTTTTTTTTTTCACTTTGTGTATCCTCTGAAAGTATGCTATGCCTTTTCCCTTCCCTATTAGCATTTAACTTTATATTCTTAGATTAAAGGAAAAGATGGATTAAACCCCTAGAGGTTTTTGCCTTTTATGACCATAATCCTTCACAAGCTGTCTGAGCGTGTCAATGAGAAATATCTGACCATCACCGAGTGTGTGGTGGGTACCAGACGGTGCTGTGCCAGGTCTAGAATGGAAGCTCATTAAAGAGCTGGAATATGTCAAATGCAGCTCACCCTGACCGCCTTATTACTGCCTATATTCAATAAGTCACTGTCGCATAAGGCAGTCAGAAACCTTCACAATGCAGCCGCTGACCTTTTTAACCGGCATATTCTATTAGCACATGTAAATGGCATAGACTTCAGACTGGAAATATGACGCAGAGTGTCTAGCGTCTACTGCCTAGTTGTTGTCAGAAGTTGTGTAGTGCTGCTAACTACGCACAACTGTTGTTTTAACACAACGTGTGAAAGACACGTGTGTGGGTTTGAAGAAGATATTGTTGGATGTCTTTGTTTCTTACATTGTGATAGTCAGATCCAAATATGCCTAATTTTAGAGAATCCCTTGGTTATGTTTTATATTTGAGTGTTGGCAGATTTTTGCGCTGACCTGTTGTAGCGCTTGGAGCGGTTTGGTTATGTTTACAAGGAGTGCCGCACAAAGAAAAGCCTTTAGAAACCGCATGTAAGCTGTTAATCCAGCAATTGTGAATGATCCAATGCTGAAAAAAAAAAGTTGCATGTCTTGCTTTTTGTGTATGTGCGTGAGCGTGTGTGAATTACTTCTTCAACTCTAATTGCTGTTTGCAAATCTCAGTGGTGTGGGTAATTTTTAAGAAATGGTTTACTGACTTTTTGCATGGGCTCATTACATGCTGTGTCACTTGCTTTCTTTTGGATGCATGTCTTTTGTGTGCTTTGAAAACAAAACCACAAGCAGTGTGTCAGCTGTAACCATGTACAGTAGTCTTGCAGGGGATTCGTGTTCCAGCATGTCTGTAAAAACCACATCACTCATTAGAAAGACTTTATGAACTTTTGAAAGCGGTAGTGCTCGCTTTGCCTTTCACCTGCAGCATTAGGGTTCATTATTTGTTCTTTAATTCATTGAGTAAAAAGAAATAAATGTGTTGCATGAATGGTTTAAGAGAATAAAAGAGTGCGCTATGAAAAATGTATTCCATGTAAACCAACAAGGTCAAGAGCTTCAAATGCAAGCCACCTGTACTTATATTGAATAGTAATTTTTAAGGTCGCTCAAAATTAAAGAGCTGTCTGGTCTATTGTTACACTGGTCTAAGTGTATTGGTGGTTATTGTTACTTTTAACGCAAGCTTTACTTTCAGACAGATTAAAGTGCTGCAGTGAATATCTTAAATGATCAAGGGCGCCTACACACTAGAGTTCACGCTATGTCAGACAATACTTTAAATCTATTAATTTTGATAAGGGTTGTCCGTTGCAAGGACATATAAGAAAAATGCAAAAGCTTCAGAAAGTAAAGCAACCAAAAGTTTTAACATTTACTGCAACACCATTGAAACACCTCATTCAACTCATTGTCATTTCCAAGGAGGCAAAAACTAAAGCATGGTTAAGTGCCTTTATCACTTTATCACTAGTAGGACGCTGGAGGTATGCCTCAGTTGCTATATTGAACTAGGAAGTCCATTGAAAAGCTCTAATATGTCAATACTCAATAATTTATTGTCATTTAATTATATAAATATAAATGGAGTTCCACATTCATTGACATAGTGACGCCTAGGGCAGGTATCTCCAACCTTGCTCCTAGAGTGCTGCCATCCTACAGACTCCAGTTCCAAACCCTGCTCCAACACTCCAATTCCAGTAATTATCTAGACACCTTCAACACCTTGACTAGCTGGTTTGGGTGTGTTTGATTGGGGTTGGAGCTGGAATCTGCAGGACAGAGGACACCCTTGGCCTAGGTGTACCTTAATAGTGCTTTAGTTCTTGGTGCCTTAGGAATAAGAATGGGTTGTAATACTAGGTGAGTCTGATTTAATATTTTAATTAATATCTTCCAGGGTTTAAATCCTGTCCTTATGTAACTTTGTAACCAAAACTAAAGCAATGTGGTACAACCAATATGCAGAAAACAATGTTAGATTGGTATTAGAAACTTGTCCCAATGCATACTTAATGAAAACATTACGCTGTTGCTCTAGTGTACAGGCGCCCTAAATTTCAAGACTTTTGTTTGCTGTCTTTGCTTTAAAAATGGTTTGAGTGGTTGTTCTTGTGTTCCTTACATAAAATGCATGATGAGACTAAACATTCAGCTCTTGCTTTTCTGTGTCAAGCTGTCATAATGGATTGGTTTTGTGGGAGTGGGCGGGTGGGTGGTTGTGGGTATGGGGCGGGGGCTCCTTCCTTTCTTCCCTTTTGTTTCTCCTCCCCTATATTCTTTCCTCATCAAAAATGAGCACCTGCACAAATGCACCTCCTTTCCACCAGAGCACTGACACACTCTCCCCTTCCATCTGTGTTTTCCTACCCAGAATTCCCTAACTCCCCGCCTTTTGATGGCCGTGAGATCCCACTGGAGGAGCATAGTTCCGGTGCTGCCATTGGCGGCGCGGTCGGTGGGGTGGCCTTGCTGGTGGCCGCCATTGCGCTGCTTGTCTTCTTCCTGCGGCGTCGTCAGCGCACCTTTAAGGGCGACTACAGCACCAAAAAGCACGTGTTTGGGAATGGATACAGCAAGGCCGGGGGCATGCCGGCTCATCCTCCGATGCCCAAGAACCTGCAGTACCCCGACGACTCGGACGATGAAAAGAAGCCGGCACAAATTAGTGGGCCTGGCGGTTTTGAGGGCGGTGATCGGGATTTCGACGGCAACTCTGAGGATCTGAAGAGACCCTATTTCACCGTAGACGAAGGCGAAAGTCGCGAGTACGACGAACGGACTCTCGCCTTCCAGTACGACCCCGAGCCTGAGATCGCCGATGACATGGTCTCCCAAAACGACGGCTCTGTTATTTCAAAGAAAGAGTGGTATGTGTAGAGTGGCATGCAAAGTCGAGGAAAAAAAAGATCAACAACCTTTTGCCCTCTCCTGCATCCGACCACACCCATCCACCTCCATCACTAGAACCCTTCCTCCATGTGTTTATCCCTATCTGCACATCCCACCCCTGACCCAGTAACCTCCGCCCCCATCAGAGCCCATCGAAATAAACCGCTGTAGAAAAATAGCTCGCAGCATCAACACGTCAACATCATTACACATCCACATGCTTTTAGATGAACCTGCAACAACAGCAAGAGGTTTTCTCACAGACTGATGCCAATCAACATCCAGTAAGGCTGGACAGGCAGGTTGCTTGAAAATATTACAGTGTATTATCCTTTTTGTCTCATTTTGTTGTTATTATAAATGTATTAAATGTATAAAAAGAGACTGTAACTGTTTTGGAAAGGGGTATATTGCTGATCATGTTGTGAAAGTCTTACACTGGATGTATGATTATTTTTTTATTGTTTGTCTTGTTTGTTTTTTATCTTATTAGCATATTACCATTACTTTTACGTTAATCATAGGTTTTGTTCATTTTTATATAGTCTTGTTTTTTTTTTTATATGGAGTGTTGGATATCAGAAAATGTGGAACTAAATAGTAGAATAATTATTCTCGCCCCTACTTGTGTCGTTATGAGGTCAAAGGTTGCATTAGCACTATTGTGTTTAGTGGAAACATCGCAATCCTGTGGTTCTTTGTACAAACGGCGCTCCCAACGTCCCTGAATGTAGATCCGGGGGTCCGAAAATGTGGCATGGCCCGAAAGCATATAATCCAATGGAACAAAAAAGCATGTGGGTTCTGACTGCTCTCCAAAAACAGTATTTATTTTAAGACCCAGCTACCCTGAGAGCTGAGGAACACATCTGCAGCGTTAGTCATATGCACACTGCAGTCGAGCATGCAGAACGGGGCCTAGACAGATATACTGCGCCCACCTCATTCTCTATGCCAGTCTTAGTCAGTCTCCATCCACAGATCCACCTCGGATGTGCCATCATGTGTAGTGTTATCATAGCGATGCTTTCCAAAATCCATTTCCTCTGAAACTCTTAAGACGCAAAAGGATAATCCTGTATAATGTGGTGTTGTTATAAAGACAGGGTGTTTGTTATTTAGAGTTGGTGATGTGGAGTGGTCAAAATGTTTTCAAGATCTTGTAAATATGAACAGGTTCAATGGTAATGTTTAGTTCCGCAGGAGATTACGGCACAGGCGTGTAGCGCTTGTGTCAACCACCGTATAGAGCCTTTTGATGGAAGTAGTTTTTCCAAAAGTAGGTAGCGGTAAAAGCACAGAAATGAAATTACGGAAAAGGCCCGAGCCAAAGTGGAATCAGAGGTAAACATGGCAGCAACTGGGCATCACAGACAGGCTTGTTATGTACTGCTAGATCTATGAAACCACAGGATCTGCGGCAAAGCCTGGATTCCTTTCCGAATCCTTCCTGATCCTCTATAAGGAGCAGATCTGTTGGCTACAAATTAGTATGTATTTAAATAAATAAAACAGATATTCATCAAAATCCTGACATACCTGTTCGACCGCAAAATGTACAAGCTTTCAAGACCTTTGTTTAATGCATGTGTGCCTTTTTTAATCGCTCTTTCTTTGGTTCAGCCTTTATCGCACTTTTTACATCAGGGTTTGGTGTTTGCAAAAGGGTGGGCAGTTTTCCACTAAATGATTTTACTTCCAGAAAAAAATATCTCCCTAACTGTATCCCTATCTCTTTCTAGACTCAAAAAAATGCTTTAGTAGAATTCATCATGGCTTGTCCATGCAATATTTAATTCCCTTGCCTGCCTTAAACAAGGTTCTTTACAAGACGAGAGATTAGGATGCTGAATCACATAGAGAAACAAGGAGGACTTGAAAACATGGGGAACTCCAGATGAACGCCACTTACTGTATAGGTTGCTCACCCATGAGCAGGCCCTCATGGAATCTGGTGGGATTTTTGCATTAGAAAATTTGCAGAAGCGACTTAAAAATCATAGCATGCATTAAAGCTGGTAAACGAAGCTATTATTAAAACAACCCACATAATAAACAAGAACTTGCAGCAGGAGATTCCTTGTGGTGTGTCCCATAAGGAAAGTCATAATATGTCTACACCTAAGCTACAAATGAATAAAAACCTTGATGGTAGATCTCATGCACATCTTGATTTGACCTAAAACGGACCACATAATGAATAACTGTACATTTGTTGCTTGTATTTTAGCTTAGTAAGGTCAATGTGCAAAGTTATACAAATTGCAGTGCCTATGACATGTGAGATGTAAGGTTTTACTTTTTTTATTATTTTTTTTTAATCTGAACCCTGTTGTTTTTTTTTTGTTGTTGTTGTTTTTTTTAAGAGTTATTGTCCAACCCTCACTGTACATTTTCATACCATACGCATGATAAACATATGAATCCACACAAGTTGTCCAATGTGGTGGAGAGCGCATCACCTGGACTTCAAGTATTATGAAAGCTGTATTTTTACCAATTTTTTAAACCCTCGTGAATACAGATATTCTCTCTCTGCTTCACATGATGGCAAAATACAAAAGCAATCCATTGCTGGTCCGTCAGCACTTTGTTAACCAGCTCAAAACTGGAAACCTGCTACGTAATCATGGCTGTGATTAAAGAGACTGACATCACTTTAGCTAAAGCACAAGTTTTTGTTCCAGAACATTAATTAGTAGTTAATTTTATATGTAATTTTGTATCGCTTTCATTTCTTTGTCTTTCATTCTTTTCATTGACCCCTGTGCTCCCAAGGTTTTGTTAATTAATGGTTCTTTTTTTGTATGTTTTCTCAAGCTAAGCACAAGTTACCCATTTAACAAATGGCTATTATGGCTTTAAATGTCAAATAAGAGAATTCAATTGACTATGATTAATTGTCATGTCCCACATCAGCTTCTTCTTCTTTTTATACAGTAGTCTGTCTGCTGGATCAGTTGATGTTGATGCTTTTAGCAACATTAAATAGCCTGCCTAAGCGCATGAGCATACTAAGAAAATAATATTTTGTCTAATATTTTTCTTTTTGTTTTGAATATTGTTCTACAGATGAAATACAGTTCTTTTTTATTCCTTTTTTTATGTTTTTCGTTTTTAGATAAAGTTTTTTTGTTTTGTTTTGTTTTTTTCACATGTCTTTCTAACTGCCCACTTCAAAGCCTGACATTCCACTGTAAATAATGTATGTACCTTGGAAACTATAGTTGGGTTTACTGTATGTTAGGGGAACAGAAACGTAATCGTTTCAAGTCTGGACATTGACTGCAAGCTGAACTAGAAAACAAATTAGACAGCTCAGATGACTGGAGATGTATAGCTTATTGCCATAAATCTACTTCGATATGGACTTGGGTAGATATGTTTTGATATGTTAATGGGTTCTGTATGGAGACGTGGGGTTGATGCATTACAATGACTTTGTACATAACTGCAACAAAACAAACAAACAAACAAAAACAAAACAAAAAAAAAACATAAAGAAAGATCTTGTCTTCATGCAGCCGTGTGAATGTATGTCTGCTGAGGTCGGTAATGATATGAAAAATATATATATTGTTCACATGTGTTGACCCAGTGAAGTAAACTGTATTTGCTTTAAAACATTAAATGATTTAAATGTTCAAAGATGCTTTGTCCCTGTTCACTCAATACAGACCCTTCGGAATTATGCAACATTGTTTTAGTGCCACACACACTTTTTACAGAAAGACATATAGTATAGTATATTTAATGTTTTAACAAACCTTTTTTGTAACAATATATTCAGAATTTTATATTATTTCAACAAGTTAAAAAAATATGCTACAAGTGACTGTGCATATATAGTCATATACATAATTATACTGAAATGTATTTGTAATACATTTATTTTTATGCTTAGTATACTTTAACTACATTTACATATTTATCTACTTAATAACCAATTGTGATTTTTTTTGTACACTAATCGAGTATACTTAGCTGCATAATTAAAGTCTGCTAAATTATAACAACTAATTTTGTACTTACACTTTAATTGTGCGGAATAGTGATGAAGTCAGATATATTGAAGTATTTTTGATATGGCTTAAGTGGAACTATTGCAAGTATACTTCAGGTACACTTTAAATATATTGCATTTGAAAACTGATATTATTCAAAAATCACATCACAGCTTTTTCCTGAATCTCTGAGTTAGATTTGCGTTGTTGATTATAACAGCCCTGTGATTCCTCAGCATAAAATTTCCAGCATTTACAAAACAGTCTTAAAAAGTTGTTTGTTAAAAATCTTTTAAAAGTCTTTTATTTAGACACACAAACATCAAAAATCAACCTGTGAATCTGAACAACTGTGACAATCAAAAAAGTATGTTGCAGTGCATTCTGGGTGCATTTACCCATGACTCTTATGTTGCATTGTGGCATTAATAAATTATTAGCTGAAATGTCTTAGTAATTTAGTAATTTCCTTTATTCTTATTATTTTTGTTTTTTTTATTTGACATGTAATAGCTTGTTTCCTAATGATTCGAGTGTGAATATGCTGTTTGTCGCCATTGTTGAGATTCATACGCTGATGCTTGATGTCTGTGTGTGCCTAATATATATATAATACATATTTGTAATTATTATTATTAGAGAGAAGAAAAGAAAAAAAAAGAAATCCTTTTAATTAGTGGACACTGTAGAATTCCTGGTCGTTATAATTAACAAGGTAAATCTAACGCTTTTAGGTTTAGGCTTTAAATGAGTTTGGTGATTCAGGTCAAATGATCGTTATGTAAAAACATAACCAACATTGCATACCACTTTTTTTCTTTTTGCTTGTCTGTCTGTCTGCTATAACTAAGTTATAACAGCCAAACCAAATTTAACTTTAGAAACGTAAGGGTCAGGTGCCCAACTAAAGCAAACACTGATCACTATAATGGTGACATTTTTTTTCTTTGGTGATTGTCTTTGTTAACATCAGGTCTCCAATAATGGTCAATCATCACTCAGTTAATCACATAATTATCACATTAAGTTGTAGCCTAAATAAACTTTAAATTATTATTTTTCAGTAAGTGCCAAGCTATATGTTAGTAAATAGATTTGAACCATACTTAGTATAAAACAAATGTATTTTGAATACATTACTTTTTACAATAGCACACAGTTAAAGGATCAAAATCAATATGGTCACCTACGGCAACAATTTGAGTTCAGTGTTCTTAATGTGTTTATTTTGTATTGCAAAACACTTGGGGTGTAAGGGATGGGATGATAAATGTAATTACAGAAATTAATTACATATTACATCTTTTAAAAAAATACATGTACAGTGTAAAAAACATGTATGTACACAATAAGTGCGTTGCACCAAAGATTCATTTAAATGTAAGTAGCAGTTAGGGCCACTTGATATAAAGTGGGACCAGATTTTTTCTTGTAGATTTTGTCAGTATGTCGGTATTTTACGTATGTTTTTTGGCTCTTCAAACATCCTATGTAAGAATACTGATCAGGAAGCATGAGATCACGCTGCATAAACTTGTACTTGCATTAGTTTCAGGAAGTTAAATGGCTTGTAACTTTTGAATTTGACACGGCTTTTGAGAAGCTTTTGTCTGTGTACAAGAGAACTGCAACTATGAGCTCCAAATCCCAATAGGGCTAACAGCTGGATGTAGCCTCCCCACCGCGCAAAAACGATAGTTCTCTTGAGCAGTGCAAATTATTCACTTTCTGCACTTAGAAATCACAGTAAAAAATATATATTAGAGCGCTATATTTTTCCCAATTCGCTATGAATAAGTGATACAACGTGCATGGTCTATTTTCACAGCGAGGGCAATTACTTTTCCATCATCCAGTGCTTTTAAATTCAGCCCTTGATCAGCTGAACCACCCCTGAAAAGCAATCGCAGATGGGAATGAGAGAGTTCAGACTTGCTTGCCAGGGTTCCTGGAGAGCAGCTGTCCCTGTCCATCTCCTCAAAGCTCTCTTTGTAGCCCCACGGGCCTTTGAAAGCATATTCACTCGTGATAAGCCTAAATGATACGGAATCAGCCTCATTCCCTCTAGAGCGAACTTCCATGCTGTGTCACTCAGCAGTGCTGGGAAAGGGAATTTGGCTACATGAGACTAACCCATGAACGGCACAGCCAGGGTCGTAGTAAGATTAGGAATTTTATATTGTGCTTAAAGGAACAGTTCACCAAAAAAAGCATGTTATTCCCTAGTTTTGGGTTTTTATTCTCTGCACGGCATAGTCATTATACAAATATTAAATGTCAGGATTATATTAATGACAGGTCAGTTTAGACATTTGCATGTTTTAATGTGCAAACGACAAGTGTTTTACCGTATCTCTGTTATTATTTCAGTTTAACCTGGTTTACCATATGTACACATCCTGTATCTTTGCTTTCTAGTGTTTGTTTAGCTGACGGTTTATGATAAGACAGCAATTAAATATTCAGAGCATACTGTGCATATGCTTTACTGATAAACCAATATACCAGAGCAAACAATTATGTTATGAGTTCAGAGTTTAGTCAGTATAATAATACATTAATTGATTTTACATGGCACTTTTTATGTTTGAGTAGGTATTTGAGGCACTTTTTGATTGATTAAAATAATTTTAAGAATCATTATTTTTCATTAAAATATTATTTTAAGACAAACGATTGAATGAATATACAGTGAGGTCAATAAGTATTTCTTTCTCTTACTTAGAAATCATGGAGGGGTCTTCAAATTTCAGCATAGCTGCATTTCCAGTGAGATACAGAATCTAAAAAGAAAAATCCGGAAATCACATGATTTTTTAAAAATTTATTTGGGAATTACAGTGTCAAATAAGTATTTGATCACTTGAGTCAAAAAATTTTTATATTTGGTACAGAAGCCTTTGTCAACAATTACAGAGGTCAAACGGTTCCTCTAGTTCTTCAGGGGAACCTTCCGTGCGATGCAAGACCATGACGTCTTAGTGTATTACTGATAGTAGCCTTGGAAATGATGGTCCCAGCTCTCTTCACGGCATTGACCAGCTCCTCCCGTGTAGTTCTGGGCTGATTCTTCACCATTCTTAGCA
>JAUMHE010000071.1:4163989-4179959 GCA_032359235.1 Enteromius mattozi | reverse complement strand
TATAATAAAAAAAATTATCATTATTTTTAAAGTTACAAATTGCATGAGAGAGGTTTATCTTCAATTTTATAGGGTTGTTTTCTGTCTTTTTTTTCTGTTCATTTTTCTGTCACACCATTGATACGTTAACCATGATGTTAGAATTTCACAATGTGAATTTTATATTTAATTGTGAAATAAAATATAAAAAAGTGTAACTTGTAATTGTAAAATGAATTAAAACTTAGTGTGTCTATTTATTCCTATTACAGTTTTGTTTCTTGTAACTGCAAATAGATTAACATGTTAATATGTTTCTCTAAACTCTAAATACAGTTATGACTTTATATCTCACAGATAGACTGTATCACAACACCTTCTTTCTTGTAATTGCGATGTCATGTCCCATAATGTGACTTAATATTTTGCAAGCTTGACTTAATTTCAAATTATTTTCACTATATCCTAAAATGCGACTATATCTCACATTACTATATTCTTGTATTTGCTATGACCTTAATTGCATTTCGTAAGAAGTGAATTGTGATGTTATATATTACAGTGTGACTATATAGCTTGCAATGTGACTCTATATGTTGCAGTTGCATTTTAACTTCTTATAATTGTGACGTTATATTACATGATGTGACAATATTTTTATTTTTTACTTCTTACTGTAACAGCCACTTTTTATTCAGAAGAGTAAAAGTACACCTTTCCTCAATGAGCTACATGATTTAAGCAATCATCCATGTCTCATGCACAAAAAAAAAAAGAAATTATACATGAAAGTTTAACATTCAGGGTTAAGGATTTGTTCAGTTCGCTAACACTAACTATGAGCAACTGTAGTATTGATGCTCACCTCAGTTGTACCCTTATTAGAATCTTTCCAGGTGAATCACAAGTCTGTGAATTCAAGTGCCGGAAAAATGAAACTCTGAATCACTGCTGATGTCATGACATTTTATGTTGACTATTATACCTGGACCAATTTGCTTTAATATGA
Source organism: Enteromius mattozi (assembly GCA_032359235.1). Taxonomy (NCBI): domain Eukaryota; kingdom Metazoa; phylum Chordata; class Actinopteri; order Cypriniformes; family Cyprinidae; genus Enteromius; species Enteromius mattozi. The sequence goes on along the minus strand of JAUMHE010000071.1, from coordinate 4,178,971 downwards.
AAATCAGAGCACGCTGAGAAATGAAATATTAAAAGTGAAATATATGATGATCAGTTCTCAAAGGTTGGATGCACAGAGAGTTTCCACAGTCATATTAAGCGTTTACAGACACGGGGAGAATGTGAGGTGCACAGAGTGCTATTTTGTTTGGCCGTCCTTGCCATATCACTGAAGACAAGGCTAAACCGCACGATTGGATTCCAGTGTGGCACTTTCATCCAGCCATGAGAAAACACAGTTTTCCTTTACCTAAGTGTGTGTGTGTGTGCGTGTATGTATGTGTATTTGTGTTTGAGTGATCGTGTACTCCCCAGTGCGCATGTGTATGTGTGTGTATTAGTGTGCTTTAGTACATCTGTCTTGTTCCTGTAGGAAAGCTGGATTTGTTTGCACAGTGCAGATTCCATGCTGACATATCAGGATGTGAATTCACTCGACTTCATTCAACTCAAGTTGCTTTCATGGTAGCTTATGTGTTATGTCCTGTGTGTCTAAAATGGATCTGATAGTAAAATGTCAAAATATTTTGTAAATATTGTCCGGCTGTCACTATAAAATAAACTGAGAAAGTATATTATTCTTCCATGGTGGTCTCTTAAAAAGATAAATATCATAAGCAACATTTTCAGCTGTTTTTTCAACATGACTAATTTGTCCAAAAAAAAGATAGAAAAAAAAAATCCTTACTTCCAAGGTAAAAGCCCATGTTTATTTGTGTAAGGTGTGTGTGTGTATGTTCATAATGGCCTGTATTGGTTTCTCAAACCCATAAGCCAGGTCACAGCAAATTGTGTGTAAAGAATGACTGCAGGCCTGGCATATTGTAAGATTTCCCATGACTTCCTCTGCAAATTTAAATGAATGCCTGGTGGAAAGGGTGTTTTTCTCATGTGTTTTTGACATTTACACATGAAGTAGCTCTTATTGTTAATGTTGGGTCCAGCTCTGGAATTATTGGTCTATTTTAAACTGTAATTAATGGGATTTCCATATTTCGGTACTATAATAAAAACTTAAGCACTGATGAAAAATGTCTGCGTATTCCAGACACCTCAGTTTTCACATGAGAACATCTGAAAAGCTTACTCTTTTATGTAAGCGTCGTTAATTCAGGCTGACCTCTCTGTGGGCATTTCAGTTTGCATTTAGATGACTCTTGGTTGTGATGCCATGGTGAGAAGAATGATTGTACAAGCCTGTATGGGTTGCAACAAATATATACTGTTGAGTGTTGTAGGACACATTTACATTTTAACTGTTAGTGAATTGTAAAAGTAGTACAGTAAAAACTGCTGTGAAAGTACAGCAACTAGCATATAGTGTATATTTATTTGTGTGTGTATGTGTATTGAAACTCAGCAGCTTCCATGGCAAGATTTTTGACATTTTCATGTGTGCTTTAGCAGTGTGTAGACAGGGAATGGACAATCTGTGGTCTGGGCACTGGGTGAGATGGTATGCATGCGGAATTGCGATTGTCATCCATTAAAGAGACCAGAGACAGATCTAAGCTTAGCCTCCCTCCCAGCCTGACAGCAGACTCCCCTCCTCATTGTTTGAGGATGACCTTCTTCACCTCCCCATCTTTAAAGGCAGTGCACCAACTGCAAGCTGTGAAGTGAAATTAGGCAGTGCATTAAATAGCCTCATTTCACCTGCCCAAAAAGCATCAGGCGGGAACAGAATTCCCAAAAGGAGACATCATAAATGATGGGTGTAGGTGGACAAGAAAAGACGCTTTGTATTTGACTTTGCTACAGGTAAATTATTTATACTAGTATAAGTTGGCATTTTCTCCTTCTGAGTGGACCTAAGCTCTCTTATCATCTGTCCTGGTAGGAAATTTGTGGCCCTCTGCCATGAAGTGTCTGATTTCTCTCAAATCAACTGGACAATTTACCAAAGATGTGCTGGAATTGATAGTCTATTACCCCGACTATCACATGTAATCGCTTGAGGCTGATCTTTGGCCTGGGATGGTTAGATTACCTGTCTTTGTGTGGGCAGTTCAACTTCCTGCATTGTTTTTACTCCCTGAGCACTGGGACTGTATGATCATATGTTAATAGTTCTTCGTTCCGTGTGAAAATTTGCATGTTTATCATTTTGTGTTCTTCTATAAGGCTCACTAGAAAAATGTACCTCCAAACTAAAAAAAACAAAACGAAATAACATCAAAGACGTTAAGATGAAGAATACAATAATTTAAAGCAGTATTACACATTGTTTTTATGTTTAAAACCTTTTTCATCTTTGACCCACATACAATTCACTGCAGCTGAAATAACCACTAGTGACAGGATACACCAGAATATATGTATATACAGTATGTATTCCTTGTCACTACATTATTATTACAAGTGCAGATTTTGGGTGCACTGCACTGCTGTGCACCTTTTGTCTCGGATTTGATAAATGTAGTGCCTAAATTTCACTAAATTGTCACTAAATAAAAATCCTGATTTATAATCGAGCTGCTGTCTGATGAAATCAAATACACATTAGATATAGACAATGGCTATGCTGTGATTTTGGCTATATTTGCATGTAAAATAGAGTTGGAAGCAGCATGATATCTATTTTAACCGAAAGCTCTGCTCCTCTCGGCTGAACAGAACAGACGCAGAGAGAGGTGTGCTCGCGTGGCAGTACTAGAGACTCGCTGTGGTTTGTGAAAGAAGTCGCTAGATTAGTCGCTAGTCGCTTTTTTGGAAAAGTGTCGCCAAGGGGGTCTGAAAAGTCGCTAAATTGTCAACAAAGCAGGCAGTGGGCCAAACCACTGTGAGGAAGGGGAGGGGACAATTATTTTTTAGGTATACATACATGAATTTTTCACGATAGACAGTGCGATTTTTTAAATGATTTTAGGGGGGGACAACCCTTGGATCGGGGGGGACATGTCCCCCCTGTCCCCCCCGGGATTTACGCCCATGCTTTTCTGATATTGTAAACTTGCTCAGTAGCTCACCTGGTACAGCACTGCACTTGCGATATGTAGTGCTTAGGTGAAACACAAGCAACAGAGTATCATTTTGCAGAAATGTCGCCACATTTTGTTGCATGTTTTTCTATCTATATCAAAATTAGGTCACACTTTATTTAAAGGTCCAATTCTTGCTATTAATAAACTCTTAACTACAACTTTTGCCTTAATAAACTCCTAATGTGCTGCTTATTAATAGTTAGTAAGGTAGTTTTAAGTTTAAGTATTGGGTTGGATTAGGGATATAGAATATGTTCAGGCAGAATATGTGCATTATACTGGAAGTGCTGATAAGCTGCAAATAAGTTAATAATGTAATAGGCATGCTAATAAGCAACCAGTAAATAAAGATAATTGGGCTCTGTACTAAATGTTACCCAAAATAATTGTTCATTCAGAAATGAAACCCAAAATATAGCATCATGTCATTTAGAGAAAAACCAAGTGCTGTCAATGATCTCAAACACTATTGGTTCGATTTCCAAGTGAAAATGAGAGGTTTGTAACAACGTGGGGATCAGTAAATTTGACTGGACTTCCATTGCTAGGTGAACTATCCCTTTAATCGACAAATGTGGACGACATGCGCATTATAACATAGCTGGTGCCTATTATTGGTGTTACAGCTGTGCTGAACATTTGCTTAACTTTGTTGGCCATGTGTTCTGTGCTGCACAATTGCTCTTTTGTGTTTTGCGCTCCACACCAGCTTTCAGCTCATAATGTTGTTTTTTCTTCTTGCCACAGAGCCAAACCATTTCTCACATTCTCTCTCCTGCCATGGCTTTTAGATCCATTCTTCTATATTTTTCAACGGTCTCCCTGCACTCGCTCAGGTTGCAATCTTTGGCTGTGGACAGAGCCAGGGCTCAAGGGGAAATGTATTCTAGATTGGAGAGCACGCTCCAGTGTTTCCTTAACAATAACAGAAGGTGTGGATCAAGCGTAGTGTTCTTAGGCCTGGGGGAGGGCCGCTGAGAGAAAGGGAACGAGGGTGTGCTAGTGTTTCACACCATCAATGAGACGTCTAGAGTGTGTTATCTGTCTCACTTGTGTTTTTGGAGGGGATGAAAGACCCCACATTCCTACTATGAATAGAATTCATGGCAGGCATTCTCTGAGGTTTGCCAGCTATGAACCCTGTGAACAAATTGCTTCATAAACCTAAGTCTGCACTTTCTTGATGATTAAGGCATCTATATCCTTTTCAGATGCATGGGGAAATCATGTGCCTCAAACTTTGGCAAAGCTGTGTACACGATCACTTTAGCGCTTTAAGAAATCCTGGGAGAACGTGGAAAATACACATCACATTGTTTCATTTCCATCATGGATTGTATGAGAGAATGCAAACTGAACATTTTATATGTGCACTTGACTACCTGCTTAGCTTGTGTGAGTTTACTATATTTCCACATATGCTGAAAATCCCATTTTGTGATGACATGTTTATGTATGTTTTTTTTATTTTTGACATCTGTCGGATCCACGTGCACATTTTTTATTGACCGCAAGATATTTTTATAGGAAAAAAAAAGAAAAAAAGAAAACAGATCTAAAAAATGTTGAAGTTTCTTATTACTGTCCTTTTCAAAAGTACTATGGTGTTACCATGGTATTTTTCATACATAGTCCCTGATCCGACATAGCTGGGTTTTGGAATACTCTAACTGGTCATTAGCCAGTCCAAGCTGGTCATTAGCTAGACTACCAGCTGGTGGGGATCTGGCTGGACTGGAAGACCATGCATGGACTATCTACCGTGTTCCAAAAACCAGCTTGACCATTAAGGGGATATTTCACCCAAAAATAAACAGTCTGTCATCATTAACTCAACCACTGTTTTTCCAAATTTAAAGAAATAAAGGATTTTTTATTTATTTATTTATTTTTATATGATGAAAATGAAAGTGGACTGTGGGAGTCAAGACTCTGTTTCTAAAGCCATCGCATGGCTTCAGATGTCTTGGAATATACTTTTATGGAGCACATTTATGGTGTTTTTGTGCAATTTTGACTCCCTGATAGCTGGTTTATTGGTTGTCTACCAGGATTTACAAGGGCCAACTAGAAACCAGCTACTGTGCTTTAGCTGGATTTTCCACCACTGATTGTACTGAATGATGACTGAATGTGCCTGTTGAGACATTTCTGCTAAATTATATTGTATTGCTTCTTACACATTTGGCCACAGTTTCGAAGTGAGTTGCACTCAAGGCACATTCAGTTTTATATGAAACAGTGTTTTATTAAGTTGATTACAGCACATCGGAAATTAAATGTCCAGTGAATGATGATATAAGGTTAATGTTGTCACATTAAATAACATTCCATCTATTCAACCATATTTTAAAAACAACCAATAGTGTCAACAATAGCACACAAAAATACATTTTCTGATGCATGCCATTTTAGCTTGCTTCTGTAAGTCTTTGAACACTTTTATTGAATGTTGTGACAGTTTCATTGCAAGTTTAATGCTGTACCAGGTGAGCATCCGAGCAAGTTTGCTAAATAAGGAAAGCATACATAATGAACTGGTAGTGTGTATTAGTTCACAAATTACTGTATGTGCTATGGTGTAAGTATTGCGCAAGTAACCAAAATAAAAGAAAAAATATATATTTATACATTGTTAATTTGTATAATCATAACTTAAAATAACATTTTTGGAATAAAAGTTGTTGTTTTATTGCCACTAGGGTTAATCGCAGCTGGAAACTGCAGCTGCAGCGAATTGCATGAAAAGGAAAAGATCAAATAAATACATTCCAACTACAGGCAAGGATTTGGAGAAATTTAGAGTAGGGCAAACATAATTGAAATATCATTTACAAAGTCAGCTGCATCTATGCAAGTTCATCGTATACTGAGTTCTGTTTATCTGAGCTTGCAGTGGGAGGTGAGTGCCAGAACTCTATGGGCACTGTGCAGAAAGGCTGCCTGCGTTACCTAGCTTATAGATAAATTGAAAACCCACACACCGCATGCATAAATATATACATGACACCTGGGTCTTCGTACAGCAAACTGTTAAATGGAGTCAGAAATTAAAGTGGTGACCTCTTGATGCTAAACGTGGAGACACTTGGCTCACAGGAAAAAGACATTTTGCTAATAAAAAAGCAGAGAGAATGAGAATCGACTTAAGTACTGTGGGTTTTGAGCTAATTCTACAGATGCCCTAAAATTAAAATGCGGCCTGGCACATTGAGGGAAACGCCATTGCTGTAGAGTGCATTTTGGTGGGGCTGCTCATCAAGGTATACAAAAGCAAATGGCACTGAATTAATAGAATTTTCTTGATCGTATAAAAGCCAACACCTGACCTTGGACCAGGAAAGCATAAAGGAGACATCAAAGCCTCTCAAAAACAGGAAATGGGTCTCACCTTGGAACAACTTGAATATCACATGATGTTGTAATATTCTCTCTTGGCTTTGTGAATGGCGTTACTATGACGACACTTCATAATACCATGCTTTTATTTGTGTGCAGTGCATGAAGGTAAAATTCTGCCTGTAATGTTTTCATATACTCATTTCATTACATTGCTTTCAGTCATAGTAAGCTTGTGTTCACAATGCATTTCATTGGCTAAATTTATTTAAGGTACTTGTACTGTACATGTTGCCAACGTGCTTTATGTGGTGTGCAAATGCTTCTAACAGTTCAAAAAATCACACCCTCACCACATGTGTGCAGGTCATTTATACTGTATCAAAATTGGATTAGAGGAGCCAAGACTGGTGTGACAGCAACATATTGAGCTATGCTCTCTCTCAAACATATCATATGTTATACTGGTGAGTCTGAATCATTCTAGTAAATTGGTTCAACCTAAATGCTCCTCTCTCCCACATGTAATGTTAGAAAACTCAATTCATACTAGTGAATGGCTTCTTACTAAATGGAGCTCCGTGGAATTAGAGCGTTCTTTTTATTCTAGTAAAAGATTTGTCCTAGAATGTTATACATCTTCATTTCATCAAAGCACTGAGTCATACATGGATATTATTAATGAGTCATTCATTTAACCAATCTGTTCAAATAACACAGAATTTTTCAGGATTAAAACACCAATACAGTGCACTGCAGAAGTACTTAAATATGTTCATCTGCATCATTGAATTAACGGTTAATAAAATAGTTATAAACAGAGAGTCTTTGGGGCACCATTTTTATTTTGTCCATTGTGTTGTCAACTTTCATGCGTTACCTGGGACGTTCCATATTTTGAGTCCTTCAAAACTACTTTAATAACTCCTGACAATATTCCCATCAACTCAAAGCTCAAAGTTTCATCTTAATGCATTGCATTAAATTTATTCCAGCTGACTGCATGACAGTTCCTTATGTTCTCCGGCAGTTTAATTAGAGCGAAATGTATGTGTGATTTCAGCTGTCACAAAAGAGACATCTAACCAGCCATCGCCAGCCTGCCAGAGTGATAATTCAGATGTGCTGACAAATGCAGGGGTTTGCTTATATCCATATGACCAGACATGTCTTCGTGCGCACGCTGCATATGAATTTTGCCACAGTTTTGACTATTTAATGTGACATTATCAACACCAGCCATTTAATCTTCTATGCAATGATTTTTGTCATGTTTTGACGGTGTTAGAAATATTCCTTCCAAAGGCAAAACATTAACAACATTATCGAAAGAGCTTGCTTTGTACAATACCTTGTCAACAGTTTTGGGTTTACCCAAGATCTCAATGGGTTAAATGTGCCCCTTAGATGGAATTGGAGCATTTGAATCACCAAGCAAAGTTGTATTTACAAGTAGGAAACTCAGATTTGTAGATGATATAATATAATGGTATGTTTTAAAATCCATAGAGTTTTTGCGAGTGGAAAACAATGAGGTGGCAAATGGTGTAAAGTGAATCATTAGGGCTGGGAATCGATTCCAAAACTAAATCAATTTCTTGATTCCAAGGCATTACATTTGGAATCAATTCAATCAAAGGGAATTTATCCCTCTTTAACAGCCATTATGGTTACACTTTACTTTAATAGTTCACTTTACACATTCAACTAAGTAACTTAATTTGCAGCTACGTGTCTACTAACTCTCAGTGTCATGTATGCCCTCAAGCTCCACTAGAGGGCATCCGCATCTACCACACCTCCCTTTGAACTCATTCCCTCATGGACTTCATATCCCACCATGCATTGCACACCCTCACCTGTTCACACTCTGTAATCATCACTGTCAGCTGTTGTTTACCACCACACCCATTCATTCTCACTATTTATCTGTCCCATTCACACTCAGTCAAACACAAAGCATTGTCTTGCCCTGGCATTCTACCAAGCATTCAATTCCCGTATTTCCTTTTGTATTGTGTTTTGACCTCGACCCGTTTTACTACTCTGTGATTGTTTGCTGCCTTCCTCGACCTTCTCGCCTGTTTGTATTGACCACGATTCTGCCTAGCCTCCTCTGTTCCTGTTTGCCTGATGTATTTGACCTTGCCTGTTTATTGGAATAAAGATTATTTGCACATGGATCCGAATGCTCATGCCCCCTTCATTACACTGAAAGTAGACTGTTAGGGTAGGTTTAGGGTTAGTAAAATAAGTTCAAATATACTTGCAAAGTTTCTCTTGTTCTGGACCCATCAAAATAAAGTGTTAAAGATAGAGCAGAAAAAGTGTTCAAATTAAGCAGACAGTTTACTAATACTTTAATGACTGCTAGTTGAAATGTAGTTTCAGAGTTACCTACTGTTATTAGTAGAATGTCTAATGTGGACTATTGAAATAAAGTTCACTAGAGCTGATTATTAATTATCATAATATACTGTAGTAACGACAAGCCCCACTTGAATGTGTGACATGTCGTAATAATGTACGCCCAACTCAGAGGTACGATCAGACAGGCAGCAATTGTAAAAGACCGAAAAAAAACTGTGTATGCTCGGTTTTATAAAGAGTACAACCATTCTTGGTATTCCTTTCCTGGACATCATGCTAAGGCTTTAATGGCACACTCATCTTGAGCTAGTTAGTTGCACCCAGCTTGCTGGTAAGCCTTGGGTTGCCCAGTTTGTGGTATTTTAATGATCTATTATATTTGAAGGATGATTACCTGTAGACAGAGATCTCCTGCTGGACCTTACCAGACTGACAGGAAACAATGGACATAATGATCTATTCTGATTGTGTGCCCACATTATAGTGGTCATTCAGCGGCTATTTATTTATCCAACTCTGTTTTGTGGAAAGGAATGGGATTTTCATTATCAATTGAGGTTAAAGTACAGCTTTAATTGCAAAAAAACGTTACTCGTTGTTAACAGAAAGCCTTAAAACACAGTCGGAAACACGGTGCAATTGTGGGTCTTTGTACAATGTGTGACTGGAACAAAACAAATGGCGTATGAATGCCTTCATATTAAAAAACTTGTAAAAGAAAAATTTCCGACATTATTAGAAGCCCTACTGTCTCGTAACAAGGTATAACAGCTGGGTGGTTCTTTTATTGCGATTCATTTGTTTATGGGCCGCAAAGAGGCTGAATGGCCTCAGGTGTTTCTCCCCTCATACCAGAGGATTCAGAAGCCAATAATGTGCCTGGTTTTGTCTTAATAAACACATACCAGGTGTTAGCAATTTGTCCTTAATAAAGTGTTGCTCTCTGCAGAGTAGTGAAGAACAACCATCAGAAACGATCACAGTCGCTTTCCCAGGAGCTGAGACCGAAAGGGCCGGATGGATGACACGGTCAGAATGTCTTACTCCATGGAGCGTCAGTGGGAAAATGGCAGCGGAAAACAAGATGACATCAAGATCTTGTGGTTCTGAAGGAGACAGGCTTGAAAACGTGTAACTTTAATGAGAGTGTGGATTTAGCGTGGGGTGGGCGGGAGCGGGGTGAACGAGGAGGGAAGGATCTGCAGACGCATTAAGTGGTGCTCCGAGTTGGCAGCAAATAACACAGATTTATGAACTTCATTAAACCACATTTCTGTTTCTTTATTGGGGCCTGTGGTATTTGGCCCACATGGAAAAAAACAAGGGGAAATAAAAAAGCAGCATTGCTACTCTGCATAAATTGCTTGCAGATCTTCTCTGTACCCACATGATTCCTCACCCATGTTTTTTTTTTTCTCTTGAGACTGTTCTGTTTTTGATGGAGTTGTTTCAGTATCTTGGCACCAGGAGTGTGAGGTTGTAATAACATACCCATCACTGTAGTCTTTGGAAGGAACAGGTGGCTATCATTGGCAGACACATTCTCTTTTCGTTGCCATGATGGCATGAGTCAGTTACTAAACTTTCAGTCTGTTCTCTTGAAAGGTGCCCAGAAACTCTGGAGTGAGGTATGGAGAAGCCATTGGTTCAGTGTTTTGCGGTAAGCAGTGGAGACGAACACCAGGTTCAGCATTTAGAAAACAATTCGGGCCAGCGGGAACATTTTCCGTCTGAGATGTGCATAGCGCAGTATTAAAAGCTTCGAAAAAGCTGTTTTGTCTAATGTGCACCGCATTAATGCAGATGGGAGTGCATGTCTCTACACATTTAGTACATTTTCAGATGCATCCTGCTATTTGATGGTGCATCAATTGAAGAGAGTCAGAAAGTGAGTGGGGTCTGTTCTTATTTTGCATTTGTACTTGTAAATCTGAAAATGAAGGCCAAAACAGAGGATAGAAACTATATGTGGTTGTGTGTGTATAAACTCTTGAAAATTTTATAGAAGTTAAAAGCATCATTTGCTTATCAATTGATTTTCTGCAGTGGATGGGTGCCGTCTGAATAAGAGTCTAAATAGTTACTAAAAAAGATCATAATAATCCAAATGACTGCAGTAGATCGATTAATGACTTGTGGAAAAAATTGAAAAGCTGCATAAGGCATTTAAACTTTAAGTGATCGCATCTGGCCATCATCCATAATACTGTTTCCTCCAGGGAAAAAAAGTCCATCCGCTGTTGTCCTCTCACAATCCACATAGATATATTTAGAACTGTTTTGGACTGTTTTTGCTTGGAAACAGTGTTTTTTCTGTACATATTTCCCTTCTGAATTAGATTAGATGCCTTTTTCAATAGAGAAAGCCACAGATGGATAGAGGACTCATACTTTAGCTAAAAGCAATGGTTTTATGATATAAAATTTTTATCTTAAGGATGGATTTGTTTATTGCAAACACACAGCTTTTTACTTCAAAATATGTTAATTGATGGAGTTGGATGGTGGTGCGGATTACTTGTCGATTATTCAGATGTTTTTATCAGCTATTTAGACTCTCATTCTGATGGCACCCATTCACTGCAGAGGATCCACTGGGGACTAATTGATGTAATTCTAAATTTCTCCAAATTTGTTTGACAGTTATCTACTGTACATCTTGGATGTCCTAAGGGTGAGGAAATTTGCCTTTTTTAATATTTTCAAAAAGATTTGGACAGAAATGAAAACACGCTGGTGAGAGAATCAGTAGCTGAACCTGTTTCCATTTGAACCCACTAGCATGCCAGTCATGGTGACAGACTGTTAGTCAGTTGGAAGGGGTCTGGTCCAGGTGGGCCAAGCTGATTTCAAGGCCTCTTATTTTAATGCGCGACTCATGCTGCAATGTGTGACTAACATGTTACAGCAGAGTCTTGCCACTTTGAACTTTTGAAAAACCTTAACAAAATGGTAAAAGGCCAAGATGGAAAATACCCAGCTGTAGGGTGACAGAGCTTATCACATAGCAATTTAAATGCTTTTCCCCTCTCATTTTCACACCAAAGGTGCATGCTCTGCATGAGATGTACTGACAAGGTAGCGTGCCTGATAATTCAAGATGCTTGCATGCATGTTGCGCCAATTCTTAACATGAACTGACACAGAGTCTTAGCACAATAGCATTCCATAACCTTGTGGGCTGCCATCCTAGCAGCTTTTTAATGGATCATAGGCACACTAGATGGGATGCAGATGGAAACATAACCGTCATCTTTTGGTCCCACTTAAAGGCAACTTACCTTGTATTCTTAATGTCAGTGTAGTTATTTGTAAGTAACATTCATAGGTGAAAATTTATTTCAGCCATGACAACTCTCTCAACATTTTAGCATTGTAATGGATATGATAATGTGTATTTGGTATTGGTGGAATAGATCTGCTTCACTGCTGCTGCTGTTGGTAATTGCTTTAGTTGTAGATTATTGCTGCTGCAAGTGCAGGAACTAGCTACAGTCAATGCATATGTAAATACGGTGCTGTGAGTATTCAAGACATACTGCTGCTGCACAAATAGCATATAAAATAACCCATAGCAGATCTATACAGGTGGAGCTGGGGAAGGTGGAGGGTTTCAGAGAAACTCTGAAAGCGCGCTGCAAAAAAAAAAAAAAATCATATAAATGCAAGGCTGTGAGCTCATTGGACCAATCAGCTTGCCAAATCGTTTAGCTCTCTAAATATCAGCAGTTACATTAACAACCCTTCAGCCTGCACCATCTAGAGTTTCATGACTAAACTATAAATGGATGTATTTATTATTTTCTGGTTGGCATTTCTAAGTTGCCTAAAATATATGAGTTTTGTCTTTGTTTTCATACTTGCTGAAGGTAATGACTGAAAGGTATTTTGACTAATAGCATGTAGGCATTGTAAGTAATTTGAATTATGAGAGAAGGTTCAATCTACTGAGAACGGTCAAAGCTATGCAAATATATTTACATATAATGAAGGATATAATGAAAAGCGTAACAGATACACAAGTCGGACATCATCGTCCAAATGACAATGTGTTGCATTTAGCATGCTCACTGGCATGATACAATAGTTTTGTATGGGGAGTCTTTTTTTTTTTTGCTGTTAAAGGCTCATCACTGTGAAGAAATTTTATCCTGATCCACTACATGAGCAGCTTGACTTTCCTGCAAAAAAAAAAATAAATAAAAATAATAATAATAAAGCAGTTAATTAAACCAGCCATATCATTAATTATGAAATTATCATTATTTTAAGTCAGTCTTAAAAAAATTTAAATAAAAAAAAATGGCCAAACAGGTTTGTAAAGCAATCTGAATCAATTCATATTTGTGTTTGTGTCAGTTTTAAAAGCTGTCTAGACATTTTCATTCTGCTCAGCCTTTGCCTTCATGGATTGTTTACTCATTTCTTGTGAAGTGTTTGTGTTTGTGTGTTTTTTTTTTGTTTTTGTTTTTTTCCTATGAGCATGTATTGAATTAAAAAATAAGTAAATCAATAAAATAAATCCCCTCTGTGCATGCCCTAATATGAAATCCTGCAGACACCCCTGACGTGTATCATTATTTATTGGTGCATCTGTAGAGTATTTTTTTTGAAACAAGAAAAATAATCTGCCAATGGGGTAAGCAAAATAATCTTGTTTTCTGTTTGAAATAAGAATATTTTGCTTACCCCATTGGCAGATTATTTTGCTTGTTCTAAGCAAAAAGTCACTTATTTTTAGCTTGTTTTTTCTAAAAACAAGACAGTAATTTTTTCTTGTCTAGAAAATTCTTCTTGATTTCAGAATTTTTAGATATTTTGGCTGGAAACAAGACAAAAAATCTAGTCTTAGAAAGCATTTTTTGCAGTGTATGTGTGCTAGAAATCCATATGAGTACTCATGAGAATGTTGCCATTCAAGTAAGGATAATACTTTAAAAGGCAGCTGTCTATGTAGAGAGTAAGCAAGGCTGCTCACTAGGTTTAGGAAAAATGTGAATATGTTATTCATTAGCGACCTAACAGAAAAAAGTGGTTGCCCATGATTATCTCATTACGCTCGTAATAACAGATATATTACTAAACAGGAAATACTGTTTATGTCAAACCATATGATATCATCAATAATCAATTACAACTTGAAGTGGTCACAAACAGGAACACGTTTCTAACCAGTGGTGAATTTCATGCCGTGATCTGGGCTGGAGAATGATGGCAGAATACATAACGGAGAAAGTTCAAATGATAAACAAATGCAAATCTGCATGGCCCAGCCCTTGCTCCCCTCAGAGAACTGTGACCAGCACTGAGGCCTGTATCGCTCTGAAGGGGAAGGAGCCTGCTGTGACCACCATGCATTAATATACCAGTCTTCCTCCCTTGATCCAACCACGATGAAATCTGATTCTTCTCAGCATGATATGAGATACAGAGCACAAGTTCACATCTGCAGAGTGAGAAACTGATATGTCATGTGGTGTCTGGAAGCTGGATCTCACATTCACGTCTGGCACACTGTGTGCGGTACATGAAAGTGTCGTTAAAGAAACGTTTATCTTTTAATAAACTGTTCGTATTGTGTTGAAGCTCCCTGGGTTCCTTATACTTGTATACAAAAATGGCATCTGTGGAACGAGACTAAGTATGAGTCTAACATTCACTAGCAGTGACATTAAAACACTGTTGCAGTGATTTGTGGTATCAAAGATAATGTTCTACACTACAGGTGCTTTATGAGCAGGATACCATGGTATTTGACTACCCGATCGCATGAATGTGTGTATTAATAATATGCCAAATGAAAACAAAAACTGATATTGATACACAAAAAATAATTTTGGTATGCATATGCCACACAATGGGTAGGATTCAGGTTGTGGGTAGATGCGTATCATATGTACTTTCATTTTTGCATATCAGTACCAAAAGTTTTAATTTTTATTTGATATATTATTTATATGCATTTTCATGAGACCTGGCTGTATTAGCATGACCCTAAGGTGCCATTGTTATTTTAGAACAATGTTTCAATGCGAAATAAAACTAAACAAAACCAAACAAATTTAAAATAAAATATTTAATTTAATTTAATTTAATTTAAAACAAAATTAAATTAAATGAAAATAGCATAAATAATTGAATTTATAAAAAAAATAAAACAAAACAAAATTAAATTAAAATGACATAAGGTCCGTGTACTTTTTCGTTCATTCGTTATTCTATTTTGGAATGAAAGATGAAATTTAAAAAAGGGTGCAGCTTGGTTTTTTGTTTAAAAGAAAAAAAGCAGA
>JAUMHE010000071.1:4142582-4153733 GCA_032359235.1 Enteromius mattozi | reverse complement strand
AACAGAAACTAGGTCACTGGGAAAGCACATGGGGAAACACAGATCACAATGAAACGTAAACAAAACCAAGAATACAACAACACAGAGTTTAAACAGAACTAAACAAACATGAAACGTGACATTAAGTTTGCTCAAATTTTGAATTTGCACAAGCCTAGAATATAGAAAGTCATGCATTTAAGATAATGTGTAGGTGAATTTTTTTTTTTTTAATTATTGAAATTTTATTTTGTGATCCATCCAAAAAACTTTATTGTGAGTTTGATACAGTTTGAATTTGTTTTGATAGTACGTGGCATAAATGAAAATTCACCATATTCTATTTTCCAAACAGATATAGACCCTACTGTTAGCAATTCATTCCATTCTTTTTTTTTTTTTTGTAATCTTTGGAGCGTCAAATCCAATTTTCTTTTTTAATAAGCCATTTCACTCATATCTATGTCATAAACAGAAGAAAACACTGCTATCATCATTTGTAAGGGATAGTCTACCCCAAATTTCTTCACTGTTTACTCACCCTCGTGTTGTTCCAAACTTATGAATGTCTTTCTTCTGCTGCACACCAAAGAAGATATTTTCTGTATCTTTACATTTTTTTTCTTCTTTCTTTCTTTCCTTCCCCATACGATGACCAGCAGATTCTTTTACACTCAACAGAAAAAAGAAACCCATACTGGTTTGGAGCAACTTAAAGGCACATACTGTAATTCCAGAATGTTCATTTTCGGCGAACTGTCTTTTTAAGCTCTGACCTCAACCATCATGTCTCTTGTAAAAAACACTGACTGGAATTCTGCTTGCTAAGTGAAACCTGTTGTCAATATTAGGCCTAATTGTTGATTAAATAACGTATCTGAGGAAAAGATGCAAACAATTAAATAGAGAATTTCTGATCCCACACTGCGTTTTCTTCACGCTGACTTAACATGCAGGAATGAAGGAGTGTAAACACAGTGATGTTTTGATTATCTGTGGTCAGCTGGTGCTGTGTCAACTGTTTTTTGTGATTCAGAATGGTTGATTGTTTAATGATGGTGGCATGAATCAGGCACAATTCATAATGCTGTTTCTTTCTCTTCTCTTGCAGAAAAGCCGATGCCCCAGGGACCTCCTGGTGGTATTTTTGGCATCTTGGGAGTTGTGGTGGTGGCCGGTCTGATTGTAGGAGTGGTGGCCACAATATGTATGGTGTACAGGAGAGGACAAAAGCCCCGCACAGAAACAGACAACGATCTGTAAGTACTTTACTCACAGGTGACTTGATTTTTTCCATGACCAAATTTGTCCCCACCACTTTAAGAAATCACAGTAACACAGCGGAAGCACTGAACAGAGGTTTCATCTTTTTTGTGGGATTTCAATAAAAACTTGAAGAAAAATGCAATCGAATTTCTTGCTTCAGTATTTTGCAGTTGTGATTTATATCCACTGACATACAGATGCAATCGTCGTTTACACAAATAGTAAAAAGTAAAAATGCATTTCAAATTACTTGTGGATAACCATAATGATGAGCTTTTTATTAATGCAGATTGCTTTTGATGGCTGGAGAAAGATGGTATTGAAATGGTAAGGTAGAGCATTGACATTAAGAAGAATTACACTTCAGAAACTCAGACGCAACTTGAGTGAACATTTAATACTTCAGTGGCGGTTTCAGAAAGCAATAGCTACTCGGCATCATCCCATCATTATGCCAGGCTTCTAGGTACCTTAATGAAAGAACAACCTTCAATACTTTGGGGTCATCGCACTTACAAAATCCAGAAAAGAACATTTATGAATGCATCTCTCATTTTGCTGTTAGTGGATGCACTTGATTGCTTAAGAGCATGTTACCTATTTGTTAAAGAGGTCTCCTGATTGCTATGTAGACCTGATTTGTCCATTTCTGCGTTTGAGAGACAGGTGTTTCAATCAGGGCTGATTGCAGGAGGCACATCAGATTAGCACCAGAGCCTGTCAAATCCCAAAGCGTGGCAAATAAACAGAACACTTGACAGTCAACGGTTTGAAGCACGCACTTCACAAAACTCAGGGCTACATGGGAACTCAGACAAGACCAAAACTTTGGCCCTGATGATCTTCGGTGATTGAGAGTATATACAGAAGAAAAGGCTATCTGTTAGAAATGAATAACGATAAGCTACCATTATAAGTAAATCATAGAAACAATTGTTTAAATAATCGTAGAATTACAGACTGAAGAAGTACTCAAAAATCATTGAGCAGTATTCATAAGATTACATTGAAACTTTAAAGACAGTAATATTGCTTTTATTAGTACAGTATTTATCACTCAAATAAAGTTTGTCTGTCTCAGTTTGTTCTGTTACTTCAAGTCATTCCAGACAGATTGGATGATGATCAGATCAGATCTCTGTGTGGAGCACTGGCTGTTGTCAGACAATAATCTCACTGCATTATTACAATTAATGACAAAAATAATGTTTGGAAATGTAAACTGATATTTCCAACTGACACGCTACCACAAAACATAGAAATAACCCACTTAAAACCATTATGTGTTGGTGAAAATACTAGTGGCCTAAGACTTTTGCACAGTGCTGTATATCATTACATCACTTGTCCACCGATGGACTGAAAATAAATTCAAGAAAATAAATTGAAGATATACTGTATGTCTTTATAATTTTAATCATAAAATTACCAATCAAGATAAATTTTACGTTTTTGTGGTAAATAATTTGGTTCCACTTTATATTGTGTCCCTAAGACCTGTGCAGTTAACTAGATGTGGTATGTAACCACAGTTGTACATAGTATCTACAGCTCTGATGTTTGTGTAACTACATATATGTAGCAACCCTCAGAATGGGATGTGTAAGTACAAATGTGTAACAGGGCGTCGTTAACTGTCGAGTTATCTGGGAATTTCGTACATCAACTCTGCTTTAACTCGAAAAAAACATCAGTCAACTGCGGGGAACACAAGAAATAACTCCAGAGTCACTTCTCAACTTTTGTATTTGACAGTTCGGCAGAACAAACAGTAACTGTTCAATTTGGCTCGAGTAGATAAGTAGATTCAAATAGGTTAATAACCTTAAAGAAAAATAAACAAGGAAGAAGAACATTATTATTTCTGTTTAAATGTAAACAAAAATACAATTTAAATAAACTTTGCATCCTTTGCATAACTTTGTTATCCAATATAACATTTACAATACTTCACAGGCAAACGTAAAATATGCTGCTTCGTTTCACTTTTTATGAATACACAAAATTAGTTTGTAATGCACTTAAATAATAATTAAAGCATACCACAAGTTACTGTTCTCTCTCATAATCTGCATTTTACTAATGAAATAACAACGATTTGTGTGAAAATCAGTCCTTCGTGTCATTAAAAAGCGATATTATCATACCATCAGTGTCCCTGAGATGACCGACAGCTGACTCGTTTCCCCTCACATTCGTTACCCACTGCAGTCTTTTAACCTTTTCCACACGTCATCCTCATTTAGACAGTGCTAGTTAAATCTGCGTTGTTAACTCACTAAACTGATGACATCTCCGACTTCTCTGCACTCTCATTCTGCATGCATGCACCTGCCATGTGAGTTTCACTTTCTTCCGTATACATTCGGCACTCTCCGCCGCTCTTCGGCACTTTCCGCTGTTCTCCGTCACTCTCCACTGCGCGGCTTGATTCCAGCTCCATCATTCCGGTTACTTTAGCTTCACAGTAACAACACTTATTGGTAATGAAAGTACAAATGTGTAACAGGATTAACAACACTTTTTTGGTAAAGAAAGTATTACACTTTATATAAGAACATTCCTATGGATTCACCACATTATTACTCTCACGTTACACAGCAGCTGTAAGTTTTTACATATAAATTGTGGTTGGTGTACAGAATGTTACACTTTATATGAAGTGGACAGTTCCTGAGGAGTTATCATGTAAGTACACTGTTATTACAGTGGTGCATCAACTACACCAACTCCAGATCCAACTCCTTCCACTTTACATATCCCTAAACCTACTTGCTTCCACACCCTGGATCCTATTCCACCCCTAAACCTACCCATCTCTATCCCCTGTCCTAATTACTCTTATACATACTGTTGTTACAAAATGTAGTTATATGATTCTTGTTACACAAGAAAAAGAAATGTCCTGTTACACATTTGTACTTACATTGTCATTCTGATGGTTGTTACATGTATGTAGAAATTAAGTACTTACACTGTGGTGACATACTATGTACACATCTAGTTACTATGTAAATACACAGGTATTAGGGCCATAAAGTGGGACCAGTAATTTTATCACATGTACCATTAAATTTGCAATATTTTACATTATTAAATTATTAAAAAGATATCAATTTTATGACAGCATAGTCAATGATGGTTGATCAGCAATATGCCCATCATGTAACACTGACTTCTGACCTGATTTGGTCCTGGTCAACTCAGTCCTGCCAATGTTTCCCTAATTTGTGAAGCCGAGACTGCTGAAACATATTGCACAGGACTTGCAACCAGTTTCCAGCTAACTATTCCCTCTGAGATCCTTTTCCAGAATGCTCAGTGAGCAGGCCAAAATTCAATGTGGCCACTGCCCTCATATAAAATATAAACGCTGGGAGATGAATGTGGGGACATATGGCTTTCTTTCTCTGCCATACGGAGATGTGGACACACACCCTGACTGCTTCCAGAACACATCATATTAGCAACTTCAGTTAAAAACACTGAAATGTAGGTATTAATATCACTTTCAACCCACATTGAGTCACTTGGATCAGTAAATCAGCATATTGCCGCTTAGCCCAGTTTAACTTGTGATATTTAAAGTTAGTGGTAATCTGTCCTTCTGAGAGGGTAATTAATCCCTCACAGGAGAGAGTTGGCTTCTGTCCTTCATGGGAATATCGCCCTGGCAAACCAGTGTGAGGGTGCATGAAATTTGGCACAGGATTCAGAGTTCTTAATTACCTCAGAGATCAAATTATGATGCTCATTTGAGAGACTCTAACAAAATCCATGCCATTTTATGATTTGAAAGCTTTATATTTGAGTTTGGAAGCAGGTCTAAGCATCAGTTAGAATGGTGGTCTGTTTTATTTTTGCTGTTATTATTAAACAATATTTTAACAAACTGCTTATTAATATTTTTATTTTTATTTTTTATTTCCCCCTGCCAAATCAAGCAATATGTAAGATCAAAAATAAGAGCAAAATTTAAGATAACAACCTTTTATGACAAGGAAAGATGTCGTGTGGTGCAGCTTCCCAAAAACTTGATAATAGTTATGATTTACTAATTCATGATATTATATACAGTATATACATATATATATATATACACATATATACATAATTAATTTAATTAATTATTAATTAGCAATACATTTTAAAGTACACTTACTGAAATAGTATTTTCTTGTAGCCCCAAAGAAGCCCAAAAAGGCCATGCATAATTATTTTCTTTCTTTCTTTCTTTTTTTTTTTTTTTTTCTTTTTTTGGCACTTGAGAGGGAAGCTGTTAGGTACTGTATGCAACTTTATTTTCAAGTCTATGTGAATAAAACACCAGTCTCACTTACAAGATGCAAGATTTCTCATAATTGTTGTAAGGTGGAGAAAAAAAAAACAAAAAAACACTTGGTTGGTTAAACAAACCACTTTAGTTAACTTGAGATAATGAGAAAATTAATAAAAAAAAAAAAAACACACACACAAAAAAAACAAGAAAAATAATTGCACGCAAAAAACAATGCATGGCCTAGTAGGGCTTCAGTATTTGTAAAACTTTGTTCAATAATCATTGCTTTATTTACAGTTTCTCAAACTGTTTTTTTTTTAATCAGTATGTATTGTAGGCCTCTTAGCTGTCTGTGTTTGCTTTCTCTTTCCGTCTCTCTGTGATTTACGCAGGATGTCTTGTTTTTCCCGCCTAAATTTAATTTCTTTTGTTTGTCATGACTGTCATTATTTATGAAGGAAAATATAAGGGGCTTTTCAAATCATCATAATTTAACGTAGTGCTGCTGTTTTCCCAAAAGACTTCTAAATTTACCACCCAGCAATAAATGGAGCACTTGTGTTTGTCGGTACATGTAAATCACCCCGCACAGCTGCAATAAGTGTCAAAGCGAAGCGTTCGGCTGTAGCTCTAACACACACCCAGTCACACCTTTTATCTGTGTCAAGAGTCAATATGCTTCAGTCGACCCTGTGAAACGGCACCTAAGATGGAGTAGCCTGCTAAAGACCTGGCATCTGCCCACGTTTTCTCTCGCAATCAATCCGTAGGCCTAAAGAGACAAATAAAGCACGCTGATTTCGTCTCACAGGAATGAATTAGGAGCAAATGAGGCTCTCCTCTCTCGCTTGCTGTCTTTCTCTGCTGCTTTGCTTCAGTAACCACTCTTTCTCTCTCTCTCTGGATCCCAGCATCGCAGTGGCTGATAGCTGTGTGACAAAGCCAGAGGCCCCTGGGACTGAGGCCCCAGAGAAACCTGAGTCCCCCACCAGGAAAGTAAAGGCCACGGCCTCCTAGTCAACCCCCTTTCTGAATTTCCCTCATAGAGTCTCTGTATGGCATGATGGCCTCCAGTTCTGTCTGTTTTGAGCTCTGTGTGAGCAGCATTTGAGCATTTGTAGGAAAAAGAAAATATGAATTGAATAAATATTGAATTACTTTACCACATCATATAATTATTATTATTATTATTATTATGGTAGCACTTTAGAATAGGGAACACTTATTCACTATTAACTATGACTTTTTCCTCAAAAAATTCACAAGTTGCTGCTTATTAATAGTTACTTATGTAGTTGTTAAGTTTAGGTATTGGGTAGGATTAGGGATGTAGAATAAGGTATTGATAAGTGCTTAGTTAATACTAATAAGGGGCTAATATTATCGTAATGTGTATGTTAATAAGCAACTAGTTAAGAGACCCTAAAATAAAGCGTTACGGTTATTATTTTTATCATATGTAACCGCATCATTGTGAGAAATAAAGTTGTGAATGAATAAATGAATGAATGATTGAACAAATCAATCAATCAATCCAAAGTTCTGTTTTTTCCAGTATGAATAACCAAACATTTTCAAATCATTAACTTCAGAACAAAATAACTTAAGAGCATTTTAATATAAAATGTTGTATTTAAAGATTTATGCCTAAAAGAAGAGAAACTAAATAATTCCAATATTGTAAGAAAGATATCTTTTTTCCACTTGTTGCACTCCACTCTCAACTATATAGTATGAATTAAGAATGTTTAGACAGTTTTACTGAAAGATTAAACAAAAGACTTTCTTTCTTTCTTTCTTTTTCTTTATTCCATTTGCAGTACATAATCAGGAACCCAAAAGTCACAATTATAAGAAATTCATTCATTCATTTATTCATTCATTCACTTACTGTGTGTTTCTTTGGCCTTCCATTGATTTGTAATCATGGAATTACTGAAGTAAAATGACAGAATCATACAAAAATCTAAGAAGGTGGGTGACATAATCATTGTTTCAAATAAATTTAATTACTACCATAAATTATAAGGCAGTGTTCAGGTTAAAGGATAAGTCATAAATTCATAAAGTATTTTCATTTGTATCAGATAAATCAAGGAATTGTATCAAAATTTAAGATATGGGTTGCAGAAAAAGCACAGATATTGAACTAAAATAGTAGAAAACTCCCGTCTCTCGTATATACATAGATAAGTCTCGTAGAAAAAAAAAAAAAGGTTTGAATTCCTTGTACTGTCCAGCAACCAACGGTTTAATAGCTTTGAACAGACCGCAAATGCAGTACAGTTTTTGGATGACTTTGCAGTAGCCAAAGATGAAGAAAAGCCTAAATGATGTGTGCAAGCTACAAAGTTGAGCTTTTTGAAGTGTACACTTTCATCAAGCACTCTTTTGATGAAAAGTTATTTGTGTAACAATCATTCCTCAAGAGGATTCTCATCTAGTTTTACTTCTAAAACTAAAACTACTTTACACTGACTCACACTGCAAACTCTGCTCAATATGCTAAAACTCCCTAACCTCCGTCGGTCTCTTTTCTCTCCCTGTGTTGCCTGCAAGCATGTTTCTGTCTGCATGTCCAGAATACAAGTCCCTGGTAAACAGTAGTCCACATCTAAGTGCTGCTTGTTGCTGGTGTTTCAGTGATAGTAGAGCTGTCTGTATTTGTCTATGTTTGTAATTCTATTAGGAACCCTAATTTGACTATATGCAATATTAAAAACTGAAACTTCCTCAATTTATTTTTCAAACATTTATTGATGAAATAGATTTGCGGGTAAAATAGTATTGGGAACAATATAGAGAAAGTAAAAGCTGTACACACTAAATAGATGAATAATATAATATACTATATTATAATATAATATCCCTTATGTTTCATAATCTTTTCTCTCTCTCTCTCTCTCTCTCTCTCTCTGGAGAGAATTGTGTCATTCTTCATGTTATTTATGCAGTGTTTAATGTCACAATGGAGTAGTTTTGAAATCAAGGTGAAATACAAATAAAAGCTTTTCAGAGTCACAACAAAGAGTCTGGTAACAGGGACATCTACTGTATAAGAGTATGTGAACTCAGTGCCTCTTGATGGCTTTCATGTGATGTGTGTCAGAAATAGTCGATTCCCATAATTCTCAGTTCTCATGGAGGCCTAGATGACATGTAACGGTTGGAGCACTGATCACGAAGAATGCTTCTGGCAGTTCAAGGAGTCAAATTACTGTGATTCAATTCTCAGTGGATGGGCAGTCTGTGAAAACAGATAAAGGCGCAATGCAATAAAGCATAATTTCTATCCCTAGGGATGAGTTTGTGATAATAATTCATTTTATGTTGACACAAAGGTATACAATCGATGCAATCTACTTCCTTGATTCTAAATGTGTTCCTGTGTACGGTAATAATGTGGCACTGTTGGATTTTTGAGAGCAGTTTGGCCCATAAGTGGGCTGGTATTGACTTCTTAAAAGCGCTGAAGTGATATTAAAAGCTGTGCTGCAAAATTTAACTTCCATGCACTAGCAGAAAGCATGTTCCAGTGACAGGCCAATGACAGGGTTGATTATTAGCCAAAGATAAAAATATGTATTGGCTTCAGATTTTCTTGAAGATATTTTACAGCACCTTAAATTTGCTTCATCTCAGCACTTAAGTGATTTACATTTAAACATATTTGCATGCATATTCTACCTATCTGTCAAATAAACAGATATACGGTTACATGGACAGATGGATGAACAGACAGACAGACAGATACATGGGCAGACAGATAAATAGACAGCTAGACGGACAGAAAGATAAACAAACAAATAGCCATACACATACATGGATGGATGAACAGAGATGAACAGATGAACAGATAGATACATGGACAGATGGATGTATAGACAGACAGACAGAAAGATAGATAAACAGACAGATAAACAGATTCATGAACGGATGGATGGATGGACAGACATATAGATAGATAGACATATAGATAGATAGATAGATAGATAGATAGATAGACCCAGACAGACAGACATACGATAGATAGATAGATAGATATATGAACAGATAACCAGATAGAGATAAATAGATAGATAGATAGATAGATAGACCCGGACAGACAGACAGACGATAGATAGATAGATGAACAGATAAACAGATAGAGATAGATAGATAGATAGATAGATAGATAGACCCAGACAGACAGACAGACGATAGATAGATAGATGAACAGATAAACAGACAGCTTTATGGACAAATGGATGGATAAATGGATAGACAGACACAAACATATATGGATGGATAGACAGACAGGTAGATGGACATACATTCAAGTAGATGGATAGACAGATAGAGAGATAGACAGATGGACAGAGAATATGCATGGACTAAAAGACAAATTACTGGATAGAAAGATAATTTAGTCTGGGTCTGGTCTGATGAAGGGGAAACATCATAATAAGATTCTAAATGTCATTTCCTCACTCTTTTAACAGTAATTTTGAATCAGAGAGTATCATATCTGAGACAAAGACCAGCAAATCATTGGCTCCTCCATATCAGATCGAGTTTCCCCTGTTGCACAATTAGAAGTGTCATTAGCATTTAAATTACCAAATAAGATTGTGATCAACAGAGATCAATGAAGGTGCTAGAGACTGGCCTCACTTCACATCCTGCCCGTGGAGATCTGGACCTGAAGTCCTAAAGAAACATAAAACAAACTTGGTTTTAGTGACAGGACAGGAAAAAAAAAGAAAAAAAAAAAGACATCATATTTAAACCTTCTCTTCTTCTTTCTGGATTTAGACGGCATCTCTTGACTGATAGCCTCACTTCCTTTGTCAAAGGATTCCAGAAAGTAATTTTCCTTTTTTTCTATCTCTTCCCCTTCTTCCTAACTCTTTCTCATAGATTACTCTTTTCAGAGCAGGGATTAGCTATGTTTTTCTCTCTATCCCTGTCAAATCTCCCCTCTTAAGCTGCCCTGAGCCTTTCATGGCCAACAGACCAAGGAGAAGGGCAGGTCGTGAAGGTGGCCAGACATTCTCGTGAAAACCTGCACTCTTATGTTTCCTGCCAACAATAGCTACATCACCGTTCATGCGGGTTTGAGTATTTGGATGCACCGGTCAACCCTGTAGCCCTGCATTAGATCTGCATATCTGCATTAGACCCAGTCTAAGAATTGATAGTGTTAACCTCCAAGAACTTGCATAACATAATAATGCACATCATGTCCAAAAATGTTACATTTCTGAAAATATTATGTGTGCTGTGTGAACTACTTTTAACTCCATTTTTACTTTAAAATTTTGCTTCCTAGAATTTATATTTTAAGTTCAATAAATTGATTTCAATGCTAAAGCTTGATAAACACACACCATTGAGCACAAAAGTAAGATTTAAGCTTGGCAGGACTTTTTTTTTTTTCATTAGAAATGCTGTTAAAAGGCATCATTTAGCTTTTTTTTCACCTTTTACCATGGTGTGATTTTTTTTCTCTCTCTCTCTTTTTAAATACCATATATTCTGTGTGTGTGTGCATGTTTATGTGGTTTATGTGGACACAAATTTGTATAATGACATGGGTATGACATAGGTATTACAATATGAAGGTGATTTATGAGGACATTTTCAGT
>JAUMHE010000071.1:4129582-4140551 GCA_032359235.1 Enteromius mattozi | reverse complement strand
GTAGGACAATACCACATACAGTCTGTACAGTATAAACACCATTACACCTATGGAGAGTCCCCATAAATCACAAAAACTAAGCATGTGTGTGTGTGTGTGTGATGATTTTTCTTTTAGGTGATTAGTAACCAACTAATCAGTTAACTGTTTTTTGTTTTTTGTTTTTTTTTAAGATTGTGTGCAGTTAATTCCATTTTATTTAAAGAGGTCATTGTCTTTGATCACCAGATATAAGACTGTTAGAGCATGGTGTAATTTAAACCAATGCAATTAAAAATGCAACACAACTGATTTCATTGGGCGGAATCAATTGTTCAGCGCTGTGATTCATACCTGGTACACATTTGAATTAAAGCACTATTCTATGTCTCAGCTTGATACCCAATAAGGAAAAAAAGGTAAACCACTGTGGTACCTCATAAGTCTAATTGGATCAATAATTACATCAATTTTCTCTATAGAGCAAGCGCATTGAATTTAAAATGGGATCAAAGAGGGAATGATCTTTTTCTATGAAAAGAGAAGCTGGAAAGGAGGAAGTTTCTGAATTATTTAGCTGCCTTTCATTATTTTGTCCCTTTGAAGAAAGATAATGGTGCATCTAGAAGTGACGCTGTCTGTCAAGGCTTATCTCTCTGCGAGTCTGTGTTTCTCTCTCTCACACATAACAACATACTTTCTAGCTGTTCCAAAACCTAGTGAGCTACCTACCTAGACAGCATTTTAAATGAATCTCTGGAACACAAAAGGAGAATTGTTTTAGGGATGCTCTGGTTATTCCTTTCAAAATAATGAAGGTGAATGAGAATTGGGGCTGTGAAAGCTCCAGAATGACCATAAAGCACCATGAAAGTACTGTAAAAGTGGGCCAGATGACTCTCAGGGGTATACACTATATCTCAAGACTTCCAAAGACTTTGTGTGAAACACACTGGCATTATTTATCATTATTCATCCTTATTTACATGACATCTTGTCATTCAGTTCAGCCACACCACCCACTACAAATGAATGAAAAATAATCTACATTTTTGTATCTTTTCTGTTTCATGGAAAAACAAAATAAGCTTACTTAGTGTACATGAACCCAGCAAACAAAACAATTTGCTAAAATGATTCTGACTCTGAAAACTAGAAAGAGTTTGAGGATTATCTTCGATTATTGCCTCAGCTTGTAAAAAGCACCTGCTGCATATAATGTGACAATAAAACAGTTGTATTTTGTTACACTACACTAACTTTATGGGAAAGTAGCTTAAGACTGGGAAGGATCCTCTATTATGTAAACAGCTGCGCTTCTATAAAGGAGGTTATTTGTATCACTACTTCCTTCTCAACACTGCCCCATGTAAAGGCTTCAAAATGTAGAAACGTTCTAACCAACAAATGATGAAAAATTGTTAAATATAAAGTTTTTTTTTTTACAATGTATTTGTGTGTGCTATACCTACCCAGTCTCACGGTATTTTTTTGTGGCAGGGACACGTTTATTTCGTTATTTTCGTAAGTCCAGCATGTTTTTTTAAACTAAGATGCATCCAATGGAATCTTAGTTTAAAAAACGTGCTGGTCTTACGAAAATAACGAAATAAATGTGTCCCTGCCACGAATAAATAGATTAAATAAAATTTCGTGATTTAGTCACGAACTGCCGTGAGACTGAGTTGGCTATACACAGTATTACTTATTAGAGCATCATGTTTGGGAATACAGGTTTGAGAATAGCTAATTATTATATACTATAATTTGCTACATTTACATTTATTCATTTACCACAGGCTTTTACCCAAAGCGACTTTCATCTGAGGAATACAATTTGTTAAGTACTGTAATTAAAGAGCAACTGTTCAGAGTGTCCCTGTTGTTTTACAAAGTGTTCAAATTGCATTTTAGCACTGGTGAATGTTTATTTAAGTCCTGTAAAATCCAGACAGTGACAACATCTGGATAGAAGAACATATCAGTCTTAGGACTGCATGCAGCTGCTGATTGGACGCTGCATCGCTGCAGTACATCTGTCTCCAGCTGTGATCAGTTGGGAACAGCTTCTGAGGACACGGGTCAAGAAGACAAAGTCTGCTCTAATTGCACTGTCTGTCTTAAATTTAAATAAAAGCAGGCTGGACACACACTGTGCAGCAGTGATGTTATAACATTAGTTGATTCTGCAGTAGTTTTTCCACCGACATAGAAAACAAGAGACCAAACAATAATAGTTACAAACAATTATATTCAAATTTTTCATATTCATTTTTTTAGCAGCAGACAGTGACCGAGAGATGATACAAGATGATAGCACCTCACAGCGTAGAAGTACTGGACATATGAAATATGAAAGCTTTGCAGCATTCACAGATTCTTTTATCACAGCCTGTAAGCAGTGTTCAGACCGACAGTTTCGTATTTATAGGAGCTTAGAACAACTTCAGTCATTTGCATGCTTATGCAGATATGTGATTTGGTAGAATTATGGACTCTTGGCAGCTTTTATGTTAATTATAATGCATCATCATTATCCTGTGTAATTGTTGTCTGTGTGAAAAGTGCGTAGGTACGTGTTCCATTTCTTCAACTATTTATCTTTTTGGAGCTCTTTTTCTTTTTTTCATTTTCATCTTTTATTTATGGATCAGTGTGTCTGTAACAAGGAAGCAATACCTGAAGAAAGCATTTGGGTTAGCATTGCAATCTACCGCAATTAAAGTTGCAATAACTCCCAATGAATTAATGTAATTTGAAAAATGGGACATTTTTGCTAACGAGCCATTCGCATTTGAATTAATCAGCTAATATTTAAAACATTTTAATGTAAAATACAAAACATTTACTCCAGTGCATTTACTCCCGAGCAACTTATCCCATAGCTTTGTGGATCGAAAATGTATATACCTGATAACAAAAACTATTAAAAAACATGATTATTTAAGCTGAATACTTTCAAATAACTGTAAATTATACATTGATTTGTAATTTTTACTTCTAAAAACTCTACATTTAAAAGCAATTTACTGTAAAATTACATTAAATATGTGGTTAAATGTTTTACAGTTTTTCCCTGTAAATAGTACGGGAACTTACTGTTAACCTACTAACAGGTTTGTTTTTTTGCAGTGTTTTTACAATATTTTACAGTTAAAATTACAAATTTTTTAAGGTGTGCCTATTAAGTGTTTAGAAAAATAGTCCATCTAATCAGTGAGATATTTAAGATGGATTAGATCCTGTACTTAAACACCAATAGAACTAAGAATAAGAGTAACATTTGGAAAGCTGGCTGTATGTAGCACCTGCAGCACTGCAGTTCCTTCTGAAGGAAGGATATTATGTCCCAATATTATGCGCTCTGTAGTCCCAGTTAGACACTTGTTAGCAACCTTTATCAAGACAAGTAAAAGTTGGTTTTACTGATGTACCTTAAGGTGTAAGGAATAATATATATATATATATATATATATATATCCTGAGCTTGTGTTGACATCAGACCTTATTTCAGGCATTTAACCAAAAAGCTATTGAAAACCAAACCAAACCAAACAAAAAAACAAAAACAATTGAGTTCAGGAAGTGCGAAAATGCTGACAAATTTCCCAGCCTACAAAAATACAACAGACCTGGAGCACTCTATTTATAAGAAACTCTTAAAGGCACAGAGGCAAAATCAATCCATTTACCAGTATGGATGAAAGAGAGGGTGGCAAATGCTCATGGATCAGCTAAATTATGACTTTGTTGGATGCGAGAAATCTTGACTTATGAATGAACCTTAGAAAAGAAATATTAAATAATACTTCAAATTATTGTATGACCCCTTTTAAGCAAATTACTGCTCACTCATTTGAGGCACAGTCCTTTAAAAGTGACTCTGGGTTGAGTGCTTTGCTTGAGGCCACAGTCAGCACAGAAACTCTTTAGTTACTGACTCACATCCTTGTGGTAGTAAAACATACAACCTTTGTATTGGCAGCCCACAGACTGGACCATTAGGCTTTCAACACCGTGTGTGTGCAATTCTGTCTGAGTGAATGTCAAGAAACCTGTCAAGAACATGTGTCAAGCCTTTTTCAGCCCAACTTCAAAAGAAAAAAAAAAGTGCAAAGTTTAAAGAAAATATAGGCATGTTTTTAGGCTAATAAAGCTATCATTGTAATCACTCAGTCCCTTCACATTCACATAATCACAATGTAACGTCTTTATGAATAGTGAAAATTACATGGAAAATTCTGTTCTCAATTACTCACCCTCAATTAATGATATTTTGAAGAAAGATATTTTGATGTAAGTTTGTAACCAGGCTGTTTTGGGTCACCATTGACTTCCATAGTATTTATTTATCATTTCCTACTTTAGACGTTAATGGTGACTCAAAACAGCCTGGTTACAAACTTTTTTCAAAATATCTATCGTTGTGTTCAGCAGAACAAAGAAATACATACAGGTTTGGGTCAGTTATTACTTTAAATCTCAAAGGTTAAAAAATATGCTTGATTTTTCTCAATGCAAATTTCATTTTTATTTTTATTATTAATATTACTATTATTATTGTTCTGGCTGTGAATGTGTGTTTATCTGCGGTGAGGATTTATACAGGCAGTGCCACGCCTCTGTTCTGGTGTGCTACAAGGTGATGTGAAGTGGAAGTGATGTGTATAAAAGAGGAAATGGAGAGAGGCACTCATGCGCAAAGCAGCCCTGACTTTATAGAGCCCGTTTGGCCTCATGGAAAGGTCATGCAACTCAACAGCGACATGAGGCGGTGTGTTTGCTTCTAGAAAATGTACGTTTCAGTGCATTTGTGTAAATTGTAGAAGCGTTATACAGCCTGTCTTTCCCTTGCTCTATTTTTGACACACACACACAAACAAAGACCGTGCTTCATTATCTATCAGCACAGACATCTTGTCAGAATGAGCAGGATGATGTCTGACTGCTAACATGTTTGAGGAAAGAGCTTTCCTCATTCTGGAAATTAGATGGCAGCTCCTGCGCAGCTCACCTGTCACAGAGAATTATTTGGGTCTCCATCAAGCGATGCAAATAACGATACCCAAAAACTTATTAGAGCAGTGCTGGTTGTATGTACGCGTGAGCGCAGATGTGCGTTTGTGTTTGCACCCACATTCTTGTAACATCTTGCGTGGGAGCGTGTATGCTTGCGTGCGCGAGCTTGTGTGTACATGTGTGTGGCAGTTTGACATCTGCTTTTGAGTTTTGTCTGAGTTCTCCTCTGGGAACTGGCTTTTATTTGAATTTGCAGGCTTTATGAATGAGATTACAGTGCAGAAAATTGGAGAGTTTATGACTCACCAGATGTCGTTCTACAGTTTTTGCTAAACACAGTGAGGTGACTTATTTGAAGTAAAACTGAATATCGGGTGTTTGCATGAACTCTCCAGAACCACATCAGGTGTTTGCCGAGGCCCAGGTGTGCTGAAGTGTTATGTGTGAGGTCATGGGATGGGTTAGACAGCAGGTGATTGAGTGCTTTCTGCAGTGTAAGCACTGCAATGCAGAAGTTAAAGTTTAGCTAAATGTGCTACTAAATAAAGGTAACACTTAAGATTAGCAAATACATGTTCACTATTAACTAAGTGTTTTTCCTCAATATACTCCTAATTTGCTGCTTATTGATATTACAGTAAGTAAGGCAGTTGTTGTAGTATGTAATGTAGTTTGCTATGTTTTAGTACTGAGTAGTGTTACGGGATAAAGGATAAGGGATAGAATATGGTCATGCAGAATAAGGCATTAATATGTGCTTTATAAGTACTAATAACCACCTACTATACCAAAAGTAAGCATACTAGTAAGCAACTAGTTAATAATGAACAGTGTTCACTAATTTAATGTGTTACCAGTCTCATTACATAATGCATTAACTAGCTTAGGTCAATTAAATAATATTATACATTTTGATTTTAATAATTCATTAATTAATGTTAAAATTAAAATTGAGTAATATTTTTTTTTAAATGTTTTTTCTCAAAAAACAAAACAAAAAACAACCATTTATATATATATATATACTATAGATGGACAAAAATGACAAAATATTATTATAAATGGTTATTAAAAATGACAAAACGACTTAAGCCACAGTTCATTTCTTCCATTAGCAAAACTGTTCCATAATAGTTACTGACATAAAGCAAGTTGTACTTGGCTGGTTATGTGATTTTAAAGATGGCAGCCCTTGTGAACTGACCTGCTGTATGCAAAATATAATTAATTGGACTGCTGAAATGACTGGACTTTGTTTTTAATGTGACTGCTCATAGTTTTACAGACCTGCTTGGTTTGCAGCAAGCCTACAACATACTAGTCAGGTTTTGTATTAATGATAGGGCTGGAAATCTATTCCAAGGTTTGGAATCAATTCGAATCAAGTCCTCTTTAATAGCTTTTTTTTCCAGTTCAACAGAGCTAATGATTCATTCTCCTTCTTTTAGTTATTCGCAGTGTTGGGGAAAGTTACTTTTAAAAGGAATACATTAAAATACTGCGTTACTCTCTAAAAAAGTAAATTAGTAAATGACTCTTATAAACTCCAGGATTTAGTTTACTGAGTAAGATGGCTTGGGTAAGACTTTATTTTATGGTTTCATAACTAGTTGCTTTTTAGCATGCATATTAGCATATTAGAATATTAGACATTTACTAGTAGTAATTAAGCATATATTAATGCCTTATTCTACATCCCTAATCCTACCCAATACCTAAACTTAACAACTACCTGACTATTCATAAGCAGAGAATTAGGAATTTATTGGGGGAAAAGTTGTAGTTAACAGTGAATAAGTGTTTCCTATTCCATAGTGTCACCATGGCTTGATATTTAGCTATGACAGAATGTTTTGAGCAGACAACATAAAGAAAAACCCTGACTTTTCCATCAGGGATTTTCTTCATGATTGCTAGTTCGCTGGTTTTACAGTAGCTTGTTTTTTTTTATTATTATTTGTCTTTACCTGGTCTGGCTTGGAAGCCAAGTTTAAACCAGCATATACTTGTTTTAGCTGTTTTTTTTTCCCCCAGCAGGGAGTAGAAGCTGATAATAATCCAATATTAAGGACCTTTAAAAAGATGTAATCCTTCATATTATTAAAATGAACATAGATAGATAGATAACCAAGTTAACTCAATGCTAGTTATTTGTGACCTAGTGTGAACTTTATATCTCAATTTATACATGTTTGCAAATTATAATAAAATTCATGAGGCGTGGTATGACATTTTTACAGCGTTCCCCGTTGTCCCCCAGTTTGATGGCGATTCTGAATCGAAGTAACGAATGGCTGGTGCAACTCTGTCCTACTGCGTCTCACATCATGGATCAGACTCGTGTGCTCTGTTTGCTGTCTGTCTGACACTTTAAGGGCTTGATGGGGACATTGGTGGGCTATAATTCGAACCTCCCTTGTCCTAGCGCTCCCATTCTTCCCTCTCCATTTTGCCCATTACAATCTGGTTTCATTATCTGTCTCCATGGCTAGTGAGAGCCATTGAAAGGGCACGGCTGAAATGGCACTGGCTACAACAAAGGCAGTGTAAGGAGATGCCTATCAAACCCCCGGCAGGCGGGAGAGGCAGACGTGGGCACGACTCCTCATTACGTGTGCTCACACAAGGCTTAAGCCACGGCCGCATGAAAGCTCTCTCAGGGTACCGGGTGTCAGTCTGTTTTATTTTCTTCCAACAGGACTGACCTCCCCCCTGCTCATAAGCCGGCCCCTCCGCCACCCAAGAAAAAGAGCAGCGACATGAAAGGCGGCCTGACGTCTGACGAGATCCAGGTAGGGCGTCTTCCTCTTTTCCACACAAGGCATGTCTCAGGAAACCCTTACACCACCACCCATGATCTTCAGTCTGCCTCTGAATCATTGGTTTCACATACTTAACTTCATAAACTTGCACTTTTTCAGTTTTTGAGAATTATAATATATATATACACATGTATGTATTAATTATAGTCTAATGCACTTACTGAGGCTGGAATAATTGTAATAATTGAAATATTAACACTATTTAAATCTATTATATATGTATTTTTTTTTGTTGTTGTTGCAAATATGAATTTTCAGCATCATTACTCATATGATCCTTCAGAAATAATTTTGATAAGCTGATGTGGTGCTTAAGAAATATATATATATATATATATATATATATATATAATTTAATTTTTTTTCACATAACATTATCAATTACTGTCAATATTGATAAATGAATGAGATAGAAAATTGTGTCATTAAATACCTACCTTCATGTCCTTCCAAACCCATAATACTTACTTTCATCTTTGGAATATAAATTAAGATATTTCTGATGAAATCTGAGAGCTTTCTGACCCTCTATAGACAAAGCAACCACAACATTCAAGGCCCAGATAGGAAAAAGGATTGTTAAAATGGTTCAAAATATCAAAACCTTGATATTATAAAGCTACAAGATTGGAATGACATGAGGGTAAGTGATCAATGACAGAATTGTAATTTTTTGGTGAACTAGCTATTTAAAGCATCTTTGCTGAATAAGATATCTTTGAAAAAAAAAAAACTGATGGCAAACTGCAGCTGTGCTTTCATTGGTAAAACACTGTGATTTTCAGATTTGCATTCAGTACAGAACTACTAACACCAGCCGTAGGTCAATTGGTTTCTCTTGATCCACCAGTTCCGATGATAATCAAAAGAAACCACAATCTTTTGTAAATGCAGTGTTTCTACACCGCACACCAGTTTCTGGTCATTTTTAGCTCCATTTTAATGAAGCGCTAATTTAAAACAGCTTATTTCCAATTCCGCCTGAGGATCCAAGAAGTGTCATCGCAGAGCATTTGCTTGTAAACACTAATTTAATCTCTTCAACAGCTACTGAAAAACTGTTGATTTAATCACCTTAAACAAAACTGAAAAACAGAGCTCACATGACTGCATCAAGAGAAAAAGTAAAAAATCAGGCATAACTCTAAGAATATCGTTGCGTGAAAGCCGCAGCAAAAGCAGTGAACATGCTGAAGCAATTAC
Organism: Enteromius mattozi; assembly: GCA_032359235.1. Lineage (NCBI taxonomy): Eukaryota > Metazoa > Chordata > Actinopteri > Cypriniformes > Cyprinidae > Enteromius > Enteromius mattozi. The sequence goes on along the minus strand of JAUMHE010000071.1, from coordinate 4,131,528 downwards.
GAATCTAGGATGGATCCAGATAGATGAACTTGAACGAATAATGGCCATTATGCCAAGATGGTCTCATGCTGCCATACAGTCCAAAGGCTATGATGTCAGTCAGGAGTCCAGGGCAACTACAGTAATGTATTCTATCCAGTTAAATGCTACATTCTTTGATGATCTGTAACTTATATCACTGTTTCCTTTTTCACGTTTGTGGTCTAAAGAGTGAGAATTTGTTTGAAATAAACACACTTACGCTCCTACAGTCTTCATTTTACCATTTACTAAGTAGCTTAGCTCATTTTTCTATAATTTTACTGTGCAGAATGTTTGCCAAAGATGTAAAAGACGTTAATTAGCACAGCACAGATCCGTTTTAATTTGTGAGATTACCGCCATGTTGACATTTCTCAGTCCATATGAGGTTTCGTGCAGATGTCCAATACTGTAATTAGCATTCACAACACACCAGCATTTGCATTTGCATTTGTCTTTGGCTATGTACTCAAAATGAGGTACGTTGTCCTTGGTGGACAATGCTAATTTCGCGGAAAGCCGTGCAAAATCAACTTCCTTAAATCGATGACGTGTTTTGAAGGTCAAAGTGGTTCTGCAAAATCTTTCTGAACGCATCCGGAAGCTTTATTTCCTTCAGTTTTCGGAAACATTTGGCTCTAGCTGTGCCGTTTTCAAAAAAAAGTGAAGAATCTGTGAGGGGCACAGAATTGTAAAAACCTGACAGTAAACATGTGCAGGCTATGATTGTGTCTCCCTGATCTTAAAACACACAGGATAGGGGAGATCACAAGCGGATAGCATTTATAAACAGCAGGTGTCTTGCCTTCCCCTTTCTTTCCATACAAATATCCATATCTGGAAGAAAACAACTATGTTTGAGTTTGTTCATGTGTTTGTTGTGCTTTTTTTAAGCGTTGAAAGAACCATTGATTTGCTTGTGTCGTGCCGGCTCAGATATCTGACCTGCATGAATCCGTGTGTGTGTGTGCGTTTCATGTGTTGCCCTGCTCAGATCCCATAAATGTTTGTTTCATGTAAGTTTCAATAAGATCAGGCCTTGAGCGGCGGATGGCAGGGTTTGCCGGTGAAGGATGACCTGTTGTTGGTATAAACAAAGGACAGTTGCCCTCACAGTCGGTGTTGCTAGGAAACTGCTTACTACAGACCTCTATAGAAAGTTGAGTGTGCACATATACCACTGTACTAAACCACTTTCCTTGTTATCATCACCCCTCTGTGTGCTTCAATTACACTGCAGACACATCATGAACGAATCTCATTCAAGCACACGTGTGTCCTTGAACTTTCAAAATGCTTTGAGACACTCAAAGGGGCTGCTTTAAAGTCAACGTGAAGTCAAAGTAGACCCAGTTTATGTTGTAATACACATCCTTGAGACCCGTCTCACAAATGGAGATTTAAATAGCTGTGTGGGTTGAGGCTAGCTTAGTTCAGTTCAGTACCTCAGTTTCTTTTGTTTTCTTTCTTTCTTTCGGTATACAGTGTGTATATATACATATACATATATATATATATATATATACACACACACACACACACACACACTGTCACACCCTTGTCTGTATTGTTCTGTGTCACTAGTTAGCTTTGGTTTCGTTTTAGTATTTCCTGTTTCCTATGATCATGTTCCTGTTCTTGTTTAGTTAATTAGTAACCCGTCCCATCTGTGCTCCTCACCTGTCTGTAGTTTCCTCTTGTGTATTTAAGCCCGCTGTGTTTTGTCTTATGTAGTTGGATCCTCAAGGTTGTTTTACGGTGTGTATGTCTCGTTGTCTTGTTCTATTAAAAACCACAGTTAATCAAAACGTTGAGCCTCTGCCGTGTGCTTGCTTGTACACACCCCTGACACACACACACACACCTATACAGGTAAGGCTGCATTACGAGGACAGTTTCTTCAAACCAGAAAAAAAGGTGGTTTA
>JAUMHE010000071.1:4082713-4100141 GCA_032359235.1 Enteromius mattozi | reverse complement strand
TTTGATATTTCCCATGCCTTGGGGGAGGGGAAAACCTAATTCTTCTGTATTTCAGAGTGTTGTTAAGTAGTCAACAAGGACATCAATTACCTGAAACTAACATTTTAGCAAAAAAAAAAATCATATTCTGGAGGTTGAATATCCAGAGGATAAAAGGTGTTAGCGGATTTTAGGGTAATAGGACAGTTAAACTGCTGGTATCTGGCAACCGTAAGCATGAAAGCTTGTGGAGGCTTGTTATAAACCCACAATGAAACATTTTCAAGGTAAATACCCAGCACATAATTATGCTTAACACACTGAGTGAAGCAGAAATTGTGATCACAGTTAAAATACAATTTATCATGAAGCAATATCGACCATGATCAAACTCCTAACAGTGATTGGCAACTTTTAAATAATACACTAAAATAAAATAGAGAGTTGTATACTTCCATATTTTACTCACCTCGAATCCATCCTAGGTGTATATGACTTTCTTTTATCAGATGAACACACAGTTTTTTTTTAACAATTTATCCTGGCTCTTCCAAGCTTGGTAATGCAGGTAGCTAGTGCCCATTAAATTGTAAATAACTGACTGAATGACTGAGCGGCGAGTTCCGGCTTCTTGGCTGACCTATGACTCGATGTATGACGTAACTTACATCATACGTTGTACGTCTAGTCAGAAGTCAGCCAAGAAATATTTTTACTTGAAATATTTTTGTTATAAAACCCATGGATCTGCTTCAGAGGATTTGTGATAAAAAAAGAAAGTCATATACACCCAGGATGGCTTCGGGGTGAGTAAAATATGGGGTAATTTTAATTTTTGTGTGAACTATTCCTAGTCTTTCACACTAATTTTAATTTCATTCTCAAAATTAATTTCAATTTACTTCAGCATAGATCAGCATATTATCATCTATTGTCTGCCAACTTTATTTTCTCTTCCCTGTGAGAGTGTACTTGTCTGAGTGTTGGTTTTGCCTGTTTAAACATGCACTGTAGTGACCTTTCCAGGCAGAGTGGGCGGCTCGGTGAGTGAGGTAACCAGTAATTAGCCTGCCAGCGGAGAGAGACGTGAATATGGGTGAATATGTAGCGAGGATCCAGTGGGTAATCTAGGGTGGTAATGTGTCCTTGCTATTGAGACGAAGAACAGATGTTCTGAGATGAGAGATATAAGATATAATATATAATGATATAATGATATAATGATAATGATAAGTTAATTACTTAGGTGTTATACTCAGATACTGTAAATGTGCACTTTGAAAAAGTGATGAAGTTTATTTTGCAATTTGTGGAGATGATCATGATCCACACACATTCTTGTTATGTAAGTCATGTGTATGTGTCATACTATGCAGTGGAGTTCTACAACATCTGAAATGCTTGTAATCCACACACACCTCAGTTAATGAAAAAAATCATGTTTTCTTGGTAAAAAACTATGTCGATCCATGTGGATTTAATTTTACTTTAACTCCTCTATTATCATATCCCAAAACAATATTTCTCACAAGATTTCCCAATAAGTCACAAGAGATTTGAGAGCAGCGGAATCATTTATCAACATATTTTCATCACGTTCGCTTTTTAAAAACAGATGTGAGGATTCATTTAGCAGATATCCAGAAATATCTCTTGCCTTTGGTGGTTATTGTTCAGGGACTATTATTTTTGTTCATACTTAGGATTAAGGATTTGTTTTGGTTTCATTTATTAGATATACTTATTCTCTAATATTATACTTATATGCCAAGAGATGCCTGCCTGGGTCATATTTCACATTAAAATGGAAGAATAAAAAAACTAAACAAAACATATATATACACATGTTTTGTTTTGTTTTTTCTTCCATTTTAATGTGAAATATGACCCAGGCATATGTATATTTATTTTTACATTTATTTTATTTAGTTTATTTTTTTCAAAAGAAAATAAAACTTATTTCCCATTGTCTTTTTTGTAGAATAAAGATATATTTGCAAAATGCATGATTTTTGTATTTTTATTTTACAGAATTTATTCAAATGTTATTTTTTACAATTATTATTACATTTAACATTTTAAATTTAAATGTAAAATGAAATAGGGTCGCTACTCTTATGTTGACATTACATACAGCATTGTCAAAGCATACTTTTTTGATATTTTAAATCAGTCAACCCTTTGTCATGTTAACAATTCTAATAGTTTGGAGAGAAAGAGCAAGTGGTGATGCATGTTAAAAATGCATAGTAAGTTTTTTTTTTTTGTCTCTTTTTATTTTTTTTTATTTTTTATTTTTTCTAGGGGGGCAGTGGGGGCAATTTTGAAAAGTTTAGAAGTACAGACAACAATGCTGTCAAAATTATGTTCATGACAAAAATATAGAAAATTATGCTTGCCAGTAGTTACTCATGTCATTTTTGCATAAATAAACAGCAGAAACACATGAAAAGTTCTCAGCTTTTATTAAAAATTGTGTTGTGTAAAAGTTGAGGACAGACAAGTGCACAGATGTCTCTGCTAACATTCTCAAAACCTTACAGATAACTAAACCCGGTGCACATTTAGTCACTTTCCAAGGCCTTAAGTCTTTGAGAAAAACCCCTTATAAGCTTCTGGTTTTCATAAAGGGCTTTTCCTGATATCTCCTTACAGAGTAAGCCAAAGGATATACAATGTTAAGCTATGGCTTGAACATGTTTTCTAATTGGCTGTACAGTGTCTTAGTGGATTCCATACAACCATGCATAGTTAGAGCGTAGTCCTTTTTTTTTCAAGAAAAATAGAGGCATGTTTCACATTGTCAAAGGAGCACTCAGAATGACTGACAGATAAACTCTGGATTCCACCTTTTTTAAATGGGGTACAAAAAAGGTCCATTTCAATCAGTACATATTATTAGAAAGCATTTTCAATCAGCATTGTAACTGGCTTTATGCAGAGCCACTAGAGAGGCCAGAAGGTCAACGTCCTTGTCTAAAGATAGTGAAATAATTGCTTTGGCAAATTCCAAAGTTCTGGAATGCGGCAATGCCATGATGAGGGAATCATTACATTGTCAAAGGAGATAAAAGAAGCCTATTTAGGTCAAATTCCCCAAGGTGGACTATCAGAGAGAACCCTACTCGCCTACCTCACTGTTGAAGGTATTAGAAAAAGAAAGAAAGAAAGAAAGAAAGAAAAGGACGACTTATTCGGCCAGTGATTTTCATTTAGATTAGTGCTGCATTTTATGCAGGAGTGAAGTGTCTCTCTGAACCTCACACTGTCTGTCAGGAAGGTGCCGTCAAAATGGTTCACCTCCTCTGTCTGTAGATATTTTATTACATGCGCTTGTTAAGAAAACACAATTTTTCCCCCTCTCTAAAGGAAGCAGCTGTTTTTGTGTTTGTGCATATGTATTGCAGTCCTCTAATACCAGAGTTCAAACAAAGGCTCAAATCGAGGTTTAGTTACGCAGTGTTTGGTAGCTTATTAGTTCAGCTAACATTAAAGCTTCAACATTTTTCTCTGTTTAATTTCCCCGAGGCAACAAATGAACCCCTTAGTTCTTATCTCTGCACTGTAAATGGGTATAAACATAATTTTTATCCCTCAGCCTCCTTTTTTTATTTATTTGTGTGATTTTTTATTTTTTATTTTGTTTTATTGATTTATTTTACTTATTTATTGTAACCAGAGGGGCTATAGAATCAGGTCCCCCTAAATGAATTTCAACTAAAAAAAACAACAAAAAAACTGCACATTACTAATTAGTAAGTTACACTTCTTAGCTTATACTAGTTTGATTATTATTTGTTGTTTTAATGTAATTTTAATCTATACATTTATCCAAGAAAGCAAACCTCTTTCTAAACCATTACAATGAAGAAACAATTGTTTGAACATTTATTATAATTCGTACTTTCTAAGCATTTTTCCTTGATAACCAGCTAAACAAAGAAACAAATGTACAGCAAAAAAAAAGTTAATTACATATATTTAAACCAGCCTCCTCTCTTTTTCCTTTTTACCTATGAATTTAACAAGCAAGACAGATGTTCATAATCAAATAGTATTGTCTGAGCTACAGGGTTAATGTGCCTCCAGGGGAAACAGTCTTTTAAGAACACACACACACACACAAAAGGCAATGTCCGAGATGTTCTTTTCATTACAATGAAAGTAAATGGAGATCACAGCTCTTTCTTGTCTCTAGCATTAAATATATTTTATGTTCCATGCAGACTTTGTAACACTGGGACGACATGGGAGTCAGTAAGCAATAACACTGGGTAGGTTCTTGATTGAATTATTCTTTTAAGTTCAGCTATCCCCCGCTGGGTGCATCTCATGCATTATCAAACAAATGATAATAGGGGAGTCTGAGGCCAAGTAGCTTTTTGTTCTTTGCAGAACTGAAGCCAGTGAATATATTTGTCACTGCTGAGAAAACATAAATATTTTTAACAGCCTGTAACGTTATGCTCCAGATCACTTGAAGTCCTTATGCATCTAACTGAAGTAGCTGTAATGATGGCTTTCTGTTCTTTAGAAAACTAAGCCATGTTTAGTTATGTTTTATTTAATTAAGAACATCTTGAGTAAATATCATCTTAGTGATTTAAAGGGTCAGTTACTTTGATTATTCTTTATGTAGTTTCCAAGCTGACACAATCCTGTTTCATCTGCTAGATGTCTGTGACATCTGATGAATGTGTGAACAGATTCCTTCACACATCCATCTGTCCATTTCCGCTCTCAATTCTGGTTCCACCTGTCATCTGAACCTTGTCTGTCCAGCTTGTGTCTTTCACTGTCAACTCTGAGAAAAGAAGATGGCCCAGGGGTGAGCCCTGAGGTACATCATTCAGTGTTTATTTTGAAATTGTTGCTCCTTCCGTTACTATACTGCTCACAGAGTGGGAATCATCATTGTCGTAGACGTAAAGATGCTTGGGGACTCTGCGTAAGTCACCTTTCCATTCCACTCTTATTGCACTTTTTCTATCTGACCCAATTTACACCTGATGTTAACATTTAGCAAATCACAATTGGTTTGTATTAAATACAGGTATAAACAGAGTCCAAAACATTTTGTGATCCAGTCACTCACCATACTAATACAGTCAATATTGATTCACAATACCAGGTGTAAATATGGACTCTCTTACTGTTTCTCTCTGTCTCAATCTCTTTCTCCTTACTGCGTTTTCTTATTATTCCATTCTTCATTTCACTTTACATTGTCATTTCTGTAACTTTTGGCTTTAACAAGCAATTATCAAAGTACGTCTTGCAGGAAGCTAAGTTTAGAATAGCCATGGACAACACAGGATTTCTCAACAAGTATAGACTTTTGCTGACAGAACCATCTGCCTCACTGATCATCAAGCTAAGAAGATGTGTATTATTTCCAGTTTAGCTGTATTGTATATATGAACAAGCTATTTCTGTCAGACTGTTGTGTGTTTCCACTATACACTGGATTTATAGTAAAACATATTAAGCAGCAGACATGGGAAATATAGTTAATATTTCAGCTTTTAATGTGTATCCTACAGGTATATTCATATAGTTTTAGCAACCACACTTGCTTGACAAAAGAATGTTTATGAATATTTGATGTGCTCTATGAAATGTGCATTTATCTAAATTAAATCTGCTTAACTCTTCTTCTGAGTTTAAAACAGTTAGTGAAAGTGAAAGTCAACACATTACAAGTAATGCAAGTTACATAATCAGATTACGTTTTCAAGTAATTAGTAAAGTAACACATTTTCTTTTAATTTACAAGAAAATATCTATTATTTTTTATTTTTATTTAGTTTTTTTATATATGCGTTTTTTAATTTATTGATTGAGAGCTCTTCTTTAAAAAAATAACAAAAACAAAACAAAGCAAAAAAAAAATAAAAATCAATATTCCTTAAAATGAAAATAAATAAATAAATAAATTAACTGTGAAATGCTACTCAGAATATGAAGAAATCCTGGAATAGATAAATATGTTAAACAATAAAAATATAACTGATCCCATGTTATTAACCATTGTCTTTGCTGCTGAACTTCAATGATTCAATTCAACCATACTAATAACCAAAAATTGCTCAAGATAAACAGACATTTGTTCTTCTTTTTTTATTGCTGAAGAATGTTGAACTCTTCTTCTTCTGTGTTCTACTGTATAGACGTGAATCTGCTTTTCCTTCAGCCTGAAGCTTTTGTTGTGAAAGGCTTTTTTATTTAAAGGCTAAATAACTTAAAAATATTAAAAACAAACAAGCGAGTTATGCTTGTATATAACAAGTTATGCAAAAGTAACGTAACGCATTACAATCCATAAAAAGTAATTACGTAATTAGTTGCTTTTTAGTGAATAATGCAATATTGTAATGAATTACTTTTCAAAATAACGTTACACTGCATTTGGGATTGAGTAATTGCTGATAAAAGTTTTAATCTTGGTCGAACAATCCCTTTAAGTTCATTCAAATCTTTAAGACATTCACTCTGTTGCAAATTCAAAATCAAAATCATTACACATATATCATTAATGATTTTTAAAATATATATGAATTTGTTTTGCACAGAACTTGCTGGATATTGTTTTTTAATTAATTTCACACCAGTGTCATAAATTTTAAGAAGAGAAAAAAAAATGTTGCAGATAATCTTACTGTTTCTCGAGTTCGAACTTACTGGTAATAGAATATTAGCGTTGCCGTGCTGTCCGTGGAGAAGCCTCAGGGTTAGGAGGGCTGCCGAGCCCTAGGGTTAACAACCCTAACTGGCTCGGGAGGCTGGAGACTGACGGCCTAGTCCTAACCCTGAGTGCTCCCCCCAGATAGGGAACTGAAAGGAGGAGCTGGGGAGGGGGAGGGATACTAAGATCGAGATACTGAGAGAAGGAGTTTTTGCTATTTATAGGGAGTGGCATGCGATCTGATAGGGAAATGATATAATTGGGAGATTAGATAATAGTGATGAGCGGGCAAGTGATTACCTGTGCGTGCTCCTCCCGAAATTTGTTTATAAACATCATTTATTTGTTTACATAGAATATTACTATAATTATTCTCTGAATGGCATGACTTCCACTTGAGTTCATTGTGTTGTGTATGAATCATGTGAAAGGTCATGTTTATCGTCCACTGGTTGCTCTAATTTTTCTGTTTCCACAGAACTCTGGGAACGAAGAGCTACCGAACCCAGCTGACTATGTGAGCTGCCATCATCCAGGCGACAAGGAACAATTCATTGAACCTCCGCCTCCTTCTGCCTACCCCCCTGTTACCTTCCTGCCTCAGAACCCTTACACCCAGCACCCTACTAATACCCCCATGTACACCTTCCAGCCAAACGCGGCCCCTCCTGCCCCCCGACCCCCATTTAACTACCCCAAAGAGCAGTCCGTCTAGACCCACGGCCGACCGATCTGGAAGACGCCCCATCGCCCCATACAGGATAGCCATTATGCGTCACACCTGGAGAGAACAACACTTCCTTCCTCATTACTGTTGTCCTGCGCTGGCCACATCAGGATGCGGGCGGTCTCTCGGAACAATGAATAAAAGTGTCAGTAGTTTGTGGACCTGAAACCGTGTGTGTTGTGCACTGCATGTTTCACTATGAGGCTGTGGTTAGGACCCCTAGTCTTGTGATGTAAATATAGAAACACCGCACCACAACCCTACGCCCTCCCTCCCCTCACAACAGCACACCTCACTTCTCCTGAACACAGGGTATCAGCCTTCGCTCTGTCTAAACCTCTCTTAGATCTTTCCCTCCTTTATTTTAATTCTGCCAAGTGTCTGACCATTGACAGTGTTTCAAGAAATTGTCACCCAAAAGGAAACGTTCGCTCATTATTTATGCACTCTCATGTGATTTCAAAGCGTATGCTGATATTTAAATTCTTTTTTTCTAGATCATAGAAGATGATTTGAATAACCTTCTTGCAGCTCTTTTCCGAGACATGGTTCAAGTTAATTATGTCTGTCAAGTTCCAAAAAGGACATCAGTTAAATAAAAGCATCAGTTGTCACATGAGGAATATTTAATATCTATGAAATGCTTTTTTTTTTTTTTTTGTGAAACAATGGTTCTTTAAACTAATTAAAGTAAGAAATGTTATCATAAAGTTCTTTGGGAACTTGGCACTGCTGTAAAAACAGGAGTGTATGGAAAATAACTGCTTGAATGATATTTAACAGTTTTCTTAAAAAAAAGAAAAAAAAGATTTGCAATTGCATGAGGTTGAGTAGGTAATCGCTGAACTGTTCCTTTGTCATTGTCACATTTTTGCTTTCTTTTTATTTTTTTCCTCTCTTTTAGTGAGTTTTGTTTTATCGATTGTTACACATTTGCGTGTTACTCTTTTACTCTTCAGATTATATTTGCTTGCTTCTTGTTGTACATGCTTGAGTTGAGTGACTGTTAAAATGTACCATTTTATTTATCTAATGACATTTTGTCAAAATTACGACATGGCACAACATCCCTACAGTGATTTTGCCGAAAAAGCATTATATGGGTAAATTGGCAGTGGCCGTTTTTCTCCAAAAAGGATTTCCAAATAGAACCAAATATCAATAAAATATTTAGTCAATACAATCTAAAATGTGAATGTTACCTGTACTCTACATGAAAAAAACAAACAAAAACAAATAAAAGGGCTCTATTTCACTTCCTCTCATAAGATATCATCTGACACAAGTGAAACACTTCATTTTTGATGGCATTACAGTAACACTTTCATCTTGTTTTGCTTGTAGTTACCAAAGAAATAGAGCATTCCATATTTGCTTCCAAACAAATGTTTACATTTGGCATTATCAAAGATGTAGAGAGATAAGCAGATGCTTTTCATCTGGAAACTCATCCATGCTTCAAGCCATTCAAATTAGCGTAACTCTCATGTATCAATTTATTTCTTCGAAGTCTTGTTGTAAGAAGAGACCGTGTTTTATTTGCGTTGCTGCTGTATTCATAAGTGTAGGTTGTCCTTGAAAACGCATGCATTTCCGTCCAGTTTTATTTCATCATCTCTTTTTGGTTAAACCTACTATTAACATCCCGTTTTGTTTCACTGGCTGACCTACACAAAACCTTTTCAGGGACAATCCACAACTTTCTTCCTCATTAAGGTATTTTTGAAAGAAAAGCATATGTTGTTGTATTTTTTTAGAGAACGATCCTTGATATGCTCTTACCGTCTAGGACATATTCAGTGTCATATTCAATCCTGAACCCTTACGAAGAGCCAATACAAATCACTGCTGCCCTCTTTACAACCTCAACCAGACCTCTTCAAAGAATGAGATCATCTGACAACAATGACGCTTATGTTGTTAGGCCATGTCAAATGTACATGCTGGAAAAGAAAAAGAAAAAAAAAATATTTGTGCTCAGTGTTTGTGCTCAATGTGAAAGTTACAAGTGATAAAAGAGTTTGTTCAGGATTGGTTTTAAAAATGTATTTTTGCAGTGGTTTATGGGATAGGTTACAATATGTGAAGCTACCTACTGTGCACACCTTTATGTCTGGCATTGATTTGTATGTGTGGACTAGTGTAGCGTTAGAATCATCTGTGGTTCCTGGGTCGCATTGCTGGAAAGAAATACCTGTCCCCATGTCACATATTTTGGATTATTGCTGCCACATGCATTATTATGCTTATTATTATTATTTTCAACACTGAAGATCATGCATCATTTGCCACTAGTTGATTTTTCTTTGTTGTCCTACTGCCTCGGATAATTTGAAAGTGTAAATGGTTTTTCTTTTGTTCTGAAATTGTGATATTATTTTACTTAATTTCTATGTTTGCAGTCCTGCCGAGTTTGTTTTTTTTACACGTGAGCTGTGGCTTTTTGTTAATATTTTCTAACACATACAATGTATACATTATATCTTCATGTTTGTAAAGGAAAATCATTGTCCGAGTCATCGTGAACACATGAACTCAATCATTGTATGTGTCACTGCTAGTTATTCTTCCATATGTGAAGCATTATGACTTTTTGTCTTTTTTACATGGGGATTATGTTTGGTGTAAAAGTTAACTTTATGTACCAGATGTGTGAAACAAAACTCATGCAGATGAACATTAAACCTCACAAAATCTGAAAAGAAAAAAAAAGTGTTTGTTTGGAAATATATTGTTGAGCTGTATTTTCTAAATTGTAAGCTTTATGTGCTAAATTGCATATTTTTCTAATAATTTTGTTGCCATAACAGCTAGTTGACTAATTGTCTGGAAACTGTGTTGGTTCTTTCTTCACCTGACCTTGAAAACAGCTTGATGGAAACCAACAAAACTGTATAAAAGCTGAGCTATTTTTTAACTTTTACAGCACTTTATAAAAATATAAAATGCCATGCCTTATATTAACCTGAAAACAACAGCAGTATTAAGGTAAATATTTATTGAACGTGAATGTCTTGTAAGGACTTCTGGGAACACTTCTGCATAATGACTCTTGGAAGTACTTTTTTTTTAATGGTACGATGAAATGAGATGTCTAAATAAACTGGTATACTAAAATAAATTAGACTTGAGAGAGAGCATTTTAGGGTCAGATTTTTAAGATCACGTTGACTTGCATCTTCAGTGATTCTACGCTGAAGCAATGCTTGTTTTCCAAACCAGCACATAGATCTCATGATTAACTGGAGCTTAAGTGCATCATTAGAAAGCTGTGATATCCAAATAAGCTAAACAAAGCTAAAATGTTTGCCAGTAGCATGGTTCTAAGCCTGTATCTTCAGCAGTTTGTCTCCCTGACATAAAAATACTATTCATTTGAATATTAAGTTGAAAATACACTGCCCGTTAAAAGAAAAAGTCACACACACACTAATATATTGTTGGACCCCCTTGGCTTTGATTACAGCAAGCATTCACCATGGCATCATTTCGATAAGCTTCTGCAATGTCACAACATTTATTCCCATCCAGAGTTGCATTCATTTTTTTTGCCAAGATTTTGTATTGATGATGGGAGGGTCAGACCACTGAGTGTTGGTTTTCTCCAGCATATCCCAAAGATTCTCAATAGGGTTAAGGTCTGAGCTCTGTGGTGGCCAATCCATGTGTGAAAATGATGTCGCATGCTCCCCAAACCACTCTTTCACAATTTGAGCCCGGTGAATCCTGGCATTGCCATCTTGGAATAGACGCATGCCATCAGGAAAGAAAAACATCCTGTCTTCCAACCAAAATGCCCATATGGGTCGTTTGCCCAAATCCATGAAATACGACACATCAGAGCATATACTACAATTGCGCCCCAGAACTGTTTCATAACAGTGTTTTGACCTTTTTTATCTGTGCTATAATTTGGGTTTCTTGTAGCTCAGCTTGGGTTTCTTGTAACCCAAAGTTGTCCAGAAAATGTAATAGTCTATATCTGATCAGTAGTGTACATATGCGAACATTGCTTTGTCGTCCCCTGTAGTCGATACACTTGCAACAACATGTCTAAAAGACTATTTTGGACTGAAGAGCATCATTCAGATGTTTTAGCTCGCAAGGCATTCATTTTCATTTGATTGGGAAGGCAGGATGATTTTCTCACAAAAAGCTGTTGTTTCCCCCATCTCCACTAGAGCGGCAGGCATTGCCAGATATTTTCTCTGTCTGATTGAGCATTTGGTGGTAGTGCTAAATTCCATGCTTTTGAAATTGTTTCCTGTCCCAAATGGCCTGTCCTGTTACGGCACTTTTTGACAGCTGACAGTTGTGTTTTATGCATACTGATCCACAATATTTATTCACAATTGTCGGTTTTAAAGGTTCAGGATTGGGTAAGCAGAATGTAACAATCAACCCCCGAAAAACACAAGTAATGAAAATATATTGGAGGGGATGTGGTTCCCTCAGTGAAGTCCCTGAGTGGATGCTGTTTATATCCTTAAAAAATGACAGTGAAATCAAATGTGGAGATTTGCTTTAAAGGGACAGTTAAGCCAAAATGAACACTCTGTCATCACTTACATGTAAAAGCTGCTGGACTTTCTAATGTGAAACAGACACAAAATGTATTATACATGAATGGGGTCAAATGTTGTCTTTGATCCCACTGACTTTCATGGATAGCAATAATTAAAACATTCCTCAAAATATTGTAGCAAAGCAGTGACATTTAATTACTGGTTTTCTGATGGCATGTTTGACTGTGCGTCCAAAGCAGGCAAACCTCCAAGGTTAGCAAAAAGAGTGTAACAACAGTGTAACATCTGCTTTTGTCAGAAATGTGCGGGAAAAGCTTATAATTTAGTAAAATGATAGGAGATCCCAGCTAAAGGTACGTTCTTGTTCCAGTCCAGTTCTCACCTGTCCAGTTGTCTCGTGTTTCTACTGTCCTGACCATTAAAGTCAAAAAGGCCCATTGCAATAAAAAGGCAACCTCTGAGCAGTGAAACATTTTTATAGTGGAGACTTGCAAGAGATTATAGCAAGACAATACATTTTGAATTCCTTTACTTTCTCATATCATAGTTGTGTCTACTTTTATTTCTAGGATTTTTAAGGAGAACCATCTAATACACCGTTGAAACTAAAACGAGAAATAGTCTCCTGAGGTTAGAAAGTGCAACCACTGAGTAATAAAATATTCCTATAATGGAGACTTGATAGAGATTGCAGCAAAATATAAATTCTATGTTTTTCCACCACATTTTTTCAAATATTTCTCCTGTCTTGTTTGTCTACTTTTATTTCTAGGAGAAACATCTGAAATGCTGTTGATACTAAAATGATATATCATAATCTCATCTAAATCTAGGAAAAGCAATCGCTGAGCAATACATTTTTTATTAGGGGTTGCACTAATATGAATGTCTCTAGCGTGAAAGTGTTTCCTGCACACAACGTCGATGAGCTGCAACTGGTAAGCATATAGATTTCTGACTTGTAATTGATCTTTATTATTAACCATCTCTCATGTAATCATCCACAAGTGTTTCAACCTCTGAAAGAAGTCAATACAACAGCTCGTAAACAATGACATATTATATTTTCCTAAGGAAAGTTTTTTGTGTCCATATCACAACTACAGTCAACACCAAAAAAGGATTTTTGCTATTTATTATTATCATTATTATTATTATTATTATTACCTGTATTCTGTATTTTAGCTTATATACAACTATTGGAGTATGCCTACATAACTGAATCAAGGTTGGTATAAAAGTACTGAAACTCATCAAATTTTTTTTTAATAATTATGTCCTTTGGATAATTGATTATTAAACTTAATTTTTAAAATTTATTAAAGCACAATTTCAGTTTTTCAGTAAAACATTTGCAAACATTAAGCATCACTAGTCACAACCCTGCTGTACTTTCCACAGATGTAGTAGATTATTTAGAAACATTTGGCTTCCACTCTGGCACATGAAAGATAACGATGCCCTGGATTAACCCTAGTCCGTACTCAAAAGCACTTTATACACTAGTCAATAAACCTGAACCAAGTTTCTGTATCAATTAGATAACTCCTCTTAAAAAGATTCAGGACCTCTTTGAAACATCTCACATATTAGAGTTACAGTCTTGGCATTATTATGGTGACTGCTCAGTAAGGCACAACAACAATCAAATCAACAAAATTAGTAATGACACCACAGTAATTTGGCTAATCAACAACAATAAAACTGAGTACAGAGAACAGGTGGCGGATGTGACAATGTGATGCCATAAGAATGATCTGACCGTGAACAACAACAAAATAACATTGAAGACTTCAGGAGACATGGAGGTATCTTAGCAGAGAATGACACCATAGACGGCCTACATTATGAACCATGTAGTCTGTCAAAGCATATATTGCAACACAAGCCTGAAACTGTGATTTATCAACTGACTGCATTTATTGTATTATTCAGAATTATTCATAAAATCTGTTCATGTACATGTTTAGTGTTGGTTAGCAAAATCTTGCTTTCTAAAAGTAAAGGGATTGAACTTAAAGTTGTTGCCAAAACAACCCGAGAACAATTATTATGCATCTTAACCCCATACAATTTTCTTTATTAAACAAAACTTGTTTTCCCATACAATGGCCTGGAAGAAAATTCAGAATATAAAGCTCTATTGTCATAAAACATATCATAAAAATAGTCTTCTGATGTCATATAACAGCATTGATTTTTTTCTTTTGGATGAACTATTCCTTCAGAATAGGAAGGAAATAATTTGGGAAGAAAATTGTCATCTCACTGTTGCAACTTTAGTTATGTTGTAACTAAGCTGGCTAAAATTCCTAAGACTGAATGCTAAACTAGAAACCATGCAATAAAACAAGAAGTCTACAAACCTGAAGTAGGATGGATCACACAGGAAAAGCACAGAAAGTCATTTACCTAATCCTCTTGAGCCTCTATATCCTCTCACCAGGCTCAGGTCACTAAAAGTTTACTCAGAGTGCCAAAAGTTCATTATAATGCCATAGATGCTGGATATAATGTATTTTGTGAAAGTAAATGTCTGCAAATGGCAAAACAGTCTCAGTTTCATAACAGAATGTTGGATTATACTGTACAAAGATTTAAAGCAAGAGTTTCTGATGAGAATAATTATACTCATTCTAAATAAGATGTGATCCTTAGATCGCATGATCCCAGAATAAGCCCTATTTAATTGGAATTTATTTTTTGGACTGGGCATTTACAGAAAACTGGAAAAGAATCCTTTGAGATTTTTGCATTCAGATACCTACTGAATGGAGGTTAAAATAAGGTTGTTTACAACAAATATTTACAAAAGCAAAAATAAATAAATAAATAATAAGTCTATCAAAACTTAATTCATATTCACAAAATAAGATTCAAAAATGTATTGCACATAAATGCTTTTATGTTTAGAAATTGATTGTTGAATCCCTTATTTATTTATTTATTTTTGCCATTTTTCTTGATCATTGTGGGTTCGGTTGTGCTTAATTTTAGAATTTCCTACCAAGATTCAATCTACCATTTTTATAAGAGTAATCAAAACTATCAAGGCTCTACTTTTATTTGTATACACTCACATTAACGACAATTGGCATGAGATGACAATTCATCTGTTTTCTAAAGGCATACTGTATATCTCATTTTCAACAACAAATCTGTGTATATCTGTGCTTTATTTTGTATTGACTGATTAAAGGTGCACTAAGCAACATTTGAAAAAAGCTTTTGACCACATTGTCAGACACATTTTTAGCCAATCAGCAGTTAGGGGGTGAAAAGAGCACTCAATTTGAGTGCACTGGATGATTAGCAGATGGACTAGACAGAGAGAGATGGCGGATAAAAAATAAGAACATTTTAGAGAAACAAAACATTGAAAAGAAGGGTTAAGATTATCAGGCAAGAAGTAGGACCCATGTGATAAAGAGCTCAAACAGCCGGAAGGCCTGGAATTGGATGCCGAGGTTGCATTTCGAAACGCTGATTTTACTTTGTTTCACCAAAACTATAGAATACCCTTATTACAGAACAGTTCACCCAAAAATACCCCATATTTTACTCACCCTGAAGCCATCCTAGGTGTATATGACTTTCTTCTTTCAGATGGACACAGTCGGAGGTTTTTAAAAATGTATCCTGGCTCTTTCAAGCTTGGTAATGTGGGTGGATTGTGCCCACTATTTTGAAGCCCTGTAAATCAGATAAATCGCATAAAGCACTGTAAATAGGATAAATCGCAAGTACTGCAATGTAAAACTAACCTATGCACCTTTGGGAGGTTATCATAAGTCCTCTCAAGCAGACTGATGGATTTTTGTAACAAAAATATTTCTAGTTTTAAATTGATAACCTAAATAACTGACTGACTGAGCGCCAAGTTCCTTCTTCTTCTTTATATTTTAATGGCAGTTGGCATACAGCTTCAAGGTGCATTACCGCCACCTGCTGGCTAGAGCACAGGGTTCCGGCTTCTTGGCTGACTTCTGACTCAACATACGCTGTATGAAGTTACCAAGCTTGGAAGAGCCAGGATAAATTTAGTAAAAACTCTGACTGTATTCGTTTGAAAAAAGAAAGTCCTATACACCTAGGATGGCTTCAGGGTGAGTAAAATATGGGGTAATTTTTATTTTTGTATGAACTATTACTTTAAAAGGACTTTGATTTTACATAGCTTGCTGTTTTTTTTCTGTGCTGGCTTTTGTTTGAATATGCTTGTGTGTCATCTTTGTGTACATACGTGAGAGGCGGAGATATCAAAACAGAGGCATGTTTGGTGCTTTCAAATATCAACATCGTTTGGCAAAAGTTGCTTAGTGCACCTTAATTGTTTAATCAAAATGCCAACCTTCCAGTCTTTTCTCTGGATACACCAAGTTGACTTCAAAGAACTAGTGGAGACAAATTAGTTGAATCAGGCAAACTTTCGCCGATGTGAGTCCAACAAAACTGACTGTTGGCTTGGTGTGTCTCATGTTTCACACTTGGATTTATCTCACAAAACTTTTGCTTCATTGTCATGTTAATGAGTCTTTCTAAAACTGTGCCCATTATTTGTGTGTACTGACCCTGTTTTGTAATCCAAACAGATCTGGCTGATGTCAAGCAGATAAGTGGCACTGGTTCCAGAAACCTTTTCTGTATCAATCCAGTGCACCTCTAGCTCACTTGTCATCTTGACACCTTTTAATAAGCATTAATTGCGGTAATTAGTAATCCGGAGCACAACCCTCATTATATCATACTTCCAAAGTCATTACAATTTAGCAGGACATTAGGCAGCCAGTGACACAGACCAGCTACAGGAGCAGGGGAGGAGGATCTGAATGCAGATTTAGTTGAAGGTTTCAGCCATCTTTGGCACCTCTGAGATCAGGCCCACCTCCAAGGACTGATTCAGACACTCACCCGTATCCCCAATGAAGACACCTCCACGAGAGCTGAGGGAACCATTACTATGGTTTCCTGCAAAATAATTAGAAAAAAAAATGCATTAGAGTGAATCAGACAATTAAGATTTGATCGGAGCATTGAAACATGAGGAGCCGAATTCCACAAAGAGGCCTCAAAACAACAGGAAGTCATAAATCAGCCCATGATACCCTGTTGCCTGCCTGATCCAAGCAGATCCAACAGACATTGTCACAGGACAGCTTGCAACATTAACTCAAAAGAGCGGGAAAATTCGGACCATGTGACTGATAAGAGAACATTTGGATTTATGATTTGGGGAGGAGAAATATCACCACACCCTAAGCTAGAATGATATCTATTGGTTAAAATACGATTTCGGGATGTGTCTAGATGAGTTGAAAAGCTCAAGACACTCTTCAAATTACGCTCTTAGCCTCAGCTTTTGTAGCCCGGTTTTTAAAACTATGCTCTTTGCCACCTTTTGCATTCTTTAAGAGCCGTTCTACGTGCTCCAGCATGCACGCCTGCTGCTGCCTAGCCACGATGAGAAGAAAACCAATCTAGTCTCGTTACTTTATTTCTTTACTTTCTTTT
>JAUMHE010000071.1:3995727-4009576 GCA_032359235.1 Enteromius mattozi | reverse complement strand
TTTTGTTTTTGTTCCAGTTAAATGTCATTTGTTTCCGGTTTTCGTTTTCGTTCCTTGAACCGGTTCAGAGCCCTGCTTGAAACCACTGATGTAATTACACTTTTGTGTTTAGGGAACCAACATATGGGGGAAAAGGTAATTGCATCCTGAGTCTCATTTATAGATATGTAAAGGTATCATATGTATGGGAAACTATGTGCATTTACTGATGAATTGTAACAAATTTATCATACACGATGATACATTATCCAATACACTATTTTATACATATATAAAACATTAACAATCTACAGTATATGCAAACATTTGCTGTCCAATATGTCAAGGCACTGTTAAGTTTTTATGTTTTTATTTATTTCATTATTATTATTATTATTATTATTATTTCTTTATACAGATTATGTAAAATACATTTGATGTCTTTTTAAAGAAGTGTTATTGTAATTATATTTAGTTTTTAAGATTTCATTAATTTTAAATAACGTTTTATAGCGAATTTCAGGAGGATCATGTACGAACGATCGCAGCTGCTGCCAATCTCCTCATTAGTATCGGCCAATCAGAACTCCTCTCCCCCGCTATAAATTCCGCTAACTTCCTCTCTCCACTATCTGCGTTTTCTTCGACTGCAAGCCGTCATGTCCGACTACGAAGAGTCAGAATACACAGACGCCGAACAGGAGGAAACCGTTCCTCCCCCATGCCGCAGCCCCGCAAACACCTAGCACGGCTAAACCACCAAGCTAGCCCGCCGGCTCGATCAGAGGCCTGATGCCCATCCTTCGACAAGCCACGCTACCCAGCCGGACCATGATTAACAGCCCACTCAAACCGGTTCCACCGCTCAGCCATCCGCCAGCCACTATCCCGTTCAGCAAGCACCAGCTCAACAATTATCCGCCCTGCAACCTCCCGTTTGGCCAGCACCTCCTCTCATTTCTGCACAAAATACGCAGCAGCAAGTGCATGTTGCCAATCCAAGCATTAACCAGCAACCCAACGCCGCTTCAACTTCCTCCGCTCAGGGCCCTCCATATAGTCTGCCTTTTCAACCCACCTCTCAAACCTCTTTCAATTTTCCTCTCTATCCTTCCTTCCCCGCTTTTTCTTCCACTTCAGCCACTATTAGTTCAGCTCCAGCCATCCACCAAACCACCCCCTTTTCTCTTTATACAGCGAAACCACTCCCCGTGCCAGCAAACGCAGCAGCTCTGGAACCCACCCCTGTTCCCCCCGCCATCAGATCTCAGATTTTATCAGGTGCAGATATAGACCTCTTCACACTTCTCTCCCGGGTTGACTGCAGCGATTTTCACACTCACCTTAAAGCATTCCAACAATAATCCATCCCGCATCTTGTCATTTCCCGAATTCTCCATCGCTTTCAATAGATATTCAAAAGTAATTTGCTCAGTTTTCCCGCAAAGGAGGCGCGAGCTCAGCGATTATCTTGCCATCATCACTGAGCTCGCGTTGTCCTACGGAGGCACCCACTATTACACCTACCACCGTCTGCTTTCCACTAAATGTGCGATCAGGGTCTCCCAGTGGAACCAATGTTCCAACTGGGGGGCCCTCGATCTCGAACTCCACAATCGAGTATTCACCGGTTGCCGCAGTATTACCTGTGCGGTCTGCAGGTCGGTGTCTCATTCCTCTACGTCTTGCCCTTATGTTAACCCTTCCATTCCTCCTTGTTCTGAACCTCCTCTTCCTTCCGTTAGATCCACTAGCTATGTTCATTCTAACACCTTTCAGCCCAGCCGCCCTCAAATTTGCCATGCAAATCCCGAAACCTGCGGGGATTTCAATGCTGGTCGATCCAGGCGACCTAAATGTAGATTTCTGCATGTGTGTGCTTTTTGTGGCAGCGCCCACGCACAAATAGTTTGCGCTGTATTAAGAGCCCAAAATAAAAGTGCTAAAAAGTATCTGTCTACTCCCGTCAATATTGCTCAACTATCTCTTGAATTGTCTAACCATCCTGATCCTATCTTTTCTGATTACCTTTTGACAGGTCTGAAGCAGGGTTTCCACCCAGGCATAAGCTGCTTTCCAACCCACTCTCATATTTGCCATAATCTCCAGTCAGCCTCCACCGATCCTGACTCAGTCGACCTGTTGATTAAAAAAGAGCTCAATGCCAGCTTCATGATCGGCCCTTTCTCTACTCCGCCGTTTAACATTTTTCGAGTCAGCCCAATAGGGATAGCAACCCGAAAATTTTCAGGGAAAAAGCGTTTAATCATCGACTTGTCCTCTCCTCAAAACTCTCCAACTCCTAGCATTAACAGCCTCATTCCCCTAACAGAATACTTTCTAAATTATCACGATGTAAATCAAGCTATTCACATGATCAAAACCGTCGGACGCAACTACCGCAGCAGAGAAAGGTCTTTCGCAACAACAGATCCAAATGCTAGGCCGTTGGTCTTCTAGCGCCTTACAAAGTTATATCAGATCAGACAAAGCTTACATTCAAAAAACTCTCCAAATGCTCACCTTCCAACCAGAGCCACCCAACAGCTTGCCTCAACCAAACTACCCAGATCCTAGGAACCCGTCGCTCGCACTCTCCCAGCCGCCACCCGGGCCATATCAGGCCGACACCTTTACTATCCCGGCCTCCACCCAGCCTCCGCCTTTCCCCTTTCCCTTCGCCTCTCCTCTTCCTCCTTTCTATCCCCCAGCCCATCTTCCTTCCCCTCAGCCTTTTCAGCCCCCCCTTTACCTATCTACCAAATCCCTAACTTCTTCCAACCCGCTAAGCTTCTCAACCACCTTGTCTTTACGCATCACCCATTCTTCCTTATTTCTCGCCTCACCCAGCCTTAACCTCTGAACCGGCTTTACCTTCTTAACTCTTTTCTCTTCCTTTCTTCCCGACCTGCACTGCCTGCCGCTCCGGCCTCTCTCTGGCCTGGTCTTCACCCGCCTGTCTGCTCCGGCCTCTCCCAGGCCTGGTCTTCACCCGCCTGCCTGCTCCGGCCTCTCCCTGGCCTGGTCTTCACCTGCTTGCCTGCTCCGGCCTCTCCCGGGCCTGGTCTTCACCCACCTGTCTGCTCCGGCCTCTCCCGGGCCTGGTCTTCACCCTCCTGTCTGCTCCGGCCTCTCCCGGGCCTGGGTTTCGCCTGCCTGTCTGCTCTGGCCTCCCTCTGGCCTGGTTTTTGCCTGCCTGTCTGCTCCGGCCTTCCCTGGCCGGGTTTTCGCCTACCTGTCTTCACCTGCCCACCCGCTCGGCCTCCCTTCGGCCCCGTACTAACTTCTGCCTTGGCCGACCTCGGCTTCCCGCCTTCCTTAGCCTTCTTGGCCGCTTTGCCCGTCTCAGCCCATCCATAGCCTACCTTGTATTTCCATTCCTTTTCCTAACCCTTCTCACTTTGACGCAGTCTGCTCTTCGAAGACGCCTTCTAAGTTCCCTCCGTTTCGGTCGGAGGACCACAAAAGCGGAGCTCAGGGGGAAGAGACCCGCCGGAGATGGTCGTTCCTCTCACTTCGACCCCAACGGGGGAACCTTCCATCCATAGTCATAGGCCTCAGGCAGGGGCGGGCGCCCCTCTATTTCCCGATTCCAAGTTGAACCATCCAGCCAGGCTGGGCTCCGAGCATCAGTCAACCCTTGCCTCCTAGGGGCAAAACTCCTAGGGCTCGGGGTCCGCCGGGCTACCTGCCTGTCCCCCGGACAGTCCGCCAGGCAAGCTCATATTTATAAATCGCTGAGGAAGTGAGAACTAGTGAAATGACATTTTATAGTCAGTTTCACGAGGATCATGTACGAACGATCGCAGCTGCTGCCAATGTCCTCATTACTATCGGCCAATCAGAACTCCTCTTCTCCGCTATAAATTCCACTAACTTTGTCTCTCCACTATCTGCGTTTTCTTCGACTCCCACCACCTTCCCTCACCGCCTCCTGTTCCGGGACCCGGTCGGGGAAAGGCCCAAACTTACCAACCTCCTCCCCCGGGGGGGGGTTCCTTCTTCGGTACTCCGCCTTCGTATCCGTTTAGCTACCATTTCTTATCGCCGTCTGACAACTTATTATCTCAACGCTCCCACTTCCTCCCAGGGGGCTCGCGGGGGCCAGGATGGGCTCCGAGCATCAGTCAACCCTCGGGCTACCTGCCTGTCCCCCGGACAGTCCGCCAAACAAGCTCATATTTATAAATCGCTGAGGAAGTGAGAACTAGTGAAATGCTTATTATTCTTTAAGAAATGCATTTTGACCATTTAATTGAATAACACAATTAAAATAGCAGAATCAAAGATAACATTTGAATTGCAGTATATACTGTAATACTTCAACAGACAACTTTATCATTGATAATACACATTCTAATAAACAGTTTTCCACCTACTGATGTTGAGCATTTAACAGTTGCCAAGCATCATACAAACTTGTCGCATTAATATGTAATGCATGGTTCAAATGCAACTCATCCAATTAAAATTTAAAGTTGGACCTATTTTTTTTTACCAAATAATACTGTCTAAAGGACAAACTTACAACACATATTCATCCAGAGACATACATTCACACACACATACAAACACAGATCTAAGAAAAGACTACTTCGCCCAAGCCGCAGAGATCAAAGCCTTCTTATTATCCTGCTGTCCCTCTTTCAGTATCTCTCTGCAGGACTCTGTAACTGTCAGCAGGTATTTCAGCATTTCAAAGAGCAGCTGTTGGCCCATCTTTCTCCACTCCATACCTGGAGAACTTTACATCTTTGGGCTCCATCTCACATGTGCAAATCACAGCAAATGCCACAGCAGCACCGTGCTGTCTGATTTTTCACTGTTTTAATTCTGATCTTTGGCTGTGACAGAGGTCTGACTCCTAGATTACTGGTCTCATGCAAGCGTGGGCCTCCAATCTTCTTCGAAACCACATGCGTGAAGCAAACATGCATGTTTGAGGGCATTCGATTTGGCCAAAGAGGAAAGGTGCGAATCAGTACCATCCTGAAAGTGTGGGCCAGATGTTTCCAGAGATGGAAGTGTCATAATTACATTGTGATTTGCAAATGAACACTTGTTTCTATCTGGCTGTAGTGGGAGGTCAGTTCATGGATGGCCATGAGCTTCTCAGTTGGAAGTTCAATTTTTTATTTTTATTTTTTTTTCGACCCATGCGGATAACTTATGCTACATGCATGAGTAATGTGTGGTTATTTATTTCAAAGAAAATAAAATAGTAGCAAGTGAATGCCTTACGCTGGGGAATCAGGCCTCAGCATTCTAGTTCCTGCTCATTAGCTTCCCTCTGTAGTACGAGACATGAAACAAAATGGGCCTAACCAGTCCTCAATGGGTGTTTATTAGGAGCTCATTAGCATTTCTATATTCTCGCTGACCTCAAATGTTGAATCATGCTGGAAGTGTAGGGTGAGGAATCTATGCAGTAAATTGCCAGCTCACAGCAATGACTTTGGATAGCAAAGAATTCCCAGCTTCGGGGAAATTATCATCATGAAAATCTTGCAATCATGTACTTAATGGGAGGAATAATTAATTAGAGACCCCAAATTAGAGTTAAAAGTATGACTGGGAAACGAAGAGGTCTCCCTCCGCAATACTCCACAGAAGGTGAATGAATTATTCACAGTCGGCATGCATCATGGGTAATTTGCTGCAGGCCATCTCTGTAAACAGCTTGCAAAGGGCTCAGAGCAGAACATTCTGTTATGTAAAAAAGCATAATGGAGCCAATTCGAAAAAATTTAATTTCAGACTAGGGGTTTCTATGAGGTTTAAGTTGTTTTCACACTCACTTTGATTGCTAGAGTTACAGTACGTGCTTTGCCCCAAAACTGTTATTTATTTTTACTGTTTTGCATCCACAGTATGTTTAAGTACTAAATTTACCACTGTTGCTAGGTGCTCCAAAGGAGAATATGACAATTATGTCATTAAACTATTTATGCCTCTGGATTCACCATTTAACTTGCACAGAACAGCACTTGCATTGGTCTGCTGATGGCCATAACGTGTGCTGCTCTCCGAAGGCAATTACACATCGCACCGGAGTTCACACTAGCAGGTCTGCACCAAACCTTCGAGTATGTAAGTGTTCTTAAGACTCACACGATCAACTAGATTCCCTAGACAGCATCTCAACTACATCCTGTTTATTTACTTTAATTTTGTTTTATTCTCGCAAGCAGACCACTAATGCATTGCTGTGGTCCTGGAGGAGCTGAGCAGCACTAGAGCTCTTCAGAGTAATTTGGTTCCACCTGAGGAGACCCACATGCTTGTGCAAGCACAGAATCAATATTAATCAAATCGGAGGGAAGACAGGATTGTGTTGTTGTTGCTTTTTTATAGCGGATGTTGCAGCCAGGCATGGAGATAATATTTCAGCACAAATGTAAGGCCAGCAACAGCTGTGGTCAATATTCTTTCCATGGTCACTCAGGAAATACTGATAACTTAAGAAACATCTCTCTCTTTCTCTATGGCCCATGCGCAGGTTGTCAGAACTGACCATGCATGTTATGTTCTAGTTTAATTCATTGAATTTGAATTGAATGTGAGTTGAAGTTGCAAACAGGATGCATCTACATTTACATGCACCCAAATAATACATTAGTGATCGGATTGATGGCTCAATCATATTGAAAAGCCTTCATGTAAAGACAGTCAATCTGAGTGAGTTCAGTCCGAATGACATTTCGAATGGATTGAAGACTTAAAATATCCAATCAACAGAGAAAAGAGAGAAGAAAGAAAAAACAAAAAAGTAGCATGCTTGAATGCCGTGAATCTCTTCGTAATCCATTTCAAAAATGCTTTACACAGTGGCATAATGTGGATGTTTACCAGAGCCCTTTTATTATAGGTTCTCTGTTTACATACATATTACATCTTATGAAATTGCATGTTTATTATGTCTTAAGAACTGGTTAGTGGTGGAGGTGACTGAATACTTTAGCCATAGTAAACCCATAATTTGCTGCTTAGTAAGAGTACGTTTAGTTTAGATATTAAGTTAATGTACGGGGTAGGGAATAAGGAATTAATATGTGCTTTATAAGTACTAATAAATAAAGCCAATGTGTTAGTAGTATGCATCTTTATGAGCAAGTAGTTCATAGCGAGAACTGGTCCTTATAATAGTCTTGGCTAGTGTTCGCATACACAGAACATTAAGGTTTTGTGTCATTATGCATTAATATTCTGTAAATTCTTCTTCATGCCATTCCGATTCAACAGCCTTATTGCCTTCCCAATTTTTATACGCCCCATGTTTTGCTATCCTTTATCTCTCTTCCTGTCCTGTTTTACTGCCCGTTTGCTCAAGACTGTAATTGATGACTGGTTGCCAGTCATAATGTTGTCATAATAAAATGCTCAAGGGGCTTATTGTCTCTACTCTTTCACAGCTCGGCCTCACAGCCTGCATTATACTCGCCCTGATCTCAGACCAGTGCTTTCTGAAAACACATTCATTTAGAGCCACTCATTTGATTATGCACATCATCTCCCTCTATGAATTTAGATGGGAAGCAATTGAGTTCCTAAACAGCCTATGAAATCACAACGGTGGCCCCATCTGCTAGTAAGTTTTATTGATGGATTATAGATTGTAAGTGATGTGAGTAAATGTTTACATGTGTTTCGACGACAGTCATTTGGGGGGGATAATTAGTTTCAGATGATCACATATGTAGCTAAATTGAGATAGTAGAACAGTGCTCTCTAGATACCTTTCTATTATGTTGGAAACACATGCTAAGTTGTGGAGGGTTTATTTTGATTGGCATTTACAGAATTATCTTCTCATAAACTTATATATTGGAAGTCCTTTAACAGATTAGATCACAAACAGGTCCTCTTGGAATATCCCTGGAGGCTGTGTCTTATATTTGTTCAATAAACCAGGAGTGGGGTTTAGATAGTGAATGTTCCCTCCAGGTTGCCAATGTCATTGGATGACGGTTAATCTGAAGTGTCATTCATTTACTGATATACAGAGCTGCTAAATCTTTGAGCCTTGTTGATGGGTGTTGCATATTGCATTGAATGTTCACCAAATGCTTATTTTTTTCTTGTTCAGTGCCCTTTTTTGTGTTACAGGAAGTAGATCAATGAATTTGGATCCAGGGACTGAGAAAACCCTAGAGATACGGACAAGAGAAATGTACTTTCATTTAGAAGTTCAGCTCTCAGAAACTCTCCCACTATCCCATTCGTGTTTGTCTTAATCATGGGTATGAAAAGCCAGAGAAAGACAGAGGGAAATAACAGTAATTGAGAGAGGGAGTGATTAATGTTCTCATTGTGACCAGATTAGGTAACAGGCAACCCAAAGCTTTCATCGATGATGGCTCTATTGGGTTTGACAAGTATGAAAATATTTTCTCATATCAGACACACTGATCAAGTTACTGCAGGATGGGGAGAATCTGAAAGATTGCAAACCTCATTCAGCCAGAGGGGCAATAACTCTCTAAACATTCATTCTGGATGATTCAGCAAGCAGGCACTTAAGTTCCAGTACCCATGGCTCCTGTGCAGCAGGCCAATAGCCATAGATGAACTCACAATTACTGACCATTGCTCCAAGCTTTTTAACAGGTAATGCAATTCAAGTGAGCTGAATTACTAAAATATTATACTTTAAAAAATAGTTATTACAGAAATGTAAAGGTCATTGCACAATGAGCTTGAAATTTGGTACCTGGTCAGAAATTTTTTGTACATTAAAAAGCATTTTGCAAGCATTTTGGTAGTAAAGGATGATGAATACGTGGAAAAGAAAAAAAAAACACATATTAAATATTTACAATGACTTTTCCCTAAATAAATTCTTAATTTGCTGCCTATTAATAGTTAGTAAAGTAGTTGTTAAGTTTAAGTATTGGGTAGGATTAGGGATGTAGAATAAGGCATTAATATGTGCTTAATCAGCACTAATAAATGGCTAATATTCTAGTAATATGCATGTGAATAAACAACTAATAGGTGTAACTGTAAAATAAAAAATTTCGGACTCAGCGTGCAAAGACATTGAAAGAAAATACTACAATTAATTGCAACTTCATAAAAATGTATAATAGGTTAAATTCATATTAAAATCAATTAGCTGAACTTTAGAGTGTTTCTCAACCCAAGGACTTGAGTTCATCTTTATATTTTTCAATAGCCTAGTGGTTAGTGCGCCGACATACAGCACAACTGAGCTCACGGCAACCCTGAGTTTGATTTTCGTCTCGAGGTCCTTTGCCAATCCTGCCCCACTCTCTCTCCACCCAATTCTTTCCTGTCAGCTCTGTACTGTCTAGTTTAATCGTGTCATTATACATTACCATCACTCTATTCTCCTATTTGATAATGTTCAGTGCTTTGCTACAATCTGTATTGTTAAAAGCGCTGTATAAACAAAAGTGATTGATTGATTAATTGATTAATTAATTGACTTGAAATTAATTGATACTGTCCTCTCCCAATAAAGGCTGAAAATGCCCATAAATAACTTTTAAAAAATAAAATAAAAAAATAAAATTACACTTACACAAAAATTAAATAAATCCAGATATATACAACTTGTTACACCAGTGCCTTCTCCATCACGTCCTCCGGTTAACCAGAGGGAGCCATCGCTAGAGTACTAGCTGGCTATTCGGACTCAAATTCCCATAAGGCCTCATACCTGGGACTGATCGAGCACACCTGTTGTCACCATGCCCTTGTACTCATTAGCACCTGTATTTAAGCAGCATTCACAGTCTCATCTGTGCGAAGTCTTGTTCTTGCTACTGCCTGACATTTCTGAGCGTTTATTATCTGATTGATCTCTGTTTATTGACCTTGGACTGTTTCCTGATTCTGTGATTGTTATCTACCTGCCCTGAACTCTGCCTGTGACCTCGACTCTGTTTTTGGATATCTCTGTTATTGATTCTGCTCCTCCTGATCTTCTACCTGTACGACTATTCTACATAAAGCTGCAAATGGATCCCTCTCTGCCTTCGGCCTCGTTACACAACTCACAAAGCTCTGTTGCTGCCTTAAATGTTTAAGTGTATTTAAGCTGACAAGTAAGTTTAACTTAGGATTTTTTAAGATATTATCTGCCAGCTGGGTTTTAATTTAATTAAAACATATTAAATTATTCAAATGTTATAATATAAAATAATATTACTAACTTTTATTTTTCATTATATTTACATGCATAAATAATTAAACTATGTGTGTAGGGAGGGAGGGTTAAAATAGACAAATAAACAAATGCCTGATGGAGTAGCCAACTGCAAAATCAACAGTTTTTTTTCCGTCTTTATAAAATGTTAAATCCCCTGCCACTCCCCCAAAAATCTAGTTATTAAAGTAAAACAAAGTGTCTGTACACAAAGCATGAATGTTTTATAGGATACAGAACATCAGAGTCAGAGCCTTGAGCGACTGACTCTGCTTTTGAACCACCTACCGAGAGCATGGAGCTTTGAGAATCCAACCCAATAAAACAAGCTTGGTTTGCAGTCACACATGTGCCAGCACACAAAGTGACTGGCTGCAAAGAGAGAAGTATTCCTCTGTATGAGCAGAAAACTCAAGATACACCTCAACTCTGATCTTTGCTGTGTGCTTTGCTGTGCATTGGCACTGCATGTTTCATAAGCACTTTCAAAGGAAAAATACTTAGAAAAATACAAGAACTCCCTTCTTCATCCTAAAAGATAGAAATTACTCAAATTACTCGCAATTTATTCACTGTCATGCCATCCCAAAACTGCATGCATGTTTTCTCTGTGGAACGCAAAAATATCAATAAACCCATACAGCTGTTTTTAAAGTTGCAAATAAAGCAGATTATTCAAGGAAGATTTAAAACTACAATTTCAATCTTTCTGCTTACAAATTCAACTTTTAAATTTGTGTTACTTGTTACTAATTACTTATTACATTTATTAGCTATTTAAAGTGAAAATTGTGAATTCCACACAAAGAACAAAAACACCTTAAAATAAGTCGAAATGATTGTTATGCACTAAGGGCCAGATTTACTAACAGTTTGTGCAAGTGCAAACAGTCTTTTGGCATTAAAGGAGTCATATGATGTTGCTAAAAAGAACATTATTTGGTGTAATGCAATGTGTTTATGCAGTTTAAGGTGCAAAAAAATTTCCACATACTGTACATTATTGTTTATCCTCTAAGCCCCGCCTTCTGAAATGGGGTGATTTGTGCAAAGCTCACCGTTCGAAGAAGTGAGTGCTGTGATTGGCCAGCTATCCAGTACGTTGTGATTGGCTGAATACCACAAGCATCTGATTACACATTACAAACTAGGCATTTGTTGCATCCAGTGGGTACATAATTGTTTATTATCATTACATTTTACACATTGTGTTGCATCGCGCCTCATAAACATAACACCGTGTCTGCATTTGTGATTGAAGAAATGACAAACAACAAGCACTAACGTTACTCTTCACTGCTCAAAACTTGCATTTGAATAGTAAGTAGCAGGTTCTTTTAATAAGACAACCTAACTTACTCTAAGGTTGTGAGTCAGAAGCACCAGACTGTCCTTGCAGAGGATTGTAGAATTGCTCCACTTTATAGCCTCTGTGCACAGCCAGCATAGGCTACTCTCCAGGTTTTAGGAATCAGTTTTCTGTAAATGTGTTGAACACTCTTTAATATTTGGGTTGAACTGTTCTGGAACAGTGTTGTGAATACAACTTGACCACTGATTTCTAGTTATGTCCTCTTTTGGAAGCACAAAGAAAGTAGTTTCACTTTCACGACACACAACATGGCACCTGCGGCAACACTACAGTGAGAATAATAGTTCTGCCTTCTTTCTTTGCGTAAACATTTGGGTGAAGTTTGAAAATAAACAACTCTGTGATGTAGAAATGTGGGGGCATGTTTAAATGAGCCGTTTTAGGGGGTGTGGACAAGTCATAACTTTTATACAAAATATCTCTGTGGTTTTAAAACTTGGCTAGATTGCTTCTATAAGGATCTTATCTATGCACTAACAGCTTGTAACACTCCAAAGAGAAAGGACAATTTGAAATTGCATCATATGACCCCTTTAAAATAGTATTGTCAGGGTTTACTAAAATGTGCAGTGATTAATTACTGCTGAAAAGGCATGGACACAGTGATATTTGCAGCTGACCTTATTGAAAATGCATTTGGAGGAGTTTCCTTTTAGACGCAAAATTTATGGAAGCAGAGTATTAAAATCAATCATGCAACACAGCTTACCAACAATTGCACCATTTACTGGTATTTGTGCCAAAAAGCATGTTTAAAGCAGGCGGTAATTTGCTCTGCGCTGGTCATTATGGAAATGATTATGGAATGAGTCTGTGTTCTTAAATGTGAGCGTTGTCCGTAAATCACACACAGAATTTCCCCTCCCATCTGACCTTTTATGGAATTGCACTCTAACGCTAATTTGCCCTGCTTAGTAAATCTGGCCCAAAGTCGTTTAAATCATATTGACTTCTTTCATGTTTTATTGACACATTTCCTTTATGCAGCATAAAAACTGTGCTCACTGTAAACTTATATGAAAAATGGTGCAATAAAGATTCTTATTTTTGTACTTGATGGAAAAAAACACCAGCATATGGGTTTGGTACAACATAAGTGCATATAAACAATGACAGAAGTTATTAAGTCTTCATTTTCATTTATTTGCCTGTTTTTGAACACATTCATGCCCAAGGGACATCTTCGGAGAGATTAATGATTGTGGCTCTCAAAATAGACAAGTCTTTGTTATAGTACACAGAGGATTTATGCTGTCAGCTAAACGTGAATGCTTTTTCTCTTTTTTTTTTTTGCCTTCTTCTCGGGTGGAAAATAAGATAGGTGAGGCTTGTTCAGAGTAGCACTTGTTGTGGTGCACCACATCGGCTGGTTGGCCCGAGCTCACTGACTATAAAAGAAATCATTTCACATTTGATTTGGTATTTATGAGCGTCACTTTTATTTATTTATTTTTTTTATTTTGTATAGTGATTGCTTCTTCTTTTTCCCTCTCACACTGGTTGGCTTACTCTCTTTCTCTTTTGGAACAGATTTTATGCTGTTTTCTTTCTGTGCATCTAAACCCGTGCATCTGTGGAGTGAATTGTGGGTTCGCAATCCACGTTTCATCTGCCACTCATTCTGTAAACCAAGTGCAGAACATGCAACAAAAGCCCAAATCAGCAGCTCGTTTTGTAATTTACCAGTGAGAGCAATCTCCTGTTTTTTACCGGCTCCTGTAGATTTAGCCAGGCTGAAGGGTAATAATTCATTTGTGCTACAATGTGGTTGAAAATGGAGGGAATCATTTGAAAAGCACTTCCTCCATCTTGTGTTTCTCTGTGTAAGACCTTAACAACAATGTGCTGAGAGGATACCAGAAAAATGAACATAACCAGTCTTATTACTTACACTGTAGGACTTCAGCTGCCAGTGAATTTAAAGCAGGACTCCAGCGGTCGTTGATGCTCTGCTGATCTCTTCAGATGAGAGCTCCATCGTAGTGCAGATCCTTTACTCCAGAGAGATAGAGAGAAAGCGAGAGAGATATGGGGCAGTGTGTTTTTCAGTTGTTGGGTCAAGGCTTGTTCAGATCTCTTTCTGATGGTGTTTGAGTAGTGCTGGGATTCTAGACACTTTGGGGACGAGCCAGCCACATCCCAAAGAACTACTAACTGCTAATGTGTGTGTGTGTGTGTACACGCTAAACTCACTTTGCCATTGTCACGCCAGCGAGCTGCACTGATCCCAGTGCAGTCAGCTACACCCGATCTCAGTCACCTGACTTTTAACCAGCGACACCTGAATCCAATCAGTCAGCGTGTATTTAAACCACAGCCTCACAGTC
>JAUMHE010000071.1:3885307-3896142 GCA_032359235.1 Enteromius mattozi | reverse complement strand
ACTAAATGCATTTATCATTGTAATACTATATGATGTTAACTAATGTAAACAAATTGAACCTTATTGTAAAGTGTTACCGTACTATTGGGTTCCCTATTACTTCAACTTAAAAAAAAGCATGCAAAAAAGAAAACATCATTTCAGCTTCAGCTGTTGAATGGAGATGTGGGATTTTCCCATGTTTCCACTGCGTCGGCCTCCAGATATCACCGGATCAGGATCAGAACAGAGGTTTTAGGATGGGAAAGACAAGTCCAATCAAAATGCTGGCACTCAGGCTACTACCTCCAGAGCTCAGCCTATCACCATACTGGTTAAGCAGCTGCAGAGTGGCCCCATTGGTCCATCCAAATCCCAACTATGACAAAAGAAACAAGATGGTAGGTTTTGGTTATCATTCGCGGTTGCATAAACCTCGCAGGATGAGCCATTTGCCATAGTTTAATTTGGTTTGGGTTCGGCAATAGCAGAACTAAAGCTTGCAATACTAATGTCAATGTCTGATATAAACACTTTTCACTATACATCTTTTGAAATTTACTCTATGAATTTGGAAACTGGTGATCTGAGCTTCTATTAATTTGCCGTTCCTTCTCTAGACACTCTATTGGTCCTCGGGGACCAGGAGAAAATGAGATTCTACATTTCAAGAATGGTTCTGCTGGGCTGAAGAACTCTAATTTACCCCTAATTCCTCCAGAGATTAAAATGTCTCCGAAGCACTGTGCCCAGCTCCGAAGCAGATTTATGAATTTGAATATGTAAATATGAACAGACCATTAATACCTGAACTTCATACTCGCCACCTCCTCCGGGCTTTCCATCACCGTTGACATCGTACTGTAACAAGGACAAGAGGGTGAAGAGCATTGCAGGGAAAAGGAGAGAGAGACAGTGAGGAAGTTTTTTTTTTATAAGCAATATTTTATTTTTAAATGTATTTTTATAAGCAGCATTTACATTAAAAATGTCATTCATTTTCTCCATATGGAAATCGATTTTTAACTTTTGGCTTTTAAACTTTTAAAGACAGACCTGTTGTGAGCGTCAAGGTTAATATATGGCATACACTTGATAAAGCCATGTGTTTGTTGTTAAATATGGTTGAAACAATTCAAAGTTTTTTGGGGAAAAACTACATTACCCATGATGCTGTGCAAAAATCAACCAATCAGAGTCACAGCAGCACATCAAGACAAAAATTTAGCAGGAAACGGCCTTTCCGATTAGTCACCGCAAACTGTAAAAAGTGCCCCTATTATGGATTTTTAAAAATGAGCTATCATGCAGTGTATAACACAGCTCTAAGTGAAAAACATTAAATCTGAAAGTGCACTATGTATAAAGTTATTGTCTCTCAGAAGAAAGAGTCGACACTGAATCATTCAAATGTCTTTTTAAAAATGAATCCCAAGCCATTTCATGTTGAGGTCAACATGAAACATTAGCATATTGCCTGCCTACTCATTGGTCTTTTCACACTGGTCTAAATGAAAATGCTAATTCATTCTTTGCCACTAGGTGCCACTTTTTAAATAGCGGTTTCCCCAGTAAAGCTGTACACAAAGCAGCAAACTCTGCTTTATCAGGTATTACAGGCATGATGAAACGAAAATGACACAACTGGCCCAATCACCGCAGATTAGAATCAAGCTAAGGAGGGGTTTGGAAAAATGAACTGAGCGAATCACTTTGGACACATTGAGCAAGTAAGGTAAAAATAAATGCATATGCACAATAAAAGTGTTTTTTTGCATGCATGTCAACCTGTTGTTGGGGACTCCCAAAATCAATGGATGAACCTTTTAATATCCATTAAGGGGACATTTAAAAAAACATGAAAAAGTGGGAGCCACTAAACTGTTTGTTCATAAGGAATTGACTGATTTCATGGTGATTTTAAACTAATTCAGAAACTAAACAGCTGTAGGATGGGGCTAAATCCAAAACACTATTCCCTACATTACGTACATTACTCCACTGATATAATGATATAGTGTGTGTGTGATTTCAGACACAGCTTAGAGTGAATTCAGGAGACTTCACCTTTTCAAACATGGCCTCATATTTGATGTACGCCCGCCAGTTGGTCTGTATCCATCGTTGGGCCAAACTGAAGGCGAGTTCTTTAGCGTGGGCTGAATCAAGCCCGGAGAGACCTGCAAAGATGTGATAGATGGGGTGAGAAGTGGGTGGGTGATTTAAATGGTAAATTCACCAACTACTGAGCATCATTAATCACATCTTAATAGTCACTTCCCAAACTCACAGACAAGATGTGACAGCAGGTAAATTGAATTTTGAAGGGAGTAATGTGATTTAGTTCACACATCGAACAGACTGACGATTCCTCAGGCACACTGCTTCAAGTTATAACTGAAGTGGCTGATCTGCAAAATGTATGTTTGATGCTCATGTATTACAGCCAGCCTGTGCCTTTGGTAAGCAGTCAGTTGCTGTCAGAACTGCTGTCAGAGGTTGGAAAAGAACCAAACTGTTATAGAATCAATGTTTCATTTTTATCCATGCATGCTCTCTCCTGATCATTTGTTTCCCAGTGATACAAAAGAGGTAAACATTAAGCTAGCCAAATTTGGCAAATAAAGTTTAATGGCATGCCCTCATACTCCAAAAATACATAAAGTAAAAGAAAAAATGTTTAAATATTAAGAAAACTGTACAACTGTAATGACATAGTGTGTTAATTCAACACTGTGTTTAAAGTAAAACACAATTACCACTGGTCTAGATAGTGATTTGGCTACTGGTTAACATTATAAAACCCTCCACATTCTCACTCCCTGCAGGGTGACCGTGCACTCTCACAATTAGCCTGGATGTTGCAAAGTGTTCGGCCCAACAGATGTAGCTCTTTATTTAATACTTTCTGCTCTATTAATAGGTCAAAGAACTACACAGCCCACCCACTCTCATTTCACAAAGCTACACATCACACTGCTGCTGGCTTTTCCATAAGAGTAAAAGTGTGAATCACAGTGATGCCAGCTTAAAATGTTGATTTGTAGCAATCAACGAAAGACCGTGGTTTGAAAAATAGTGACTGTCCTGATTTTATTAAGACATTTGGTCACTTTAAACCTAGTCAATGTCATTTTCAACAAAAAGGATAATTATCATAGAATACAGAAAAATATACTGATGAATTATGCACAATTAAACCAAGAGCATGTATTTAATAAGTAAATGAGGTCAGTGTAAGATAGATAGATACCTTCTGACCTTCTGTAAAGCTGTTTTTAATTAGTGTGCATTGTGAATAGTGCTATACAGATACATTAAACCTCACATGATTTGACCACATACCCTCTATAATCATGTGCTGAAGTGGAGGCCATGCGTTGGGCATGTCCCACTGCTGTCCACTTTCACTAAGAGAGGTGGGAACTCCGTTAGGATAGTCCAGACCTCCACTACCCTAAACAGAGAAAAGAGTGAGAGAGTAAATGACCAGAACGAGGAAAGGTTTGTGAAAAGCAGAAATATTGTGCAAAGAGTGCCATCTGCTGTCGAGTACAGAATTTGCTTCAGGGAAATGCCACCTCCCACTGTTTGAGATCTCACTTTTTCCTGTGAAACCTAAAAATACTTTTCTCTTGTATTCAAAACAAATTAATAAGAAGAAAAATGGGAAGTGAGCTTTAGTGTTATTCAAGAGGGAATATATTTGATACTAAGAAATCATTTTAATTTGCTGAGAGAGGGATGGAAGGTCTTATTAAAGCAGCATCACAAGGGAGCTTGTCTGCGGGAAGGAAGCATTGAATGTTATATACTGTCTTTGTCACTTGCCTACAATATGACCCACTATAAAAGGTCAGTAATTAACATAAAAGTTTGTGAAATGACAGGCTCACCGTTAAGTACTGTATAGCCTGACTGGCCATTTCTGGCTTAGAGTAACATTGTGCCCAGAGAGGCGCCAGGTTAGATGGGTAGAAGGACAGGTGCCGGGTCTCGTTCACCAGGCTGAAATCAAACCAGGCTCCTCTTTCTGCATCCCACAGTAGACTTTCAACCGCCTTAATTCTAGCAGAAAGTGCCTTCTCATATTCCACTGCCTTCTCTTCATTACCTACAGGAAACAATGTCAGAGTGCTTTTAATACTCATACTCGGCTGCCTTGTTATCATACCCAAGGGAACTAAACAAGAATTTTTTTTACCAGATATACACTACTACTGTTTGAGAATCAGTACATTTTTAGACTTTTATTTACCAAGCTTTTTAACAAAAATTATAATATTTTATATATATATATATATATATATATATACACACAAATAAAATAAATAAAAATGGAGAACATGTAAATTATTTATTTGTGTGTGTGTATATATATATATATATATATATATATACATACTTTTATCTAGCAAGCTTTTTAACAAAAAATGTAAATAAATAAATAAAAATTAACTAAAAAGAAAGAGGACATGTAAATTATTTATTTGTCTGTGTGAATATATATATATATATATATACATATTTATATATGTGTGTGTGTGTGTGTGTGCGCATGTATAGAGAGACAAGAGAGAAAGGAATTATTAAATATCTATTAAATAAATGTCTAATTTCAGCACCCAGAGAAGACAGATGACCATCAGTCATCCTTTAAGCAGTAGCCTAATGAAGTTATTAAATTAAATGACATCAGCTGATTAGGTGGATACATTAACTACAAGTGACAGCCAGATTTTTGGTCCATCAAACAAAGTATAATTTCCTCTGTGTGAAATCTTCTGCTTTAACTTAAATGTCAAGTGCTGCATCTCTCTAATTTACTGAAGTGATATTATTAATGACAAAAAATAAATTACCAAAACATTTATTGTACATGATGACTAATTATAAATGATGATTTGCTGAAGAAAAAAAAAGAAAAAAATCAGTGAGGCACAAAGATTGCGAGGAAAAAAGGAAAATGGAAACGTTCAGAGTGCATTACTGCTTTAAAATAGTGCACCCTTCAGGGAATTAAATTGTTTACTCAGAATTCAAACTCAAAAAAAACAAAAAGTTTGATGACTGACAAAGTACACCATAACAGAAAAGGTTTGATAAGTTTGCTAGTTCTAGCTCCAGATTTCAAACTCTGGCAAAGGTTTAAACACATCCTTTTATGATACAGTTGTAATACAGTAAAAGACAGGAAATTAAAGGGAAGTGTATTCAAAATAACATTGTCCACTGTAAATGTATGTCAATTACATTATTTTTTTCTGTTTTTCTTTTAACTCAGAAGTGTTTGTAAATACACAGAAGTGTGTTTTTACTCTTTTACCCAGAATCCTGTGGAAGGAGGCCAGCAGACGCTCGTTGCGGCACATAATGGCATTGAGGTCAGAAGGCAGGATGGAGCTTGTCTGCGTGTCGCTCAGGGTACCGTTGTTTCTGCTTGTGCTGTCTATATACCAGCGAGAAGAGAAATCCCAGCCTGACTCTGCACCAGATGTCAGTTCCATCCAAAGTTTCTTCTGA
This sequence comes from Enteromius mattozi, assembly GCA_032359235.1. NCBI lineage: Eukaryota > Metazoa > Chordata > Actinopteri > Cypriniformes > Cyprinidae > Enteromius > Enteromius mattozi. The sequence continues at coordinate 3,890,640 of JAUMHE010000071.1, read as the reverse complement.
GCCTCTGTAATACACAAACATATTCATGCACAATAAACAAAGAAAATGTGTTTCAACATGACTCCTTTAATGATCTTCTTGTGGCACATGTAAGCATCAGAATATTAAAGTAACAGTTACCCAAAATTAAAATTTGTTGGAAAATATATACATCTTCAGGCCATCCAAGATGTAGATGTTCATTGAAACAGATTTGGCTAAATATTCCTCCCTTACTTTCAGTGAATGGGTGACGTCAGATTGAGAGCACAAACAACTGATTAAAAACTTTTCATTTTTAGGTGAACTACTCCTTTAATAGATAAAAGGAGTCAAAATATTTGCATGTTGGCCTTAATAGAGCACCTAGATTCCTACCTGCTGACAGGCCCTCAGCCAGTTCTACATCATCACTATACGACTCGGGTCTGCAAACAGTCACAGATTTAAATACTGGAAAGCATCCAGATGTGTTACTTTATTGCAGTATTGAGAATGAAACTTAAGATTCCTTTAATTTAGTGTTTGGTGACCCTGACATGTTCTTAAAATGCACAGTGTTAATGAATCGTCTCACCTCGGCCTGTCCACCGGTACATTATATCGAGTCAGAATGTGAGTCAGTCCACTCATCACCACAGCAAGAGAGCGATTCTGCATCCAAAAGCTGTACTCTGTTTCCAGGGCTGGCAAAACCTGCCTAAACACACACAGAGCACACGCGGTGCAGAGGTGTTAGTCAGAGCGCTTCAGCACAACACCTTTATATTCAACAAACCTGCAGGAGGGCAGTTTAGTCAGAAAGGTTACCTGAGGAAGTCTTTGTCTCCGCTGACCTCATAGAAGCTTTCCACCATTAGCGGAAGGAAGGGAGGCTGACTACGCCGCTCGTAATAAACCCGACCACCGTTTGGGACAAAACCGTATCTGAATGGAAGTGAAGGGAAACAGTGAGTGCTTTACTTGGGTTCTTATGTTTTACGAAAAGAGAAAAGGTTGTGCATTTCTTAGCTAAATATTATGAACTGAAGCAGCATTTTTAGATAAACATACAGATGTGAAGTTGACTAAACAATGAATTTCATTTAATCATTTCAAATATGTGTTATTTAGTGTAATGTGAAAAACAAGAGAAATAAGTGCACCTCTCCACCAGGTAAACAAAGTTCAGAATCATTCCTCGAGCTGTCTCTGTCATCTCTGACAAAAGGAGACCATTTATTACCCAATATGAGTCCCTGAAGAACAAAAACACCTTCATTATTACAGTTTCTGAAGAAAATATGAGTGGGTTTTGACAGTCCAGAACTAATCATTATGATGCTATTGTGTTGTGGGTAGCTGTCAGGGTGCGCTATGTGTTTATTAAAGTAACCATGAAATCAGATTTGACAATATTGATTATATTTATCCGCGCATGATGTGTGCACCAGCATGAGGGTCTGGCTGTGGACATACACTGACACCTAGTGGTGTGGATGCAGCATTATGCATTTTTGTCAACTCCCAATGCCATTGTAGAAATTCACTGTACTCTTCGAACAGCTATGTATATCTCATAAAAGTAGTGTAGTGTAGTAGTTTTTTTCATGTTTTTTAAAACAAGTAATATAAACCATGGACTAAGTCAAGCAGCCATATGAATCACAACTATGCAAATATTTATTTGAAGCAAAAAAATAAATAAATAAATAAGTATAACACAATATCTAAATATATTATTTTAAAATATTGATTTTATTTATTTATTTTTTTTTTTTAGGAAATAAATATGGAATACAACACAATTGTGAAATATAAAGCTGCTCATTGATTATGAGTAGTTTTGAGTTTTGGGAAAGTTACTTTGGAAATGTAATAGATTATAGATTATAAATTACCTTTCGAAATGTAATTTTTAATTACTTAAGTATTGTAACTGATTACATTTGATTACTTTTCTAAATCTTTCAACTCTTAATAATTTTCAAACATTTAAACCAAGCAGTAGTATTCAACACAAATAATTCTCAGATTTTCAAAATCTTTCATTAAATTATTATAATCTTAATCCTAAATCAAGTCATTTTAAAGCACAGCCACCACAAATTTCCAGCACTGGAATGCATTTTTATCACTTTATCAGAAGTAACCCTCTTTGTACTTGTTAACATTTTCATAAGTAACTATAATTAATTATGTTTTTTTCCCCTCTCTCAGTAACTGTAATGTCATTCTTTTGTCATTAAATTATGTAATGTCATTGCATGTAACTTGTTAATCCCCAACATATGTAAATGTAAAGTATTTACTTCAAGGAAGTAGCCACTACCTGACTGCTGGAACTTTCTGCCCAGCATCATGGGTAATGTGGTTTTTAGCATTAATTCCACTTTTAACACCACTAAAAGGTTTGGAATAATGCAAACATATGGCTTCAGCAAAAGCACATACCACGGAAATCCTAACAGGTCTGTCTTTGAAGGTTTACAGTTATGTTTGTATGTACAATGCTTTGCGATAGTATTCATACCCCTTTTTTTCCCCCATTTTCTTATGTTGCTGCCTTATGTTAAACTGATTTAAATTACCACATCAACCTACACTCCATACACCATAACTGTACAGCAAAAAAAAAAAAAAACAGGTTTTTAACATCTTGGCAAATTTATTAAAAATAAAAAAAATCGAATGATTCCATTGCATAAGTATTCATACCCAAATGTTTAGCTGAAACATCTTTAAGTCTTTTTTGTTTGATGCGATTACACCAGCAATTTGGCAATTATCTGCTCACCTCTCAAGCTCTGTCAGGTTGGATGGAGGCAGATGCACATGTTCAGGATTCTCCAGAAATATTTGATTGGGTTTAATCCCAGGTTGTGGCTGGGCCACTCAAGGACATTCACATAGCTGTCTATAAGCCACTCTTGCTGCGTGTCCTGTTGGAAGGTGAACCTTCTGCCCAGTCTAAGTTTCTGAATGCTCTGGACTGGATTTCCTTTAAGGCTATCACTATATTTTGTTGCACTGCAAAGAACTTCTCCATCAGTTGCTCAGTTCTAGGGACTACATGCTAGAGACTATGTTTCTGTGACCTTTCAGTGAAGCAGAATTTTTTTCTGAACTCTTCCACAGATGTGTGGCTTGGCGCAAACCTGTTTCTCAGCTCTTCAGGCAGTTTATTTTTACCTCAGTGCATGGTTTTGCTCTGATATGCATTATCAGCTGTTAGACCTTTTATTAAAATGTGTGTGCCTTTCAATATCATACCCATTCAATTGAATTTTCAAGGTTCAGTTCGTTGTAAAAGTAGTAACATCTACAAGTTATGGTGTATGGAATGTAAATTGATGTGGGGGAAAAAAGTCATTTAAAAGCAGTTTAACAGCAACATAAAATGTGGGGAAAAAATGAAGGGATATGAATACTTTCGTAAAGGCATAAAGGGAGAGACTAACCAGTAATAGAGTTCCCTAAAGCGGCCACCAGGCACGATGACTGGGTGTGGGGTGTAAATCTGTGAGTACAGCTCTGGGTGGTCTCTGACGTCATCCCGAATCTGCACAGCCATGTATATAGTATGAAGATAAATATTAGTTAGCAGCTCACAGTCCCATACATTACTGAAAACCAACATTTACCTTTCGACCAAGGGACTTCCATAAACTGTGCAGTTCTTCAGCCCAACTGCGATATTTTGAGTCAGACACCCTAGACAAGAATTTTGGTCTATGGAAGAGGGAACAAAGATGGTTGTGGTTTCATTAACATTCAAACTTAAAAGAAATTATGTTATCATTTACACACCTTCAAGTCATACAGTTCCAGTATGGCTTTTTGTAACACTTGCCGTGGTCGAAGTAAAGCAATTTTCGGTTTATAATCAACAAGGTGGTCAGTAAATGACAGAATTGTTTTTTTTGTTTTTGTTTTAAGTGAACCATTGTCATATTATCCTGCTAAGACAATTCCACTTAAAATGTTCTTACTTTGAATCCCAGTCAGGAGGAGTCCACTGCTCAAACTCCTTACCCGGCTCTTCAAAGTATGTTTGCAGGAACTTCTGTAGCTCTGAGGTTGGGACTGTCTTATTTGGGAACCCTGAGCTCAGATTGGCAAAAGCCTCCACAATGACCTCTATGGGTAAGAAGGGAAATAGCAGAGAGTAGAGGAAATCACAGCCCTAGAGCCTTTCAGATGGGCATCAGAACAAATCAAACATGCTTGACTCACCAGGAGCTGTAGTCAACTTCATATCTACAAAGTACTTGTCATCATCAAACAGTTTGGCCATCTGGACCTGTCGCAGAACTTCTCCAGCGCAGTAGATCTGACTGTTGGCAACAAACAAGTCAGGCATCTGATGCACAGAATAACAGGGTAATTTTTCTGTCTGCCCACTTCTTGTCTGGCACTCACAGGTTAAGCTTGTAAAACCTAGATCAATAACTTGCTTTCTACCGCTCTTCTTTGATGAAGGTTCAAAGCTCAGCTTCTCTGCATTTAACACTCCACCTGCTTTGTCATTGACTCAAAGTTCAGCCATAGTAAGAATACCATCTGGCGGCTGTTGATGTCTTTCATAATACAGTGAGGACAATCGTCAAAGCTCATATTTAATAAATTCACAAATCATTCCACATAACCCAATGACAAAGACTTGATTGCAGATGTATTTATCTTCAAGTAATAGCCTAATCTCAATATGAAATGTACAGATCTCAATGGATAATTCAGAAAAGCTGCTCAGATTTGAAGAAGCCTCGATCAAGAAGGTACTTGTGGGAACTAACCTGTCACAAGGTGCCAGGAGCATGTCTCCAGATGAGAAGAGACGAATAAATGAAAAGATCACTAGAACTAGCCAATGCATCTTGGTGAGCTGAATTAAGTAGAAATGAACAGACAGTGAACCGTTTCCTGAGTTTTAAAACTCTGAACCCTGTCTAATCAATGATCAGGGGAGGGGTCAGTTTAAAAACATACCAAAGTAATTAATCAGTTTCAACATTGCATAAGATAACCCTGTAATTAGCTGTCAGATATCAGTACATGGACTGTTATTAGCAACAGCGTGAAGGCATTACATAAGCAGTATTTTAAATGTAAACTGAAAATACTGACATGTACACCCTGTTCCAAATTATTATGCAAATGATATATGTCCCATTAATCTAAATAATTGATGTAAATAACAGTCAAAATAATTATCATGTTATCAACTGTGAAGAGTGCAATTAAAATTTTATTGAACAAATCCCCTAATGATAACAGTAGTTTTCCCTTACATAACTTACTTACAATGAACTGTTCCACATTATTATGCACAGTAAGCTTCAAAACACTTTATAAGTTGTAAAGAACTGAAAATT
>JAUMHE010000071.1:3865827-3878956 GCA_032359235.1 Enteromius mattozi | reverse complement strand
CAAACTAAACCACAAACCTAAAAAATCTAACCTCAATAATGATGGCAGCAGCACCTGGCACGAAGTCAACATGATAGGCCTCATTTTAAAAACAGCCTCATTTATACAAAACAATTGACAGATGTTCTATACATTAATAGTTAGTATTCGCTGATGTTGTGTTTGTAAAACAGGTGCAGTGGTACTTTGCTTAACAGCAGTGGAATCCGGTTAAAACTACAGACAACGCAAATACACTTTAGTCCTGTAGAAGAAGTTAACCGAAAGTCCACAGTTTACGAAACTCACTTACCGAACACGGTAAACCAAAGTATATCAATGTAACTCCTTTGTTATTCGGTAAACACTTCATTTTCAACCGTCTTGACTCCAAACAACGTGAAAGTCGCTGTCACGCAGCTAATGCTAACATTTAGCTAACGTTACGCAGCTACCGCTGACGGCTTCGTAACAGTACATTTTAACAGTAGCATGCTGTTTACATTAGGAAACACAGATATAATAATACCATCTTAATACATTGCTTTTGTTGTAGGTAAAATGTAATATTTGAAAAGTTTAAGAATATACTAGTACTGTGCGCGAGGTTGTTAGCTTTTGCTTGCACAAACAGGCCGCACTCGAATTTACCTCACGGATTCTCCATTAACGGTCTAAATGACTAAACACTTATTTTTACAAACGACAATACAGTTGATAGAAAATATTTACTTCGTACTAAAGCAATCCCCCGAATGCTGTAACTGAGGCGAAAATATAACGGACACAACAGTAACGTTTTATGTAAACACTCGGCTGCAACGAAAGCACAAACGCGATTTAAAATATCCCCATGTACAACATGAATATAACTCTCTGCAAACTTACCAGATGTGGCTGAGAATCTCCTTCTGTGTGTTTGTGTTTGTGAATTATAGGTGTAGAGTTGTGACATATATTTAGGGGTGTAAAGCGAGTGTGTAAGATGGCTTCCAGTCATCTTTAAACCCTCCCATATCAGTCACATGAGAGCCCCATGTAATCCACAAAAACACTACGCGTATTAAAACTATTTAGAAAAAGCATTTTACGGCTGCTTTCGTGTTGGATACATGCTACATATATTTTATAGGGCTTGTTTTTAAAATAAAATAAATATTGCATATGCACTGAATTTTATTTGTTTGCGTCCTTAGTAGGCGTATGAGCAGATCATAACAATTGCACTTTTTTTAAAAAAATATCATAATTACATGGCAACAGAGTTTAATTCTTACCTGACCTTGTTTTTATCTTGACTCTTGGCAGAAACCTGACATGTGAGTCATTTAGTTAGTTAACATGTTTGTGCTTGACTAATTGGTGGTAATGTATGTGATTTAAAACAGTCTGACATTAATTTGGATGCCTACAGATATACATTTTTATTATTATTATTACTTATTTCATAAGAGTTGAAGAGGTTTGGTGTGCACAAAGTAGGAATCTGTTGATAGAGACACCTGTGGGATTCAGATAGTTACTTAGAAACTCAGATACTTAAGTTACTCAATTGCATTAAGTAGCTAAATGACTCTTACTTATCAATTAGACTGATGTATATTCACACAATGAACTGAATTTGGGCTTTAACTTCACAGGACAAGCTATTGGATAATGGATAGATGGATTTTATAGTTCGATCATAGCTAAAAGCTACATTTTAGTGGTAACAAGGGATTAAAAATCAAGATTTTTTTCCTAGATAGTAAACTGGAGACACTCCAACAAGCTTCACACTTTCATCATGTGTTCGTGGTTGTAGCAGTCGTTTTCACAGCTAGATTAAAAAAATTTTTTTTAGAGGAGTTAAAAAAAAAACCCCCAAAAAAACATGGGAGAAGTGTTTGTCCATGCAAAAGTCACTGTCACAATGCAAGAGTGTTGCAGGTGGTTAATGAGGTTTCATATGTTGAAGTGCAACACCTAAGGTACATCTAGCACTCAAATATGAGCAACAGTGAAAGTGGGACTTGCCTTAGCAAGGCACGACAACTATAGCCTACTTATCAGATTTTATGTGGAGTCCAGTTTTATAATATGTATAATTAATCATAATTTGACTTGGGAACCATACACATTTTGAACAAAAATGGTTTGTTGAGTTTCAGATGTTGTTGCTATGTAAAATATTTTCTTTCAAAGAAAGAAAAAAAAAATATTGTAATTTAGTTTTGGTGAAGTTCTTGTAACCAAGCCTGACTGCTGAGAAAAACCATAAGGTGCTAAGATTTGGTCAGCCTAGAGCTAAACCACTGCAGCCACCAGCAATAATGATCAGCTAAAGATCAAAAAGTTTAGTGCAAATGTTTCAAACTATGCCAATTAGTGCTGTGTAAATCTGATATGCAGGATAGTGGGGGATGTTATTGTTCTGTAAAGGAAATGTGTGGGTTTCTTTCATTGTTTTTGTAAAGAATTCAAATAAGGTAAGTGCCTGTCCTTGTGGAGGTATATTTGAAAAAGGCGTGTCTTGAGTCTTGAGCGTAAATCACGGGTTGGTTGTTCAGAAGGGTTTCATCACTGAAACACTGCATTCCTTTAAGCCCGGAGTGGAGGACATGCACTTCTGAGAGAATAGCATTGTTAACCTCATCAACACAAATATGAATCTAATAACAGAGAAAACCATTTTTGAAGTAAGTATTTCTGAACTCTCACTTCTTTTTTTGTTTGTTTTGGATTTATTTATGTATGGTAATTTATGGTTAGATAGTCTTCTGTGAACCGGTAGTCATCATTGATTCAATTTGTATCCTGTAATAAATAAATAAATAAATAGAGAAATATACTATTTTAAATTAATTGTACATTTTAAAAACAACAAAATATAGCCCACATTAAATATCTTTAGCTTGTTTCTTGTAAATGACTTTGTCTTAATCACAGTTTGCTATATTATTATTGTTGTTGTTAATAAATAATAATAATTAATTGTATTATTAATAATTTATTTCATTTTAAATACTGAAGAAAAAAAAAACACAGGAAGTGAGATTTCCTTTTAATGACTTCCTGTAAATGCTACAAGTGGATATAAAACCTTTGTTTTTAGTGTTTGTGTGTTTAGTTAATTAAATAAATAGAAAATGATTAATAAGATTCAATGATGCAAATTATAAACAATAATAATAATAATCAGATTTATTTATTGAAGATCGCCATCTATTGTAAATATTGCAATGTCTAGAAAAGATCTAACTCAAATATCTACTCTCAGTATTTTCCAGACAACATGTTCAATGACTATGGGAATGTAACAGCAGGACCTGACGATGAAAGAAAGTACATCTGCAACAATGAGAGTAACCAACTGCATCTGTTTCACACCGTGTTTCAACCTCTGGTATATGGTGTGGTTTTTTTGCTTGGCCTGATAGGAAATGGCCTCCTCTTGACCGTTCTGCTTAAACGGCGTAGGAACCTACGCATCACAGAGATCTATCTGCTACATCTGGCCCTGGCTGACCTGCTCCTCCTCTTCACTTTACCATTTGCAGTTACTCAAGGGGTAGCCGGATGGCTTTTCGGAAACTTTCTGTGCAAGCTATTGGGTCTTGTTAATCGCCTAAATCTGGTGTGTGGGAGTCTGCTTTTGGCATGCATCGGCTTCGATCGCTACCTCGCCATTGTGCATGCCATTCCCAGTATCCAGACCCGTCGGCCTAGGACCGTTCACCTTACCTGTGCACTTCTCTGGCTGCTGTGTCTATTTGTAACCATTCCCTACACTGTGTTTCTGTCTGTGGAGAAAGTGAAGAACAACTCTTCCAGATTATTTTGCTCTTACCACAATCATGGCATCCATGCAAACAACTGGTTGCTGACCAGCCGCTTCATCACACACCTACTGTGCTTCTTCCTGCCTCTGGTGATCATGGGGTACTGCTACACCACTGTAATCATCACTCTTTGCCAAAGCCAGAAGAGTCTGGAGAAACAGGGAGCAATTCGGCTGGCCCTACTGGTTACACTGGTTTTCTGCTTGTGCTGGTTACCATATAACATCGTCATTTTTATGAGTACACTGATAGAATTGGGTGCTGTGTCTGAGACCTGTCATACTCGCGAAACACTGAATCAGGCGATAATAGTCACAGAGAGCATTGGCTTCTCCCACTGTTGTCTGAATCCAATCTTGTATGCCTTCATTGGGGTCCGTTTCCGAAGAGACCTCATGCAGTTGCTCGAAAAGATAAAGTGTCTGCGTGTATGCCTGTCAGGTCAGCGCACAAAAAATTTGAACAGGGTATCGGTCTCAGAGGCTGTTAGTACTACAACAAGTAGCCAATACATCTAATAGCAGCAGGATATTTTTGTACATATTTTTTTGTTTTGGTTTGTTGTGATCTTTATATCACCAACTACCTGTGATTTACAGCTTTACCTGCATACTGAGCCAATCCCTGCACATGAATAAATGCATATGAGTGCTTGAAATCATTAATTTGGACAATCTGTTTCATTAATAAGCAAAACTAAGCATAGTAAATGAAATGTTGTAGTGCTTTGCATATAAAAAGTGATACAATTTGCAATAAAAAGTCATATGATCCTATGTCCTGTTTTTTTGTGTGTGTGCACTTATCAGTCAAAAATGTACCCTCACACACATTAAACAAGGTCAACAAAAAGCAAATGAACAGATTTTTTTTTTTCATATTTGTTATTAGATTTCTAATAAAACACAGTATACAGAACAGTTGCAAACAAGCACAAATTGCATCTTATTTACAGCAACTATATATATATATATATATATATATATATATTATATTTATGTATAGATATTTATATATTACCTTCCACAACAGTTTGGTAGCCAGAATGTAATTAGAACATAGAAACCCAGAGGCTTTTTTCCTTTTGCCTTTGCAATCAAACACATTGATCTGAAATTTACATATTTTACAATTATCTTAAAAAATGGCTTCAGATTGTGGTACTTAACTGTAATGATAACCCTCAACAGTTTTCTTTTTACCAAAAGATAACTTCAGCATCAAGAAATTATTACTAAAACCATTTATTACTAAAACCATAATTTTTAGCATCTGATTGCCACAGTTAGTCAGTGGCAATAAAAAAAAACATGTCCAAATGAGAAATAGCCATTAAGAAACAAGGTTTTTACAGTTTTACAGAGAAGCCAGATTAAAAGGGCATGTTGGCCATACTTCCAGGCCCATAGCCCAATGGGCTGTCCAGGGACATGCTCCGTTGTCTAAGACTCTGGGGGCCCATCATGCCCGATTGTGAATGTGGAGGTCCCATCATAGGCCCCTGAGGGGACATAAGGGCGCCCTGCTGGCCAAAGTGTTCCCCAGGGAGAGCCATACCCCTCTGCTTTGCCTGCATCATCATTAGATTCTGCTGGGCCATAAGATTATGAGGGTGCTGCTGTGGAGACAGCATGCCACGGGGAGGGTGGGATGGGTGTTGCAAGAGGTTGTTAGCCATCATGGCCTGCTGCTGCTGATGGTGATGTTGTTGCTGGAGCTGTTGTTGTGGAGACATGCCTGTCCTGCCCATCATGTGCCCTGGGTGGCATATGGGCCCCATCCCACCTCCTGATCCCATGCCCCTGGAGCCGATCTGGGGCATGGCCATTCCTGGACGCATCCCACAATGAGAATGTGAGGGGTGTAGAGGCAGCTGTTGCTCAGGCATCATGTTCTGTAGGTTCGCGATATGGGGGTTGGAGGAGGGGATGCTGCTATGGGGAGGTCCAGACGAGGAGAGCTGTTTAAGAAGATGAGCAGAAGAAGCCTGTGGAGGCAGCTGTCCCTGGTGTGGATTTTGCTGTGGCTGGGACATGGCTTCGCTTTTGGGGAAGTACTGCAAGGTGCTGCTGGGCTTGTCTGCAGGAATGATACGTGAAAGATCAAACTCAGGAATGCCTGTATGTGTAGGCCTGATGACCTCACTCAGGTCTGGACCATCACCCATGGGCATGGATGGAAAAGAGTCTGGTTGGTGAGGAGGCCGCTGGTGAGACATGCCTTTGCTTAGAAGGTGCATCTGTTGGGGTGGTAAGACCTCTTCGGGGCGCTGGGGGTACTGCTGCCCCATTCCACCAATAGGAGAGTGTAGAGGTCCCTGCATGCGAGGGAATACTCCCATCTGGTTTTGGGGATGCATCGGGGAAACATTACAAGGCCCGATTCCATCTGGAGGTCCCCCTCCAACTCCCATTATTGCTGAGGTCATTCCTGGCATTCCCATAGGGTTAGGGGATGGGAGCATAGGTCCAGAAGGATCGTGGGATAGTTGTGGACCTCCTTGGAGAACCATTCCCATTGGACTTTGTGGACCGCTGTGAGGTCCCATTGAACCCTGTGAGGAGAGAAGCATCTGCGTAGACTGGTGATTTCCCATGTTGCCTACTGGAAAAAAAAGGTTACATGTAATGATGTTAATGAAACATCTCTTTCAGATAAAGAAAATAAGATAAAATAGTGTAACATGGGATCAAATGATGATTTGGAGGAGAAAATAATGCAGTTTTAGTTCTAGATTCTGAAACGGGTGATCAAATTTACTGTAAAATCTGTACCTGACATGTTGAGTCCAGGTAGGAGGGGTCTATCAGGTAGCATCTCATCATCTGATGTAGCGATTGTCTTGATGGCATCATGGTACAACGGAGTGGAGCTAGGCATGGCATACTTTGACATCTGAGACATTATTAGGGATAAAGGATTCTGGGATGGAGGGGCATCTGGTGAGGATGTGAAAGGCATACTAGGATTGATAGAGTTGGAAGGCTGACTGATGGGTGTTGAGTTGGAACTCCTAGGTGGCAGGGACATACCTAATATAAACAAAAAAAAAAAAGACAAACAAAAAACAAACAAACATGAAATTATTGCTAAAGCATAAATATACACATAAGCCTGAAAATCAAAAAGTTTTTACAATTTCAGTGAACACCTGTATCAGTATCAGTACCTGTAACTTTACCTGTATCAGTAGAGCTGCTACCTCCATTGCCTGCGACCTTGACACTAGGAGGCCCCCCAGGGCTGGGCATAGTAGTCTTGGGTGAGGCATTCCATCCAGGTGAAGCAACAGGCATGGTTGGAGACTTAAGGTGTCCAGGGGAGCCAGACGGTGAACGAAGACCAAGAGAAGGGCCCATTACTTGGGGGGATTTGATAGAAGTCGAAGAGGGTGTTCCAGCCCCAGAGGCTGCTGGTAGAGGAGGGTGTGTTGGACCACTCTGTGCTAGTTGGCTGGGTGATTTCAGGCCTGCTGCTGAGGGCGACGGCATGAGGGGTGATGGCTCCTGACTAAGAGAGGGTGATTTGAGCTGGTGAGATGGGGGTATAGCTGGAGAGCCCATTGGGTTAACACTAATGGGCAGATCAGGAGGGTGTCGGGCACCAAGGTCTGTACCTCTTGGGCCAGGGTTCATGGGAATGTGGCTAAGTCTTGATGTGTTGCTCATGTGTGGAGGACCTGGCTGGTCTGGTCCAAACATATCAGGGCCTGGCTGCTGCATGTATGAGCCATCACCCTGACTACCAGGAAAGGTGCTCTGGTTGGGAAACTGAAGAGGTCCATCTGGGCCAGGGATCATTCCTTTGTTAGCACCACCCCGGCCATTCTGTGAAGCCCTAATGCGGGAGATGTCATCAGGGCTCAACATCTCTCCAAGCGGTCCACCAATTCCAGGACCCCCCCTCAGCTTCTGAACCAACAACTGCTGTCCCTGTGGATTCATATTCATGCCCATATTCATATTGAGATTACCCCCTAAAGGAGAGTCAACTATGTCTCTCATTGTGGGGCCACCATCACTGCCTACTCCCCCAATAGGAGAGCCCATTATAGTCCGAGAACCAGGAAAGTCCATTGGATCACCACGGGAGGGCGGGCCTCCTCCCATTCCAGGATTGGGGAAGCATGGTCCCCCAGTGTTATCCATCATCCTAGGACCTCCAAGTCCTGCCTGCTGTTGCTGTCTGGACATTTGCTGCAAGTCCAATCTATGGAGTCTGCGGAACATCTCTTCCCGTGTTATGGAGCGATCCAAATCACCCTGAAAGGGCTGGGGAGGTCCACCAGGCCCCCCTGGAGGATAGCATCCATGAAATGGGCCTCCACCACCCATGTTTGGAGGCATCTCATCTAGCCAGCCCATGCCTGGCCTTGGAGGTCTTTGAGGCCCCAGCCCCTCCATACTTAGAATTCCTCCAGGACTTTCTGGGTAACCCCCACCACCTGAAGGACCTCGCATCTGTCCAAGAAACCTTGGCCCTCGAGGACCTTCCTGATGCATGTCTTTAAGTCGTGAATTCCCTCCCATTCCTCCCCCTACCATTGGCCCTGGCCCCCACTGTTGATCACCAGGTTTACTATGATATGGTGGTGGGGGTCCCCTGATCAGCATTTGAGGCCCCCCAGGCATGCCCATCTCTGGCATCATGCGGAAATGTTGGGGATGTTGGTGAGGGTTCATCTCATGTTGCCGCCTTTTCTCCTGGTAGTACTCTTCTTGCAGCTTCCTCCAAGCTAGCTGCTCTGGTGTTACACCTTCGGGTCCCAGAAGGGGCCCCATATCTAGCCCTGAGGGTGAGGAGAGGTGGTGGGAATGTGGTGGCATAACATGGTGTGGGCCCATCAGTGAGTCATCCAATCCAGGCCCACCAAGATTCTGTGTCTGTGAGATGATGGACTGTAACGGCTCCTCATACTTTTTCATTCCACCAACAGGGGGCATACCAGGCATACCAGCATTGTTGCTGTGGCAATTACCAGTATTCCCCCCACCATTCTCACCATCTTCCAAACCTCTACCTCCATCGTTACTATTATTGTTATTACCATTAGTGCCATTAGGATTGCCATTAGGACCTCTTGGTTCCTCATGGCCTGCACCGGCTCCACTACGGAGAAGCAACCTCTCAATGTCTCGAAGAGTCTGTAAAGAGCGTTCACGATGTTCCAACTGTTCCTTAGAGAGGCCATCTGTGTTTCCTGGCCCTCCACGTTGGCCCGGTTCGCTCTGACGGTGTGCAGATAATGCAGAGGGACTTGATGAAGGAGACACACCTGCACCATGGTGGGAAATTGTACCGGCCCTGTCAACTCCATCTGGTCCTGAAACTCCCACAGACTGTGGACCGGAACTTCCTTGGCCCAGTGAATGAACTGCAGAGCGGTTGTTGCTGTTTGACGTTCCTCCTCCTCGGAGGGTTTGGGCTGGCTCACCATCTGGATGACCAATAGAAGAAGGAGTACTGGTGCCTGGAAGGTGTCCTCCAACAACTCCAGCAGAAGCTGGCCGGGGTGTACCACTTTGGGATTTGGGTGTGCCAATGGGCGGACTGTGACTAGAGCTGATCTGTTCTGCCAGGCTGGAGAGTTTTCCAATGCTAGAAGACTGCTCAGAAAGAAACAAAAAAGGAAAGAAAGAAAGAAAGAAAGGGGAGCTGTTAATGCCACTGTTAATCTCAGTTCAATACATCACAAAAGACTTGGACTGTACTGTTTCTCATAAAAACAGAAACAGGAACAAAGATAACTATTGTGATTTAAATAGCTATTTAAACAAATGCAGTGCCTCACGCCACCAAGCACCTGCAAGTGTGGATGCTGTGACAAAATTATTCCACTCTACTTTATGTTTGTATGTTCTTTAAATACTAAACAAACCCATGTAATTCACAAACCTAATATAACAAAAATATAAAGGCATGTAGGTACACCATGTGTCTGTACATACAGACCTGTTCCAGCTTGGTACGAGGGACATTCTGCTGGTGATACAAGAGGATGGAGTCTGTGTGGCCATGCATCACTGCTTCTGCAGCACTGCACAAAATAAAAGGGTTGTTAAAACTACTTAACAACAAAGAAATTAGGGGGGAAAACGGTTTCTTGTGATTGTAATAGTTTTCTATTCAGTCACATGACATTGGCTTGCAAAAACATACTCCTACACCTGCTAAATGAGTTTGGTGGAAAATTGGCTGCTAAGATGATACGTGCATATAAATCAGCTCTTTTGTTGTGGCTTTCACAGAAATTTCCGCCTTAGACATGCTGATGTACATTATGGTAAATATCCAATTTGTTGAAAACAGACTCCAGAAATTACTGGCTCTGAACAAAGCGATCATACTGACCTGTTGGCTAGGCTGGTGGTGAAGACATACACTACTTGCTGAGGGGGACGAGGATGCAGATCTGTGCGAATACCAGATCCACCTAGTGCTGGAGCTCCAGGATCACTAACATGGCCTGTGGCAGATGAACCAGAGTGGCCCTGACTAGGACACATCACATGATCACCTGTGAAAAGATAAACAAAAAAGTGAATGAGTGATAAAATTTTTGTAATGGCTGAAGATCTATCTTGTTACATACAGCAGTTATACGTTTTACATAAGTCACTTTATAACATGTCATGTTTTTTTTTCTTCACAAAACTACATTGGATGTAGTGATTCTTGTGAACATGTACGCCCAACCATCATTTAAAGAGATATTTTATTTATCAAATACACATGAAATATTATTAATCATTATTTAAATATTAATCATAGATATTACAAACTGTCAGAATATTATAATTATTATGAAATATCACTAATAACCTAAATGTTTGTTTACTACCATAAAATCTTCTGGAAAACCACAAGGAGGAGCTAAATCCCACATAAAACTCCCCAGACATTCGGTTCCATTATGAATGTCTAATGGCTTAGCATTTACGTCATAAATGTATGTGGGCAGATATGAAACACTGAAGATTTGAACAAAATGAAAAACAAACATTCCATGTTCTGTCTCATGAATGTCACACAAAATTAATTTCTTAACCTTTGATTCATCTTAATGTTTTAACATTTTTGATATGACTTGGCAAAGTCAAGGTTACAGAATAAGACATTTTCCTTAAAGGTCAATCCAGAGTTTGTTAGGGGTGTTGTGTTGCGCTTGTGCAGGTAATGTTTCACGACACACCTTCAGTCATGTGTCTATAAACAGATAAGGCTGAGCTTTCTTCACAAGAGGGGACAATAGCTTTAAAGCTCAATGTAATACCTCTAATACTATTAAATGGCAAGTTCACAGTCAAATGCCAATGATACACTTTTACTTTTATAATATTTCAACTGCTATTTCTTATACAAATGACAATACAAGTTGTAGTTAATGCCCATTCTTTCATCATTTACTTCTGATGGAGGTTTAGGCATTATATTTACGGGCTCAGTTACCATTCATTTTTATTGCACCCTTTTTTATACTGTACAGTGAAGATTAATTGTGACTAAGGCTGACAATCAGATAAACTTCTCCTCTTGTGTTCCACAAAATAAAGTCCTACAGGGCTTGGGTAGATATAAGTGTCTTTAATGAAGACAAAACTTTTTCGGTCGGACAGTCCCTTAAAGACAGAAATGGCCAAAATCAAAAGAAATAAACAAAATAATATTTTTTTTCAAATACACTGATGATACATACGAGGACCAATGAAATGTAAGTGCATAGATAAACCCAGCAAGTGTTGAATCCCACATCTTTAATATGATGCATCATGCAGCATTTTATACATGTATACCTTTATTTCTTTTAGAATGTCTTTTTTTAGCACAATAAAAACTGATGTTTATATGGAATGATATGGAAGCAGCGTTCGGTTCATAACTGTTAGTAGGGCTGTTTGCTTCTCAATCTGTTTTTTCTCTCTGATACAGAATAGCAGGTAGTGCAGGGCGCATACACTCCAGGATTGTGGTCAGCAACTGACGGATGCACAACCATACTTTCAGACACAAACACACACAGAATGTAAGGCTTTGTAGATTAAGCAGTCTAACAGAGTGTGAAGTGTTGCAGGTTACTCTTTTGACATCTGATGGCTGGCCAAGATCTTAATGGTGTGCATTTATACAAAAAAGTTTTGCTGGCTTGTCTTATCTATTCAAACTTTAAGCTACATAAAGTTGAAGTACTTTTTATATAGTCGTGCATTTATACTTTTTATGTGTGCATAGGTGTGTAATTAATGTTTATTTATAATTATATATTAATTCTGATATATCAATGCAAGCTGAGTTACAACATTTATCTTTTTCTTCTCCACTGGATCAACAGCACTGTGTGTGTGTTTTTTTTTTACGACAACAACGTCAACCAGACGTTTGTGTAAACAGTCTACAGGAAGAAACATTCATTAAGGTTTATAAGACAGTATTTATGTACAGGTTCAGACTGGCAGGCTGTACTTTGTGTGTGTGTGTGTGTGAGTGAGTGAGTGAACTCACGGTGAGTGGCAGAAAGGGGTTTCTCATCCTCTTCCTCAGTTTCGGCCCCTGAGCACCATTCATCACCACTGTACGGCTGTTTTCTCTCCAGCACACACCGGCGTTTGCTGCGCATCACTCCCTCTACTGGACAGAATTAGGAAAAACGCAAAGGCACAGCGATGTAAACATATTTAGAATCAATTACACATATTTATATAAGACAGTATGGCTTCTATCCACACTGATATAAGCCAACGCCCACGATCTGTCTCAAAAAGCAGATTTAAAACGGATAGCATTCTCATATACTCCAGACACAGACTGCTCCAGAAATGTTTTGGCATGTAAGTGGAATGAGAGGACACACAAGGCCTCCAAAGCCTTCAAACATCCCCTAACCTTGAATACCAGACACAGCGATGGAGAAAACAAGGGAGAGAGAGAGTGAAAATGAGAGGAAGAGGGAGCGTTGTGGTTGTGGCATCCTCGGCCTGCGCACAGTGTTGGCGGCAGCCAGAGATAAAGAGCTGACCTTTTCTGCATCCTCTTTTGTTCCCAGCAGACATCAGTTTACGTAAATGAGTGAGTCAGCTCTCTCTCTGGTCTACTTTCTCTTTAATCATTGGCCCGTTCCAGGTGTGGCAGTCGAGTGGTCTGAAGTGGATGGGTGACTTGCATTTCATTTGAATGCCTTTCTGTTTGCTTTTCAATTGGGTGAACAATATATGCAGAGAAATAGAGACGAGACAAGGGAATGTTTTCCTTAAAAAGAGCTGGATAGAGACTATAAAGTTCTTACTTCCATTTCTGATCCTCTACACCATTATTTTAACCATTTTGACACAATT
>JAUMHE010000071.1:3803422-3830258 GCA_032359235.1 Enteromius mattozi | reverse complement strand
ACTGATTCTCAGTTCTGAATAGTGTGTGCTGTCTGGTACAGTGCTGCAACAGTATGGATGGGAGTCCTTTAAAACAACCTGTGAAGATAATTACATTGGGTGACATATTGAATTCATTTCAGATACATTTTGATTTACTTTCGGTTGTATTTTAAATTGTGAAACTATATTTAAAATAAATTATGAAGAATGAATAATCTATACAATGTTACAGACATGCCAATACACTGTAAATAGTTAATAAATATTTCAAAGGAAATCCCTCTTGGCAATTTCTGATATTGATCTTGACCATGATCTTGTTTGCTTTTTTTTACTGAACAGCTTCATCATTGTGTTAGGTACAGTGTTGGGGATAGTTACTTTTAATGCATTACAATGTTGCGTTACTCCCTAAAAAAGTAACTAACTATGTCACTTAGTTACTTTTTATGGAAAGTAATGCATTACATTACTTTTGCGTTACTTTTCAAATATGGGCAGAGCTTGAGTGTTTGTTTTTATTATAAGAAGTTCTACATATACCAAATGTAAAAGCACACCCAAAAGTGTCACAAATAAACCTCAGGCTGAAGAAAATGTAAATTTACATCTGTAAAGTAGAATACAGGAGAAGAAATTTCAATATTCTTCAGCAATAAAAAAAACAAAAACAAAGCACGATAGTTTTTGAAGTCATTTTTGCTTGTAAGCATGGTTGAACTGGATTATTAAAGGACAGCAGCAAAGATATTGGTTAATAAAATGGGATTAGATACTTTTGTGTAATTTAATTATTGCAGGTTTGCTTCATATGCTGAGTTTATTTTAATTCATTTTGATGAATTTTGATGAATGAGTTTTTTGAGAGTGAGATGAATTAATGCATATTCACATTTAGTCTAGAACTACACTTTATTCACACACCGCACACAATGCTCTGTATTTCTGATTTCTCCCAACATAGGGTCAGGAGACTTGTCAGTCAATAAACTGGAAATGTTTCAAAATACACAAATATGCGCAGCGATCAACAAATGCACAGGACGCGATTCACATATAAATGCCAAGTTGTGTTTGTAGAATAAAATAATATTTGTGTGTATGTTTTTTATTTGCAAGTCTATTTTTACTTATTTGTAAATAAAATTCATATTTGTGGAAGATTTATTTTGTAAACATGCTTGGCTTTTTGTCAATCGCTTTACATTTATTTGTGGATTATAATATATTTATTTGGAATTATGAAACAATTCTATCTCCATAGAAGATACTGTTTTATTTTTTTTATTTAAAGTCAAGTGCATTTGTCTAGAAATGTGTTTGAGATAAATTTATTCTTTATTGTTTTGTAGTGTAAAGAAGTGTAAAGTAGTGTGTAGCAGAGTTTTATGTCCTTCAGGTAGTTGTGCACGCCACATGCTAATGGTCATTACTAAGAAAAAGAGCATACGAACCAAGAGGGGTTACATCAGTATCAGAATGTATGGCACACATCTAAACAAAATGCGTTATCCATGCAGGTGTGCAGAACGGCATATGGGTGGCTCGTGTTCTTCACCTCTGTCCGGCTCTGGTAAAATTACCTGTTGATTGGTGTGTTAACGCTCATGCACTGTAGTGTTAATTGGGATAATGTAAGGTTTTGCAGAGCTAACGAGGCACTAAATAATTCATGAATTTCACAGCAGCGAATGTTATTGGAGGTGGAAGATGTTCTGATATACCTGCATATACGGAAGAGTGTGTTTACTAGAATAACATAATAGTTTCTGGGCCTGCTATTTTGTTAATGAATAATACATTAGGGTTTGATTAGGATTGTCAAAAAACTGATTATTTTATAGTCAGGAGATATATAGGTACTCCGCCAGACCAAATTTCTAATAATAAAATTGATTACTGTTTTTAAAACAAGTCTCCTATGCTCACTACGGCTGCATTTATTTAATACAGTACAACAATATTGCGAAAAATTATTACAATTTAAGATAAATGTTTTCCAGTTGAATATACTCTAAAATGTAATTTATTCCTGGGACGCAAAGCTGAAATTTTAGTATCATTACTCAAGTCTTCAGTGTCACATGATCTTTCAGAAATCTTTAACATTCTGACTTGGATGATCAGTTTTTTCATTGGTGCTTAAATATTAATAATAATCCTTATTATGTTGATTTATTGTGTTGATTTATTTATTTTTTTCATTTTATTTATTTATTTATTTTTAATGTGGAAACTGTGATATGTTTTATATTTAATAGATTTCTAATAGAAAAGAACAACATTTTTTTTTTTATTATTATATTATTATTATTTTTTTGTAATATAATAAATGTATTTACTGTTGAAAATTACTGAAAAAGTACTTACTATATCACAGTTTCTACAAATATATTAAGGCTAACGTTTTTAACATTGATAACAAGAAGAAATGTATCTTGTACACCAAAGCAGCATATTAGAATGGTTTCTGAGTGATCATGTTTCGATGCTGGCCGGAATGATCATTCTAAAATGTATTTAAAATAGAAATTATTTTACAAAATTTCTGTTTTACTATCTATTGTATACCAACCCCAGGGCAGCAGGATGGGGAGTTATTCAGACATCAAGTCTTGTAGTGTAACAGCATTTTGCTTATCATTATGACTTATTTGGTCAGCCATACACCTCTAATTAAAATAAACCACCTATACAGTATACACTTTATCAGTATATCACAATTACACAACATTTTGTATGAAGTACAAGATAATAGGCATCTTTCTTCTGAAGCTGGAATAAATGCTTTAATAAATAGACACAAAAAGATACTATCTGCAAACATACTATGCCTTTCTATCTTAATATATTTTCTCCAGCATAGCTGGCCTCCCTTAGGCATAATGTGGGTAGAACCCGTGCATTAATGTGACTCTGTATGTAAACTACGTTATCACTAGATGGCGCTAGAGACTTTCCTCAAACCTTATTAGAACAAGAACGCTACAAAGACGCACTGTTTAGTACGATTGGACAGACTGGTGCTGAGCTACAATATGCCAAATTTCTGGAAAATATCCATGACACTTTTCCAGATTAAATTTGTTAACTTTGTGACATTAAAGTGCACAGCGAGAAGTTAACTGGTTGATATAAACGCTCGCTCTTATCTCCACCTCATGCTATGGGGAAAACACATAGGCCTCAGTAAGCTGTTTTTAAATTATGGTTCAGCAGACTTTAAAAAAAAAAAAAACATGGCAGCACCAAACCTTCATCAAGGTGCCAAATGTGCCTTAAATATAATGAATTTGCACTCTGTCATGAATATCTTTGTTGTGATAAATTAAGTCGCTGTGTTTCCAGGTTTATAAACTGTCGCATTATGCCTCATCTGCATTAGATTCTTTTGTCTCCCTCTCTCTCTTCCTACTTTCTTCTTCTTTTCCTCCTTTTCCCTCTGTTTTTACTTTGTGCTATTCATATTCCTTTCATTAAGCGCTGCTGCTCCCACAATGCACTGCTCCCAGGCTGCCTGGCAGATGTTTCACAGTTTGTGGCACCAGTGTATATTAGATCAGTGCAAGTAAGTGTTTTCCTAGATTTTTAGCGAGAACGATCCCACAAACTAACGCAGCTGGCCTGTGATGCCTCGCTCTGAAACTCCCTGCAGAACATCATTATGAGGACCGGTGTCGCGGGGAGGGTCCGCAA
This sequence comes from Enteromius mattozi, assembly GCA_032359235.1. Taxonomy (NCBI): domain Eukaryota; kingdom Metazoa; phylum Chordata; class Actinopteri; order Cypriniformes; family Cyprinidae; genus Enteromius; species Enteromius mattozi. Next base: position 3,826,580 of record JAUMHE010000071.1, on the reverse strand, counting down.
CTACCCACAGAACAACCAATCCACAGCCAGACTCTATAGACACACTATTTAAGCTACAGGTCACAGATAGCATTAGCAGTTGTGTGTGTGTGTGTGTGTGTCTGGACGAGACTGCAGCACTAAGTCTGTTCTTGGTTCCTTCCCCTCCTCCATTTTACTTTCAGAACGCTGTCCCTGTAATTGATCCCAGATTGTCTGTTTGCGTTGCCAGAAGCGATTCATATCGTTTTTATCTTTCAGACAAGCCCTCTACCGTTTCCAGATGGAGAAGGCACAACAGGGTTCAAGTTTGTTTTTCAGAAAATGTAATGCTATAATGTCTTTGACTCCCACAAAAAGCTGCATAAAGCAGCAGGTCTGTGAACGAGTACCTCTAGTCATGGACAGATGGGACAAGCAAAAGCATATGAGGGAAAATAAGATATTCTTTTTCTTTGTGGCTGCGTTCTTGAGTGGCATTCCTGGGGATAATTTGTTTACTGGTCTGTTTGTTTGTGCACCAATGTTTGTTTGCTCTTCTAAGTGTTAAGAAAGCATATTATCCTTGTACATTTCAAACACTGTCATGGTTAGCGATGTGGTCTGGTTTCTATTGAGAGAGAAAACTTGCGATGGTGGCTTTCCAGGGCAGTTCCATTGGGGTGTGCGTGTGTGTGTGAGATGTTATGTATGCAGCCTGAGAAACTGATGTGAAAATCTCACTCCTCGATTGCAAGCAAATGTGGTAAAAACCACAAGACAAATCTCCTGATGTACATTGTCTCAAGACACCATTCCAAAGTTCCAAATCCTATGAAGAAATCTATTATAATGTTGTTTTAAAAAGCCTATTACACTCAGAATCAAAATTAGAGTATGACATAAATTATTTAAGAAGTACTGTGCAATTTTAAATTAAAGGAATAATCTGGAGCAAGCTTTATGCTGTCATAAGTTACCACAGAAAATTATTTTGACTCAGTCTGTAAAAGTAAGAATGTGTGATGCATCCCACAATGTAAGTGTATGGGGCAAGTAGTGCAGGGCTTCAAAGAGAAAATCATTTTTAATTCTTCAGTGTAAATGCTTTATATTTGAGCTGAAATGCTTTCTAAATTGTCGTTCTGAAGTGGAAATACTTTTCTAGGTGGAAGAACCCCTGTTCTTTACCATTTTAATTTCTGTTGGTGGAATTTGTTTTGTACTGTAGTGTCTCTCTAAATTTATTATGAGCAGAATAGTTTTACAGTAAATAAATAAATAATTATTATTTGCATGATATATGTATTTATGTATTTTATTTCTGAAAAGTGAAAAATAGAGAGATGAAATGTTTTACAGATTTAAATATTTTAGAAAATAATTTTACAAAAGAAAACTTAGAAAATATATATAAATATATATCTTTAAATGCAAGATATTATTTATAAAATAAATATCAAATACTGAGCCAAAATAGTGGCCAGCATGCCACACTTGAAATAAACACAGCCTATGTTGTATTTAACCTGGGAGAATGCACACTGACTAGTAGTTCAAGGCCAGTTGCTGCAGTCCTGTGCCAGTTGTTCTCAGCACTGTCCTTGATGTCTCCTTATGGTGTCCTTTGTCAGTTATCTAGCCAGGTGTTGAGAGGACCGCACCAACACCAATCTCTTTGAAGCCTTTTTCGGTCCAGCTATCCTTCAGATTTCAATGTGAAGCCTAATCTCCTCTCTTTATCCCCATGGCATTTATCCATGAGATCATCAGAAGCAACACTGGATTGTAAAGGCTAATTGCACATAATTGCTCACTGGCTCTGAGACCGAAACGAACAGCTCTGGGAGCGATATAGAGCCGGCTGCACTGAGCAATGAGGACTGAGGAGATACGAGATAGACATCAGAGAGAGTTCAGGAAGTCATTTACAGAAAGATACCGTATTTTCCTACTGGCCAAATGAGGAATTGTAAAACTCTTCCCATCTTGTGGGATCACAAAGGGGTCACTGATAATGTGAGAAAAGTGTATGAAAGATTAAGCAAACCAGCCACACTCACAAAACGCTTATACCACGTCCCTACGGACCTGCTTTGCGTTTCTCCACAGAGCGCAAATTGAGCTTCTCGTTTTTCCTTGGACCCTGAGAAATATGACATCACACAAGTGCAGGAAATCCTATTTTGGAGCCTGTGAATGCTTCATATACGTTTGGGCCGGCTAGAGCCAAGAGCAGAGCGCCAAGATGTGAAACCAAAGGGGGAAGAAAAAAAAAGAAATTAATTTTCACAAGCTTCTCCTTCCCTCTGCCTTCAGCTTCTTTTGGCAAGACACAGGAAAACAAAGAGGCCTGTTAAGGGCCACCTGCTCAGGGAGGACTGTGGGTAAGCACTTCCGCACACTGAACAGCTGAAGCGGAGCCGCTGAGGCAACGGCCCTGAGGGAGTCTTTTTCTCCGACTGGGGGTCAGTAAGATTAAGAGGAAGCAGGATGCAGAAGATGAGGTCGTCGCGGCCACTCGACTGCGAGCGTCGTTGCAAGCACTGAAGCTTCTTCTTACTGATGGACAGTAGAGCAGTCTGCACGCAGTACATAAACGCTCCACGCTACATTAGAGGCCAAAGCCTTTCCACATGTTGTTTGCAGAAGGCCTCTGTGGTGCCTTTTTCCCATCTGGCTCTTTCCAGGTCAGCTGGACCGCCCCCTTCTCTTATACACACACCGGCGTTCGCCATCCCTGATGTGAACCTGCGTTCCGCTTCGAAAGCGCTCCACCGAAACACAAGCAAACCCTCTCCAGGGTTTTGTGGTTCATGCATATACGCACACAGGCCGGTCTCGGCGTGTCACGGGTCTCTCGCTCCCTCCGTGGCAGGTCAGCCGAGCTGTAAAACTCACTCTAGTGTATCCGCCGCTTGGCAGAGCCACAAATACATCCACGGCACTTTGAAAAGCAGTTAAGCTCATCTGTTCAGAGCCTGACACACTTTGTTGACAGGCCACAAGCCCCTCTCCATCATTAAGAGCCTGAGTGGGCCTGTGAGAAGCCATTACTGTATTGCCCTTGGAGTGGCAGCCAAAGATATTCCATACTATACTGTAACTCAGAACATGGAGCCTGGGAAAATGTGGTTTGTGTGTACAGTATGAACTAAACGCAAAGCTGTCAGCAGTTACGGTAATGACAGAATAAGGAATGAATAAGCAGGTCCTGTCTGCCACCCTCCTTAAAGCTAGTCTGGATAAATCTGATGCTGCTGGAATGTCCCATCGGGCATCGGGCTCCACTGTAATCCTACTGTGGCTGAAAGTTATGAAAATCTGTGCTATTTTTTTCTGCCTCCCATATGCTGTTTTTGCCGTGCCGTCCACTTTTGCTGTCCTTTGCCATCCTCTCCTTTCTCATCATGCTTGTATTTCTGTCATCTGTCTCTAACCTCAAACACAGGGTCCAAGATGATCAAAACCAATGCGGAGCGAAACTGTAACTACGCAAGAAGAGACGAGGTAAAATAATATGACATGAGAGAAGACTAAATGAGATGATTACAGGAGACAAGAGGAGAACAGATGAAACAAAGTGAGTTGTGAGAAGAAGGGAAGAAAAGAAACAAACGAGGAAGTAATACAAGATGAGAAGAAAAGACACAGGAACAGAGGGAAGAGAAGAGAGAGAAGGTGGCAAGGTGAGATTAGACAATATGAGAATAGAGGTGCAGACATTAAACAAGAACAATAAATGAAAAAGAAAAGACTAGATAAGAAAAGGAGATAAGATAAGGTTGAAAAGTGAAGAAAGAATGGGACAAAACAAGGTGAGATGAAAAAATACGAAACAAAGAAGTTGACATTGGAGTAAAAAAGGAACATATGAGAACAGATGAGAAAGATACGAGAGAATAAAAAAATTTCCAGTTAGGATGACAAGACAAACAAAATGAGGCAATGCGGAAGACAAGGAATGTAGACAAGAGGGCGAACAGGAGAATAGATTAGAAAGGAGAAGAGACAAAAGGAGAAAACATGAGATGAGAGAAAGAGCAGAAGAAATAATATGGGGACAATGCAGATGAGACATTATGAGAATGAGATGAGGAGAATAAATGAGAAGAAAAAGAGATAAGGGAGAGGATACAAGGATACAAGATACAAGAGAAGACAATGTAAGGTCAGACAATATGAGAAAGGAGACAAGACCATGTGAAATAAATTGAGAGGTGATGGGCAAAGAGGGAGACAAGTATGAGATCATATAAGGACGAGACAAGATGACTAGAGGAGGGTAAATGAGATGAGAAAAGAAGAATCGAGAGGATAGAAGAAGAAAAGATAAGACTAAATGAGAGTAGAGAAGAAAAGACGAGATGAGATAACACAAGTTGAGAGGTGAGGACAGAAGAGGGAGATGGGACAATATAGAGAAGACGGAAGGAAGGAAGAGAATAGATGAGGAGAAAACATTAAATGAGAACATTAGACAGTTCAAGAGAAGATGAGAAATGAAAGGAGCAGAACCAAGACAAGAGGAGACAATACAATATGAGAAGAAAAGAGATGAGGTTAGATGAGACAGGTAAACCAAAATGATATGAGAGAAGAAGGGACATATGGATACATATGATGAGAAAAAAGAGGAAACAAGATGAGGAGGCAATTAAGACGATTTGAGAAGAGGGAGGTGATATTAGACATGAAAATTGAGGAGATGAGATGAGAATACATGAGACAAGAGGAGGTAAGATGAGGACGAAAAGAGAGGAGACCAAAAAAAAGACGAGGCAGAAGAGAAGAGTAATGATAAGAAAATGAGAAAGAAGAGAAAAATGTTTAGAAGATACAAAACAAGATGAGATGAGACAAATAAAGGTTAATACAAGATAAAGAAGAGAAAATCAAAGAAGAGATGGTTTCAGAGGAAACTTGGGGTCCAGCCGAGCTTCACTTCATGTGCTGTAGGTATATCAGTGATGTTGAACAAAACATACCTGACCTCTTCACAAGGAGAAAAAAAGTGTGTAAAAGTGTGTGAATGCAGACTGCTACCCCAACTGAGAGTACTGTGGGACACAAGAAAGAAGGGGAAAACACAAAAAAGTAGAGGAGCTCTCAGCTAGGGGTGGACGTGCCAGGTTACATATTTAAGAACACAAAGGGAGACACTAACTACACACAGAGCTTAGCCTGATACATTAATGACACACAGACTATCTGCACATACTCAACAGTTACAGCACAAACACCATCTGATCTGGATATGGCATTCTTCAGTCAGTGTATACACAGATCCTGATGCAATCATTTTCTGCAGTCGTTTTAGCTGAGGCCAGACATTGAATTCATTATACGGTCATGTGATGATCACTGAGAAAGGAAATCAATGGCAGAGATTGTGCTATCCATCTAGCTGTCTTTATCTCTTAATCCATGCAACTTTTTATCTCACAATTCAAATTCAGAAATAAACTCTCAGTTGTGAGATATAAAGTCAGAATTGCTTTATATAAATTCACAATTGCAAGTTATAAAGTCAGAACTGCAAGATAAAGTCGCAATTCTGAGAACATATGAGTCTTTTTCCCCCTCAAAACAAGACTTTATATCTGGTAACTGAGTTTATATCTCACAATTTTGAGGAAAAAAAGAATTGCAAGATATAATCTCGCAATTCCGAGAAAAAGTAGAATTGTGACTTTATGTCACGCAGTTGTAAGTTATAAAGTCAGAATTCCGAGAAAAAAGTTGCAATGAGACTTTATATCACACAGTTCTGACTTTTTTCTTGCAATTAGGACTTTATATCTCACAATACTGACTTTAGAACTTGCAACTGCAAGTATATATCTCACAATTCCAAAAAAAAAAAACATACAATAACAATTTTTTATGTTTTATTCAATGGCGGAAACAGGCTTCTATAACAAGCTGCTAATAAAGAGTAGAGTAAACCGTTTTTGCTACGTTCACATTGAACCATCTGATAAAATTGATTCCATCGAATTAATCAGATTTTTATAATGAAACAGAATGGAAAATTAAATGGAAAAGCATTAATTGAATATTTGAATATAAGTGATTATTGTCTCTGCTGTACAGCTGTGTGTACACACTGTCTTTAAACTTTTCCTCTTTAAAAGGACAGCAGGTCCAAGAGACCTGTGCTCTTCTTAGCAAACCGGGCCTCACTCTAATGTGCTGCCAACCCCCCTGCCAGGCACAGCCGGATCTGTGTTAAAAGGACGCCACACCTGAAAGCTTTTACCCAGCAAACAGGCCCCAGATAAGACTCCGAGACCTGTAATACCTTCCACTCCGATCTCTCCAATCCTATCTCCTCTCATCACCATTCCCCCCTCTTGAAAAAAAAAACACCCCCAAACATTTTGTTTTTCTACTGCTCACGGTTTCCAGCTTTCCTCCCTCCCTACTTCTCTCCCTCTCTCTCTCCTCCCCTCCCAGGGCTGTAGGTCTGCCGGAGCAGATGTGTCTGGCCTCCGCAGTCTCAGACTGCTTTAATAAGGGATGTGTTTCACCGGTAAGGAATTTGGTCGTCCAATCCGCCCCATCTAAAGCAGGCCCACTCATCCTACTCATCACAAATCAACCCCGCTTTGGAATCTCTGCCTTTTATCTACCTTTCATCATTGTCGTTGTGTGATGCAGCATCTGCGGTAATAAAATGGCAGGGGTTGCTTTTGTCTTTTTTTATGCGAACTTGCAGAATTGTGGCGTTCCTGCCAAAGAACATTCTGTTCAATGCAATATGTGAGAATCAACTGACTTCAACATAGCTCAGCAAAAATTTATATAAACGTCTCACGACTCAAATTCCAGGCGTAGGTCCAGTCAAAAAGTACTCACCCTTGCATTATTCTACACCTAAATAGGGTTTTCTTTCTTCTGAGTAACTTTCTTTTGTGGATCTCACCTTTAACATATGAAATCACAGTGATTTAACTGGATGGATGGGTGGATAGAGAGATTCTAATTCTACTTCCTTCCTCTCACTTGCATGCGTTCATTACCACTAGGCCTTGGTTTCAGCGTGAACACTCACACTTCCAGTAATCCATGTGCACAGAGATTATAGAGATTATAGAGAGATATATAAGTAAATAGTATGTAGCAGTGTTTGTTCTTCTCATTGAACGTCCCTGAACTTCTTCCTATTTGAGCAGGTGACAATCATATGGGATTTCAAAAAGTCCTTTACCTCGACCTGCTCAATAATGAATGATGCGGTGTCACCTCCAGATACTCTATACCTCTCTCTGCCTCAGAGAATGAAAGAAACCATACGAGGGACACCAGGGCACTGTAAGGCACTAATAAATTATTTAAAGTAACTGAGATGGAGTACTCTGTCTGTTACCTGAGTCCCAGTAGTCTCTTCATCAGAAGGGTCTGGTTTAGATTGGGACAGAAGAGAAACTGTCCAAATGCCTGTTGTGTGTAGGTCTGCTTTCAGCATTTCCTGAAGTTTGTGGCACCATGGGGATCACACGGTTTTTTCCTCTACTTTGTTGTTTCCTCTTGGTTTTTGTAGAAGGTAAGGAGCAACGATGAAGGATAATGTCTGTTTTAGGTTTCTGGAAAGTGTGTCAGGAACGTTCTTAATACAAAGCAAGAGGACAGAGAGTTCATGTTTAAAGGGGAGACGCAAGTAGCGATATGCTCAATAGGAAGTTCTAATTATGCGCCTTTGAGTTATCAACGCAGTCATATTTACTTGGGGAGAATATGTCTTCCAAACCAAACCAAACACTAAAGGGTTTAGTTCAAATGTTTTGGGGCCATTTTTGTAATATTATTAGGGTAAAGTTAATGCAAAGTTTGCAAACCTGGTAAAATAAACCAAAATGTCTTCTTATATATATATATATATCATTTAATATAAAGTTTGGCACTTTTTAAGATTAAGATTTAAGGTTTAGGTTTAAGATTTAAGTTTGTTTTGGCAACAATTACGATTGATTCAGAAGACGAAAGTGTCTGATAATAGGAGATTATTAAGACAAAAGCATTGTATATGACTAATGATTTTTATTTTAATTTGGTAAACTCCATTAAAGGGTTAGTTCACCCCAAAATTAAAATTCTGTCATTAATTACTCACCCTCATGTCGTTCCAAACCCATAAGACCTTTGTTCATCTTCGGAACACAAATTAAGATATTTTTGATGATATCAGAGAGTCATCTGACCCTCCATAGACAGCAGTACAACTGAAATCAGACATCAGTGGATTAACTTCACTTTTGCGATGCTAGGATTTTTTTTTTTTTGTGCAAAGAAAACAAAAATAACATAATTTAATCTACCGTTCTTCTCCTCTGACATATGTCTACCGCCATTTTAGAGAGTATCACAACACAACGCATACGCATGCTTTAACGTATCTGACGTAATCAACCTTGTTTACATCCGGGGAAAAGCACACGCATGCACATAATCTGCGGTTGTTTACGCCTAGAAGAAAGCGTATGCATGTGTTGCGATACTCTCTAAAAGGGCAAAAGATGTAAGTCACGGGAGAAGAACGGTTGAGTAAATTATGTTATTTTTGTTATCTTTGCACAAAAAAAAAAAGTATTCTTCTCTCACAAAAGTAAAGTTGAGCCACTGATGTCACATGGACTGTTTTACTGATGTTTTTACTACGTTTCTGGATCTGGGATCATTTCAGTTGTGTTGCTGTCTATGGAGGGTCGGATGGTTCTCTGACAACATCAAAAATATCTTAATTTGTGTTCCGAAGATGAACGAAGGTCTTATGGGTTTGGAACGACATGAAGGTAAGTAATTAATGACAGATTTTCATTTCTAACTAACCCTTTAAGGGTTAATTCTCCATGTGAAGAAAACTTGTTAAATGGAATCTTTATTTCATGTGAGCATAAAACAAATTGTATATGATTTTTGGAATTTCTGACAAATTTACTTTTAGCCTGTGTTTGCTTAGGTCTAGATATCCCTGACCCTGATGAAATCGAGTACATCAGGCAACACGTGGAGGCTACAGTAAACAGCACTGTGCACCTTCATTGTGGATCCGACGTGCCCACACTTTTCATCTGGGTCTTCTCCAGGCCTGGGACAGAGAGAAATGAGCCTCTGGCCTACAACTACGGCCAAGGGTCCAAGCTCCTGGCCTTAGCCAGCACCCTGGGAGAGATTTCCCTGCTCGCTAACACAACCACTTTGGTGATTGAGGGGGTCTCGGATGAGGCCGAGGGGGTCTACACCTGCCAGGCCTTATACGACATGGAAGAACCGCCTAAGGTTAGGTTTTACTACACCCAGCTGCAGCTGCAGGATGAGGAAGAGAGATCCAGGGGGTCAGGATCCCCACCCCCATCCAGCGATTAAGCAGCAGTTTAATTTAACGTAACCAATCACAGTGTATTCTATCATGAACAGTTTATGTGACAGTGTTCAATATTTGTGTTATTATTTCACTGCAATATAGTCAGGATTAACATATTCACATTTAAATAAATGAGTTTTGAATACAAATAAACTGCTGTTCATTGCTGTGTTGGTCACATTGATTTTTAAACAAAATATCTTTCATTTCTACTAAAGTGATATTCACATCCAACACAGCCATTATCCATTATAAGTTTCCATCATTCCATCTGAGGTACCAATAACAGTCAATCTGTTTGTAGGTTACCAGTAGGAACATAACTATCCCTTAGTGTGGGAAATAAACAGCTTTTGGCCTTGAGTAATGGATTTGTAAACCACCATGTCTGTGCTTCTATGCTGCAATAGATCAGTAAGAAAACCAGAACTACCGATATAAATATTGGTCACATAACTCAGTTATTTTTGTGATGGGAAATTCAGCCTTGGCAATGGCTATGCTCAGGCAACGGGATTGCACCACAATTGTAGCACATCAAAAATGATATGCCTACAAATTATGAACAACAAAATGTATTTAGCGAGAATTGTTCAGTCTTTTTGCTGCTTCTGATATGACTCAATATACTGATGACTGTGATTTTGGCAGGTACTGTGGGAGATGGTCCTGGAACAGCAATTGTAGTAACCCTATTGCAAACCGCAACCCTCAACCCACAATCTGGAGGAAATGATAGGTTGATATGCCTTAGATAGTTTGCCGAGAAATGATAATTATGTTATCATTTACTCACCATCATGTCATTCCAAACTCTTCCAAAATATGTGGTTGGGTAAATTCGGGACAGTGGCAGTACACTGAGATCCTTAAAAAGGCACCCAAGTTTGTCAGCAAAACAGTACTTGCACTCAGTGATCATACTACAGTAAGTTTTGGCGCAAAACAATCTGATGAAAGAAGAAGAAAAAAGCTTAACAAAGAGTGCATTTATACCACCTTTTGGACTGGAGTGTGAAATACTAAATAACATTCAGGAAAGCAATGGTAGCTGTTACAGTTTTACTGTTAAATTCCCTCAAATTTTGGGCTATTTAAACTGAAACCAATTGGAGCACTTGAAATGATCATTGAACTTTGCTGACACTCCTAGGTGCTTTATGTCCTGCCACTGTATGGATTTCACTCATCAAAATACTCATTCAGTTATATCCTTTTCTTTTCTACAGAAGAAAAGAAGTATCAAGTGTTTGGAAATGCATGATTGGTTAATAAGAATATTGTTCCAGGATAAACAATTATATCACACCTGGCAAATATACACTGTGACCATATTGACAGGCATTGCACTCTTTCTCCCACCCCACAAGGCAAGAAAAAAAATTGACTTTCACACATCATCAACTGGGATTGGAAAATGTTGTGAAGGTTGACTGAGGTAACGGCTAGTGCTGTCAGCATGTTTAAGTGACTTGTCATCATTGGTCTAATTATGAGCAGAAACACAGACACATGGAACTCAGAAGCGTAACACAGGTCAGACCTCAGGAATAACAGAAAGCTTGTAAATTAACATTACGAGACCGTTATCCCTTCCACACAACAGAAATATAGTGATAGCCATCCATAATTCAAACCCCATATGGAATAACAACCCAATCATCAGCTGATCTACTAAGTCTTGAATACATTTCCTCTCGGCTGTGGAGATCTTGGTCAAGAAAATGGTAGTTTATTTGTACAACACTGATTATGGAGCTGAAATTTGCTTAAAATAATAGAGGTCTGGGGGAGGGCCAGAGTCTTTATGCGGTTTTGTAACCTCTCGTGGATAAACGGCTTGGAAGCGGAGTCAAATCAGGCCACTCTCAGAACAAGAGGCAAGAAAAGAGAAAGAATCGAGGCCTAATTCATGAGTGTTACATTCATTCAGGGTGTGCCAAAGAGACGGGCGAAGAATGGTGGGCGGAGGAGGGGGTTGGAAAGGGCGCTAACAGGTCCTCTCAGAGACTGGGGGAGGAATTTTTGGTGTGGACAATGGGCACATTTGTTCCCATGGTGCCCTTAATAAGGGGTCTGAGTGGAGGAGGCAACAGGACAGGGTTGAGGCTGGGTAAGTAGAGAGAGACCTCAGACAGAAGCAGGTCTTTATCAGGAGATCCTCAACCTTATCTTCATTTCATCAAATGACCTGAGACCTCTGTCAACATCCCTCTTCTTTCTCTCCGTGCCACAGTTACTTTATTCTTCTTCAGTATCCTTTTCCCATCTATTGTTCCTCGACTCTTTCTCAATAGAGGGGTTGGGCAGTTTTGGTCCTGGAGGGCCAGTGACCTACAGAGTTTAGTTCCATACCTAATCAACAATCTTACCTACATTCTCAGAAATAAAGGTGCAGAAGCTGTCACTGCGACAGTTCCTTTTCAAAAGATACACCTTTGTACCAAATTGGTACTTTAAAGGTACGTATGAGTACCTAAAAGGTACCGCACCAGTAACCGCTTTTGTACGTTTTTCTGAGAATATATGTTTTTAAAATTTCTTAAAAATTACAAGCATGTATGTTTTGTTAGGGCACTAAACTCTGCAGGACAGTGACCCTCCAGAACCTAATTGCCCATACAGGTATGGTTTTAGCACCTGACCTAAATGGTTTTAGTACCTTGCCAAAAGGTTCTGATTCTCTTGGCCACATTTATACATCTTGCAAACACTTTTAACCAAAGTACACTGCATTTAAGGCATTCGTTTGATCAGTTTTAGCATTCCCTGGGAATTGAACCCTTGACCTTGCCGTTACTAGAATCCTTCTCTATTATTTGAGCAACAGGAATGCCTTTGTGGCTCAAGCTACACTGGTCACTACTCTAAATGTCATCTTCACAATACTGAAGCAAAATTCACAGGTCCTGGAGGATAAGCTTCAAAATCATTGTGTGATCTGATATGCTTAAGGTTTCTAAGCCTACCTTTGCCTGTTGTTTAGATCCTGACTTTGGTTTTCCAGCTGAAGCCCAGTGGAACAGAAGGGAAAATTCTAAAATCCAGACACCGTAAGCCCAGCCAGAATTCAGGAAACCACCTTGAAGTGGCCTGGATTGTGCGCTAAACGGTTCACCACAATCTGGCAACAGCAAGACCTGCTGTCTTTCTTGCATCTTCATTATTCCTTCCAACCAAGAATGACAGATGGAAGTGTCATGATGTCAAAGGGTTTGTAGGGAATAACCAGCAGGTCTGAGTGTTTGGTGGCAGAGCTGGCACTATAATTGAAGGACACTGACTGGGTTTACTAAGGACTATGAGACTACACTCCAACCAGCCTACTCTACTTAGAACTCAGGCCAAAATATATAGAGGTTTAACATCCCAATCATAGTTAGGCAAGTTATAATTTCATAACCTGACAAAGGCTTAGTTCAAGAATATTAAGGTAGATCATGTACAATAAATCTGTATGTTTTTGGGGTTTTTTTTTTAGAACAATCAAGCTAATTGTCAAGTTAAAATGGAAGCATTAATGACAACATTTAGTAGTGAAATTCTAAAATTCTAAACAATCTCTAAAAAAAAAAAGTCTTAAATGTGATCGTGAGATGTTGGTGCAATCATTCTTTTCCATCAGTGGTCAAATACGTGTAGTGTACAATACTTTCTGTATTTTTGCATTCTTCTGGCAGCAATAAACCTCAGTACTCTAGGGTGCGATATCAATAGCATTCAAATGTCTGCATTAATATTTATGAACGCTGCTATAAACATTGACTTTAATTTGTTTAGCAAGATTCTTCCCAAACTGTTTCTCCACCATGACAACAGCGAAAACTGACAATAAAATTTACACCAATTCCTGCTATACTGCCACTTTTTGAAAATACTGAAAAAAACTTGAAAAAAAGTGAAAAAATCACTCATAATGTTGACACGAAAATGTTTTCTTTAATAAACAAAAAATAGCTAGTGTATGTATTTAATGTTTTTTATGAGCTTTCTTAATATACTCTTAATAGAAGAGTTGGCTGTGGATAAGCTATAGATGGGGAGTATGTACAGTATTAGAGCTGTGTATGCATTTGACTTTCTACATGCTTTGACAGGAAGGGTGTAGCCAGGAGTCTCTATGTGAATAGGGAGGTCAAGATCCCATAAAGGGAACATATAATTCATTTTTATCATCATTGTAGTTGTCAGTGATCAGTGCAAAAGTTCAGGAGACATTTTTTGAAGCCCAGTATCAGTAAATGCTCTTTATGGATGATGGTGGAGGATGTTTGGGGTCTGAAAGTTACTGTATGTTTCCATAGCACATCAAGCTCTCATATCTCCAAAAATATCCCATGACAGATGAAATTATAAAAACACATCTTCTTAATCCAGCTAGTCTGAAATCAGCTGTTAAAGCGAGTGTAAAACATGACAATGCGCAATCCTCCCTTTGGGAAACTGCTTATGTAGACAGTCAGCTTGAGTACAAACCACATCTGAAGCTGGAATAAGGAGACCGCAGTAATGAGCTCCTCTAAGCAACCAAACAAAAACACTCACGTGATGTCAACATGACCACTGCCTTTCAACACAGTCTGGGAAGGTCAAAGGTCAATCAAGCACTCACATGTTTGTTTATGGTTAACAAAGAGACTTGGAGAGCAGCAAGGAGGTGTGGCTGGGAGGCTGCTGGGATTGACTGTGGGAAACTTCAAAGAGATGTTGCAATTACCGGATACTTGAGCAGATATTTCTGATATCCCTCAGGCACCGACAGTGCAGACTGCTTTATTGATTATAGTGGAAGCAAACTAATTTTAGGCTCGGTGAAGACCACAAAACCAAATGTTGTGAGCTTGCTGGTTTCCTAGGTTCCAGCTGTGGATAACATATGTGTTTTAGGGGTGCAATAAACCATGGTGAGGGGCCATATGAAACTCTTAATATTCGTCACAATTTGGCAGTTTGAGAGCGTAAAGTATGGTATAGCATTAAAACTTCATAAGAGGAAATGGATAGGTGTAATACTTAATCTTCTCTTTATATTATTAAAAAACTTTACACATACAATGGCTAAACTCCACACTGTGTGGAAAAAAAAAAAAAGAAAGTAAAATAAACAACAAAACATAAAAAGTTTCTCATCATCAAAAAAAAGCATAAATAATATAAAAGACAAACTTTTTTCTTACAACAGATACATTCATATGAAATAATATTTTACTACTACAAAAAATAAATAAGTCATCTAAAGAGTTTTTGATTTTACTTTTAAAAGTCCTCTCACAAATGGGATCATTTCAGCCTTTGGGACTTCCATCATTTTTGCCTAAAAGTCTCTTCCGTCCTTCTTTGTCTTGTCAGTCTTCTCCAGCTCTGCAAGCAGTCAGTTTAGTGTCCATTTCAAGTCACACAATGTCTCTGACCAATCCATCACTGGCCGTTTCATACATTTTTAAAAATTGTTCATGTTCCTATTCCCAATTTCTCCCGTTCTCTTGTTTAGTGTATTTGATGCATAAGTGTTTTCTGGTTTAGACGTGTTCAGATCTCTTGTATACTAGGCTGGATGAGATCTCCAGTCAGGCTTCCAGTAGAGATCCAGACTGTTTTCTCCTTACAGTCCAGATCAGGCAATCCCAGTCGTTCCCAACACACCACAGGACCCTCCGAGTCTTCAAGCTGCGTGGGCTGAATTCCTGTTGCACACACACACACACACACACAAACAGATTTATGCACTAAGTCCAGTATGCAGCAGTCTAGTCAGGTAAAATAATATTGCATGATGGGTAATTTACAGTTTGCCAATGCAGTAATTTCCTGAAGAGCAAGAAGAAACACTGCCTTTCCTCATTCAGAGGGAGTGAATCAGAGAGGTCTTTATACCGCTGAAACTCTCTCACCTCTCTGCTGCTCGAGGGTGGACTTTGTTTCCACTGGCAGACAAGGGGAATTCTGGGAAAGGGGTGGAGTCTTGCCCTGCTCTGCCTCTTCGGCTGGATCTCTCTCCTGGGAGCTGTTGAGCTGCACGCTGTCACGTCCATGGCAACGAGGCAAAACGGGGTTTAGGGGCATCATTTCCAACCCATCGGGTTGGTGCGCTGCCACGCGGTGCATTAGAGGGAGAGTGCCGCCCGAGAAAGTGCCATTGGTTTTTGTGTAACACCTGTTTGCAAAACACAAACACGAGACGTAAATAACGGCCACCGCACGTGCTGAGGCTGAAACTGAAATTCCAAACTAAGCGTTACACTTTACAATAAGGTATCATTTGTTAACATTAGTTAATGTATTAATTAACATGATCGAACAATGAACATTACATTTACTACACTCTTTAATATTTGTAAATGTTAGTTAATAAAAGTACAGTCATTAATTGTTAGTTCACAGTGCATTAACTAATGTTAACAAACAAAACTTGTGATTTTAATAATGCATTAGTAAATGCTGAAATGAACATTAACTAATAAATGCTTTAGAAGTATTGTTCATGTTAACTAATAAACTTTATTGCAAAGTGTTACCAACTAAGCATTTTCCAGAAAACAAAAAACAATCATTATAAAGCATCATAAAAGTGGTGCATATAAATATACTATATATTTTACTCTATTTCAAGAACTATATGAACTTTATTTTAAGTCTAGTCTAGAGTAAGGCTACTAGATTTCAGTATTATAAAGATATTATTACAGTTTTTATTAACATATTTTCCATTTTGATTTTTGTTAAAGTTTTAGTAATTGTCTGTGTATTTTTGTCATTTTTATGTTGTGCTTATGCTTTTATGTTGTCATTTTTTTGTCCATCTGGTAATATCTATATCGTTTTTTATTTATTTTTATTTCAGTTTGAACTATTTTAGTGCATCAGGTTAAACCAAATAAAAATGACAAATGTTTTCTTGGCAACTAGCTAAAATAATTTTTTTTTATTATTTAAGTTAACGTATAACATTCAGGTAACATTATATTTTAAGATTCAATTATTTCATTTAAATCAACAAAAGAGCTGAGATCAGGTGAAATACATTTAGGCATTAGGCAACATTATGCACAGTATGAACAATTCATATTATTTTTGATATTTGCTAAATATTACATTTACCAGGGTCATTATATTATAAGTGTCTTACATTGTTTGATAACAGCAAAGAAAATATTAAAGTAGAAACGTGCAAATGAGCGTGCACAATATCCAATACAAACCAAAAATTAAATAATATATTAAAATCATGCACTCGACTTTTATCATATTTATTGTAAACGCAAAGGTGCTTATATAAGTAACACTGACCATATTCTACATCCATAATCCTACCCAATACCTAAACTTAACTACTGCACTATTAATAAGCAACAAATTAGGAGGTTATTGAGAAAAAAAGTCGTAGTTATTGGTTTGTTAATAGCAAGAATTGAACCTTAAAATGAAGTGTGACCTTTACGTCACAATATACTTCTAGTGTACTGTACAGCATGAACATTCTTCAAAGCGTCTACTTTTGTGTTTTACCAAAGAAAGTCACACAGATTCAGAAGGATATATGGTTGTGTAAATGATAATAGAATTTATGTCTTTTTGTGAATAAAACCATTATAGTACAGCCTGTGTACCAGCTGAAACAAGCATCACTGTAATGTCAAACTCTGATTGCATCTGAGATCACAGATTTATTTCCGCGAGTCTCTACGCTGCCTGACCAGACTCAACAGCCTGTGCCTCTGTGTGTTTGCACATGCTGATAAGACACACACACGCTCACTCACTCACTCACTCACATAAACACATAAACAAACAATACCTGAGAGTATAAACACACATGCAGATAACTGTATGCTCACTCAAGAAGTAATCAGGGATATAAAGCGTACACAGATGCACACAGTTAGTTGGTACACTGATATCAGCTCCATTCAGAAGGATTTCCCTTAGCTCTCCCGCTGGCCGCGGCTAAATAAACACTGCGCTCATTAAGACTGTAGCAAGGGTGCGTTCAGTGTAAACTGTTACTGCCGGACACACTAGAGTACACAAACAAGCCTCGTCGAGGGGAGTCGCCATGTGTGTATGTGTGTGTGTTTAGCCCAGAACAGAATAAGCTCAGGTCAGGGGTAAAAATGAGAACCAGATGGAACAGATGATTGGTTTGCTGACTGGAGGCGTGCTGAGCAAAACATAATTCTGCAGGCATGTAAACACCAAACATTAACAAGCTACTGGGCTTGACTTCTCCTGTATTACATTTCGCTCTTTCTCACCTGTTGTTGTTGCAGAAGTTTTGACAGCTCATGCAGTCCGACGAGTCGTTTTGGGGCAGAGCCGTGTATATCCCTCCACCCTGCCACAGCAAACACACAACAGATATAACACTGGCCATAATTCAATTCCTGTCACATAACATGTTAGTGTTTTATAGCACTGTTTCTTACTCTCAGTATCGTTAAACTACACTCAAATAAAACTTGTACTGGGGAGGAAGATGTGCTTTATTACACTACAACACAACATACTAGTATACTGCATTAAATTGTACTGTATTTTAAAAATATGACTTAAAGCTAAATCGTAAAGTTCAAGTTTAATTAAACTGTTTTCTATTTTAATATAGATTTAAATGTTATTTATTCCTGTGATACAAAGCTAAAATTTCAGCATCATTACTCCAGTCTTCAGGGTCACATGATCCTTCAGAAATCATTCTAATATGCTGACTTGCTTGAGAATAGGGAACATTTATTCATTATTAACTATGACTTTTCCCTCAAATTATTTCCTAAGTTGCTGCTTATTATTAGTTACTTATATAGTGTTTTAAAAGTAAGGTAGTTGTTAAGTTTAGATTATGAGTAGGATTAGGGATGTAGAATAATGTCATGTAGAATAAGGCATTAATATATGCTTAATTACTATTAATAAATGGCTAATATTCCAGTAATAAACATGTTAATAAGCAATTAGTTAAGAGGCCCTAAAATAAAGAGTTACCGAAACATTCATTCTTAACAGCGCAGCTTAATACTTTTGCAAAAAAAAAATAAAAAATACTTTTGTTCAGCAAGGAAACATTAAACTGTAAGTAAGGTGCTTACAACTGTTATAAAAGATTTCTATTTCAAACAAATGCTATTCTTTTGAACTTTCTATTTATCAAAGAATCCTGGGGAAAAAAACGATTTCCACAAAAATTGTTTTCAACATTGATAATAAGTACCATTATTAATAATTGAGTCCCATAAATAATAGACCAGCAAATCAGCATATTAAAATGATTTTTGAAGGATCATGTGACGCTACAGACTGGAATAATGATGCTGAAAATTCAGCTTTTCGTCACAGGAATCAAGAAATGTAAATTATAAAATCTAAATCTAAAAAGAATACTATATTTTTGAAGAAATAAATACAGAATATGCTCCTATACATATATACATGCCAACACGAATCATCAAAAACCATGAAATAACTGTACAAAGTAAAAGAAAACATTTTACCCACACTACCCTGTAAATCCATTAAATATGTCTAGAGGATAAAACATTATACCATGCTACACTATGTACTACACTGCTCAGTAAAATGGATTTATAGTGGTTCTGGATGCTGACTGGTTAAAACAGCATTCCTCAATACAGTAACAGCTACAACAACTTCACGGCAACCAAAGAAGCCAACAATGTCAGGCTCTTTATTTCTACTCGAGTCTAAATAACAAGCACACGTGCACACACATGTACTCACGTTATGAAGGTGATGAGGGTGTGAGTGATCGTACTCCATGGTGTTGTGGGGCAGAGAGGTGTCATATGTGTGTGGATGCCCGGGAGGGTAGAGGCCTGATCCGTTCAGCAAAGCCAGACCGTTGGGCAGCTTGTGGTGGAGGTGATGGCAGGCCTGGGGCATCATGGGAGCGGTGTGTCCACAGCCCGTGTGCACGCTTCCATTCACACGGCTGGAGCCCGGCAGCGTGGAATATTCCAGAACATGGCCGTTCATCTCTGCAGACTGGTACAGGTAGCTTGGAGGGTCGTATTCTACAGAGAATATTTTTTTATGTTAGCATGTTTAGTAATGGGTAGTTGACATCCTGTTTTGTGATATGCTAAACTCTAAAACTAAAACGATGTTGTTAATGGTTCTGTAATTATTATATACACTGCTATTCAAAAGTTCAAACTCTTGGGTAAGTTCAGGTTTTGTTCCCAAGAAACAAAATTTTTTTTTCATTTAGGACAGTAAAGACATTTATAAAATTGCACATATTTCAACAAAAATATCTGTGTAACATTTCAACAATAAAAAAATTGAAATTATAATGCTTTTGCCAAACCAACTACTGTAGTAGCAAACCGGAGTGTGCGTGTGATTAAAGTCAGCAGGATCATTTGTGGCCTATTTCAGGGGGAGGTGTTTCTGTGTTACTACTTATACACACCGCTGTGGCCAGCACTGTTTATTCTGTTACTCAATCTCATTGAGAGTGGAAGAGAGAGAAAAAAAGACAGAAAGAAAGAAAACTTCAAAGGGCCGGCTGTGGACGAGAGGCAATGAAAACCAGGCCTGGATCAGGAGGTGGACTCTAACTCAATTTCATAAAGAATTTATTGACATAACATAACCTCTCTTAACCTTACAGAAATACTACATAAACTAAAACAACACAGCGCTGCTGGTCTCATTACTACATATCTAAATATAATAACAACAACAGTAGCTGTAAAAGAAATTCATACTCACAAAAGCAACAAAAATATACACCTCACAAAAACATTGTAATTGTTTTTGGACACTAAAGTGATGGAAGTTTTCTTAGTAATCACTCAGTATTTTGTCCATATGCTTGTTGAGGCCACTGAGAACCAAAAACTAAAACCTAAACCAGTAAGTAAACAGGAGGTGGCACTTACTATGCAGACTGCTTTGCTGACGGTTCCTCCACAAGCACATGACGATGAAGACCAGCAGAATGAGCACCATGACTCCCAGAACGCAGCCCACGATCAGGTAGAGCAGGCCGCCCGGCTGGCTCTGTGTATCTGCGGGGAAGAAGCCTGGAGGGGTTATGGGCCGTTGGCTGGGCACACCTGGAGGTTGACGGGCTGAAGGGAAAGAAATAGAAGAAAGTGAGTTTGAAGAGATGAAACATCTGGATGTCTTTCAAGAGAATGTGTCACAAGTTCTACATTTATTGGTTACTGACTTTTTTTTTTCCTTTTACAAAAATAAATACTTCTTGCCCTGGCAAAATTCACTGACACAATACTTAAAGCCCAAAGTATACTTAAAGTTTTTTAGTGCATTTCTTTACAGATGATAGAATGTTTGGAGTGGATTTTGGTGTTAGTTAATAAATGGGAAAACAAACTTATTTGCCATTACTTATTTCAAAAAGTAACCCAGATATGTATTTGCAAATTTAAAACCAACTTGTTACTAGTTACTTGGTAAAAAGTAATCTGATTACTTAACTCGAATTACTCGTTATACGTTACCCCCAACTCTGGTCGTTAATAAACAGCATGTATTGCTTTTGTCAAAGCCATCCGCATATGCTACTTCAACTTATTTTCTGAACGTCTTCCAGGTAAAAAGTTACATTACCCATAATTCTACAAAGAAATCTCCACCAATCAAATATTTGTGGCAACCAAATTAAATTATAAGAAAACTTTAGCAACGGCCCACTCCCATGAATTACTGTTAATGATGTCCATGCCCACTCAAGCTACATATTCTTTGCATAAAATGCATCTTTTGCAAAATGTTGTTTCTATATATACAACACATTTAAACCAATATATTATATATGTTTCTAATTCAGTTACATAATTTACAATGCCTTGTAGTTCTTTCTCCCATTATAGAGATTAAACGCAGTATTGTACCTTTTTTGTCAAATTTTCAAATATCTTTGATGATTAAGTTCTGCAATGTTCTGATTCATCTGGTAACTGATTGGTTTGGTTAATGGCTTACGACCCTGAAAGAAAGACCCTTTTTTTTTAAAATCCCTACAGGAAAAATTAATGGTAAAAACAAAAAGATTGGGCAACACTCTATATTTGCTAGGGTGTTCTGAGTGGTTGCTAGGCCACTGCTAACCTGTTATGCTGTTTGTAATGATTTTAGCACATTTACTATGGATTATTTCTCAATCACAAGAGAGTCAACAGGACGTCTACAAAATAATATTCTATTCTATGGATTATCTTTCCTCTTGTTTGTTTTGTTCCATGTAAAAAAAAAATGTTTAAATTACTTAGAAACACAGCTCTCCTCAACAAGCTGCGTGATTTGATGAATCATTCATGACTGTAGAACTAATGGGGCAGGATAAATTATGCACCGTTTAACACTAATGCTCTAAAACTCAGGATTAGGAGTTTGTTCAAATCTCTAACCCAAGTATAAGCAATAATAAAGCAACACTAGCAAGTGCTGGCACATAACAATGCAACTGTTGTCAGTCTTCAAGCTTGTGGTAGCAGCAGGTCTGTTTGCACTCCATGATTTTTATTTGCTCTGGCTGTGAATGACGCTCTGGTTTGATTTCAACAGTGCTGCACTAGAGCAGTTATCAGTGAATGATGTCAAGGAGACGCAGCACAATGTCTCTCTTTGTGTAGCTACTAATAAAACGATAGCTCGCTTTCCTCTATCATTACCGCAGGGGCTTTATGGGTTCCTGTCTACACGTTAAATATAGCATTCCTGTGACGGTACTTCAGCTTCTCACCTTTGGTCTCGCAGATCATGACGTTACTGTATTCGCTCTCGCCTCCGTCATTAAAGCACTGCATCTTAATGTCGTACGACGTCTCGGGTTGGAGCTGACCAATCAAGTGCCAGAATTTGAAGCCTAGGAGAAGGAGGCGGGAGAAGAAAGGCAATGAGAGTGAATCTGCTGAATGAGAAGGGCTTTTCTCAAAGCATGTGTTGTTCTCTTCAAACCACAATTCATTTTCTCAATCTCATTTTTCTCTCTCGCACACACACACACTCATTCTCACAGTGTCCCAGAAGGATTCAGACAGTTGCTTTGCTGCAGACAGGCTCCTTATAAGGCAGCTTAAGGTTTGTTCTGGCCTGGCTCCAGTATTCCCACTGAACACACTCAGGGCCCTGAGTACACACACACACACATATCATAGCAGCCGCTCGCCACAGTCACTCATGTATGTTGAGAGCCAGATCTCTAATTACAGTTTGTGCCACAATATTTTATTTGTGTAGCTCACTTCTCTTTTTAACATAGTGAAGGCATGGTGTACACTAAATGACCAGCTGCTGTACTGTATAATGAGAGAGAAAAACACAGAACACACACTTACAGACTTGCGCAAACATGAAAAAGCATAATTTAGTGCAGTTTTTCCCCTGAACACACAACATGTCTATGTTTCCTGCACCACTACTGAATCTACAGCAAATAAATAATATAAATTGTGAGAGTCGGAATTGAAAGTGATGAGATAAAAAGGTAGAGCACAACAAAATAACACAAATCTGTCGCATTGTTTTTGCTGGGTATTCACTAAAATAAATATACAGCACAGCTAGTGTAGTCTTATTCAGGAACAAATGAGTCTTATGAACTGATTTTTGTTTAAATCAGTTTTAACTAAAAAAAATTGTTAATTTAATCTATTATTAATTTCTATTATTATTATTAATAGTTTCATTTATTATGCATTTAAAGTTAGCGTAAATTAACCCTGTAAAGCCTGACATGAGCCAGTTGGGGTTTTTTTTTTCACTGGACGGAAAAAAAAAAAAATATATATATATATATATATATATATATATTAAAAGACATTTTACCAAAATTATCAAAAATATTTT